>CM040434.1:59964319-60331334 GCA_022702705.1 Papilionanthe hookeriana x Papilionanthe teres | reverse complement strand
GAAGTTACGCTGCTGTCATTCCTCCAATGACCAACTCATTGACCAAAGAGGTCAACTTTTGACCAAAAGTCAATTTTGGTCAAAATAGTCAATTTTTTACCTAATGACCACCACATTAACCCAATAGGTCAACATTAAGTCAAGTTTGGTCGAAATGGTCAATTTCTGAACCAATGACCAACCCATTGACCCAATTGTTCAACTTTTGACAAAAAAGTCAAATTTTGGTCAAAATAGTTAATTTTTTATCTCATGACCACCCAATCGACCCAATGAGTCAACATTCGACTAAAAATTCAATTTGGCCAAAATAATCAATTAATCGAACGAATCTATTAGTCACCCAATAAGTCAACTTCCGACCAAAAGTCAACTTCTGTCGAAATGGCGAATTCCGACCCAAAGACCAACCCATTGACCTAATAAATAACTTTTCGACATAATGACCAATTATTAACCTAATAAGTCAACTTCGACGAAAAGTCAACTTTGGTCAAATGGTCAATCCTCGCCTAATGACCACCCCATCGAATCTAATAAAGAATTTTAACCAAACAAGCCCACTTCGTCAAACCGGGTCATTCCTTTACCCAATGACCAACCCATTGACCCAATAGGTCAACTTTTCACAAAAAATGTTAATTTTGGTCAAAATAGTCAATTTTAACCTAATGACCACTCATTGACACAATAGCTTAACCGTCGACTCAAAAGTTAATCCTCAAGCTAAATGGTCAACTTCCGAATTATCGACCCAATGGTCAACTTTTGACCAAAAAGTCAACTTTGGGTAAAATGATCATTCATCGACTGAATGACCAACCCAATTACCAAATAGGTTAAATTTTGACGAAAAGCAGTTTCCGTCAAACTAGTCAATTCACCTAATGACCAATTATCGACCCGCAAGTCAATCACTAACCAAAAAGTCAACTGATCAAAATGGTTAGAATTGGCGAATGACAAACGGACACCCAATATATCAACTTTTGACATAAAGTCAATTTTGGTCAAAATGGTCAATTTTTGACGTAATGATCCCCAATTGACCAAATAAGTCAATCTCTGGCTAAAAAGTCAAATTAGGTCAAAATGGTCAATCCTTGACCCAATGACCAACCCATTGACACAATAGGTCAACCTTTGACCAAAAAGTCCAATTTAGTCAAAAAGTTAATTATTGACCCAATGACAAACTCATTACCCAAAAGGTTAACTTCGGATAAAAAAGTCAATTTTGGTCAAATAACACTTGATGATAACACCACCGACAATCTAATAAGTCAATCTTCGACACAAAAGTCAACCTTGGTAAAAATGGTCTATCATCGACTAAATGATCAAACCCATTGATCTAATAGATCAAATTAATTAAAATAATCCTCATTAAATCATTAATCCTTAACCCAAAAACCCAATTGATCAACTTCTTGGACTCAAAGTCAATTTTGGTCAAAATAGTCAATTTTTGACCTAATGACCAACCTCGCAATGACCCAATAAGTCTATCTCGCTAAAAAGTCAACTTCTGGGTAAAATGGTCAAATTCCTCACCCAACGACCAACCCATCGATCTCAATAGTCACTTTGACTAAAAAGTCAACTTCGTGGGGCAAAATGATCAATCCTTCGACCCAATGAACAACCCATCGACTCAATAGGCTAACTTTTCGACCGAAAGTCAATTTTGGTCAATAGAATACCACTTCTAACCTAATGACCAATTATCGTAATCTAACAAGTCAATCTCTAACAAAAAAGTCAACCTCGATCAAAATGGTTAATCTTTTACCCAAAGACAAACCGATCGACTCCAATACGTCAACTTTTTACCCAAAAGCCAATTTCGGTCAAAATGCTCAACTTCGACCTAATGACCAACCAATTGACCCACTATGTTAACTTTCAACCAAAAAGTCAACTTTGGTGAAATTGGTCAATCATTGACCCAATGACCAATCGAATGACCCAATTGGTCAATATTTCACCAAAAAGTCAATTTTGGCCAAAATAGTCAATTTTGGCCAAAATAGTCAATTTTGACCTAATGACCAATTATCGACCTAACAAGTCAATCTCTTACCAAAAGTCAACTTTGGTCAAAATAGTCAATCCTCGACCCAATGACCACCCCATTGACCCAATATGTCAACTTTTGACAAAAAAGTCAAGTTTGTTCTAAATGGTTAATTTCTGACCCAATGACCAACTCATTGACCCAATAGAGCAACTTTTGACAAAAAAGTCAACTTTGGTCAAAATGGTCAATTTCTGACACAATGACCACCCGATTAACCCAATGGGTCAACTTTTATCCAAAAATTCAATTTTGGTCAAAATAATCAATTTTTAACCGAATGATCAATTATTGGCCCAATAAGTCAATCTCTGACCAACAAGTCAAATTTGGTCAAAATAGTCAATCCTTGACCAAATAACCAACTCATTGATCCTATAGGTCAACTTTTGACCAAAAACTCAACTTTGGTCAAAATGTTCAATCCTTAACCCAATGACCAACTCATTGATCGGATAGGTCAACTTTCAACCAAATAGGTCAAATTTTGACCAACAGTCAACTTTTGACCAAAAAGTTAATTTTTGTCAAAATAGTCAATTTTTTACCTAATGACCACCACATTGACCCAAGAGGTCAAATTTTGACATAAAGAAGTCCAGTTTGGTCAAGATGGTCAATTTCGACCCAATGACCAACTCATTGACCCAATAAGTCAATTTTGACAAAAAGTCAACTTTAGTCAAAATGGTCAATTTTTGACCTGATGACCACCCAATTGACTTAATGGGTTAACTTTTGACCAAAAATTCAATTTTGCTCAAAATAACCAATTTTTGACTGAATGACCTGTTATTAACCCAATAAATTAATCTCTGACCAAAAAGTTAACTTTGGTCTAAATGGTCAATCTTTCACCCAAAGACCAACCCATTGACCCAATAGGTCAACTTTTGACATAATGACCAATTATTCACCTAATAAGTCAATCTCTGACGAAAAAGTCAACTTTGGTCAAAATGGTCAATCCTTGACCCAATGACCACACCCATCGGTCTAACAGTTAACTTGACCTAAAAGTCAACTTTTGTCAAAATGGTCATTGTTTTACCCAATGACCAACCCATTGACACAATAGGTCAACTTTCGATAAAAAATGTCAATTTTGGTCAAAATAGTCAATTTTAACCTCATGACCACTCATTGACCCAATAGGTAACTTTTGACCAAAAAAGTTAACCTCAAGTTAAAATGGTCAATTTTAGCCCGACATCATCGAATCTAATGGTCAACTTTTGACCAAAAAATCAACTTTAGGCAAAATGATCAATCCTTGACCCAATGACCAACCTAATGACCCAATAAGTTAAAATTTGACAAAAAGTCAATTTTGGTCAAAATAGTCAATTTTTGACCTAATGACCAATTATTGACCCAATAAGTCAATCTCTAACCAAAAAGTCAACATTGATAAAAATGGTTTATCTTTGACCCATTGACAAACCCATTGACCCAATATGTCAATTTTTGACCTAAAAATCAATTTTGGTCAAAATGGTCAATTCTGACCCAATGACCAAACAATTGACCCAATATGTTAACTTTTGTAAAAAAAATCAACTTTGGTCAAATTGGTCAATCATTGATCCAATTACCTACCCATTGACCCAATAGTTCAATATTTGACTAAAAAGTCAACTTTGGTCAGAATGCATCAATTATTGACATAATGAACATGTTATCGATCTAATGAAGTCAACTCTCGATCAAAAGGTTAAGTTCATCTTCTAACCATAATGACCAACCCATTGACTAAAGGTCAGCCTTTAACTAAAAACTAAATTTCAGTCAAAATAATCAATTTATAACTCGAATGCCCAATTTTTCACCGAATGCAGTCACTCTATGACTAAAAAGTCAACTTGGTCTAAATTATTCAATGTCTCGCCCCGATAATGACCAACCTTCGACCAAACAGTCAACTTCTGCCAAAAAGTCAACCTTGACCTAAAGTCAACTTTAGCTCAAAATGGATAATTTCGACACAAATGACCACCCAATCAATCACAATGAGTCAACTTTTGACCAAAATTCAATTCTAGTCGAAATAATCAATTTTTGGATCGAATGACCAATTTTTGACCAAATAAGTCAATCTATGACCCAAAAGTTAACTTTGGTCTAAATGGTCAATCTTTCGCCTAATGACCAACCCATTGACCCAATAGGTCAACTTTTGACCAAGAAGTCAACTTTGGTCAAAATGATAAATCCTTGACCAAATGAACAACCCATTGACCCAATAAGGTCAACCATTGATCAAAAATTTAATTTTGGTCAAAATTGTCCAATTTTTACGTAATGACCACCATATTAACCCAATAGTCAACTCTTAACCAAAAAGTCAAGTCCGTCCGTTTGGTCAAAATGATCAATTTCGACCCAATGACCTACCCATCGACCCAACAGTCAACTTTCGACCAAAAGTCAAATTTGGTCAAAATTGTCAATCTTGACCTAATGACCAACCCATAGACCTAATAGGTAAACTTTTGGCAAAAAAATTAATTTTGGTCAAAATAGTCAATTTTTGACCTAATGTCCAATTATTGACTCAATAAATCTCTTAATAAAAAGTCAACTTTGGTCAAAATGGTTCATCTTTGTCCCAATGACAAACCCATTGACCCAATAGGTCAACTTTTGACCAAAAAGTCAACTTTGGTCAAAATGGTCAATTTATGACCCATGACCATCCCAATGACCCAATAGGTCAATTTTTGACCAAAAAGTTAACTTTAGTCAAAATAGTCAAGTACGACCTGACGGCCACCCGAATCGACCGAATAGCTACCGACTTTTTGATCAAAAAGTCAACTTTGGTCAAAATAGTTAACCAATAGGTCAACTTTTGAGAAAAAATTTCAAGTTTGGTCAAAATGGTCAATTTCTGAACAATTGACTAACACATTGACCCAATTGGTCAACTTTTAACAAAAAGTCAACTTTGGTCGAAATGGTTAACTTTTGACCTCACGACCACCCGATTGACCCGATGGATCAACTCTCGACTAAAATTCAATTTCAGTCAACATAGTTAATTTTTTACTTAATGACCACCACATTGACCCAATATGTCACCTTTTGAGAAAAAAGATAAGTTTGGTCAAAATGGTCAATTTCCTGATCAAATGACCAATAACCCATCGACTCGACCGGTCAGCTATCGATAAAAAGTCGACTTTGGTCGAAATGATTTAATTTTTGATCTCATGACTACCCAATCGACCCAATGCGTCAACTTTTGACTCAAAATTCAATTTTGGCTTTCAAAATAATTAATTTTTCGACTCAATGACCTATTATTGACCAAATAAGTCGATCTCCGACCCGAAAAAGTCGACTTCTCGTCGAAATGGTCGATCTTTGCCCCAAAGACTATCCCAGCGACCTAATGGAGTCGACTTGCCCAACATAATGACCGATTATCGACCTAATAAGTCAATCTCGGCGAAAAAGTCAACTTTGGTCAAAATGGTTAATCCCCGACCCAATGACCACCCCATCGACCCAATGAGTTAACTTTGATCAAAGCAAATTCATTTTAGTCGAAGTGGTCATTCATTCTACCGATGACCAACCATTGATCCAATAAGTCAAGTTTTCACAAAAAGTCAACTTTGGTCAAAATAGTTAATTTTGACCTAATGACCACTCATTGACCCAATAGGTCAATTGTTGACCAAAAGTTAACTTCTGGCTAAAATGGTCAACTTCCATCCCATCGATCTAATAGGTCAACTTTTGACCAAAAGGTCAACTTTCGGGTAAAATGACCAATCCCCGACCCAACGACCAACCCAATTACGAATATGTTAACTTTCGACCAAAAGTTAATTTTGGTCAAACTAGCCAATTTTTGACCTAATGACCAATTATCGACCGAATAAGTCATTCACTAACCAAAAAGTCAACTTTGATCAAAATGGTTAATCTTTGACGCAATGACAAACCTATAGACCCAATATGTCAACTTTTTGACCTAAAAGTCAATTTTGGTCAAAATAGTCAATTTTTGACCTAATGAGCCATCCAATCGACCCAATAAGTCAATCTCTCGGCAAAAAGTCAAATTTGGCCAAAATGGTCAATCCTCGACCCTAATGACCAACCCATCGACCAATAGATCAACCTTTGACCAAAAAGTCCACTTTGGTCAAAAAGTTTATTCTTGACCCAATGACCAACCCATTAACCCAATAAGTCAACTTTGGATTAAAAAGTCAATTTTAGTCAAAATAGTCAATTTTTTACATTATGACCAATTATTGACCTAATAAGTCAATCTTTGACATAAAAGTCAACTTTGGTCAAAATGGTCAATCATTGACCAAATGACCAACCCATTGACCCAATAGATCAACTTTTGACAAAAAAGCTCAACTTCAGTCAAAATGAGTCAATCATTAATTCGATAAACCTAATAAAGTCAATCATTCTACATTAAAAGTCAATTTTCAGTCAAAATAGTCAATTTTCGACTTAATGACCAATTATCAATGACCCAATCAGTCAATATGTAACTAAAAAGTTAACTTTGGTAAAAATGGTCCATATTCTCACCTAATGACCAACTCATCGACCTAATAGGTAAACTCGACTAAAAAGTCAACTTTGGGCAAAATGATCAATCCTCACCCAACGAACAACTCATCGAATCCAACAGTTAACTTTCACCTAAAAGTCAATTTTGGTCAAAATATTCAATTTTTGACCAAATGACCTATTATTGACCCGAAAAGACAATCTCCAACTAAAAAGTCAATTTTGGTCAAAATGGTTAATCTTTGACCCAAAGACAAACGAATTGACACAATATGTGAACTTTTGACCTAAAAGTTAATTTTGGTCAAAATGGTTAACTTCTGACACAATGACCAACCAATTGACCCACTATGTTGACTTTAAACCAAAAAGTTAACTTTGGTCAAATTGGTCAATCATTGACCCAATGACCAACCTATTGATCCAATAGATCAACATTTGACCAAAAAGTCAATTTTGGTCAAAATAGTCAATTTTAACCTAATGACCAATTATCGACCAAGAAAGTCAATCTCTAACAAAAAGTCAACTTTGGTCAAAATAATCAATCCTCGACCCAATAACCACGCCATTGACCCAATATATCAACTTTTGACAAAAAAAAGTCAAGTTTGGTCTAAATGGTTAATTTCTGACCCAATGACCAACCCATTGACCCAATAGATCAACTTTTGACAAAAAGTCAACTTTGGTTAAAATGGTCAATTTCTGACACAATGACCACCTGATTAACCCAATGGGCCAACTTTTATCCAAAAATTCAATTTTGGTCAAAATAATCAAGTTTTTACTGAATGACCAATTATTGGCCTGATAAGTCAATCTCTGACAAAAAAATCAACTTTGGTTAAAATAGTCAATCCTTGAACCCATAACCAACTCATTGACCCTACAGGTCAATTTTTGACCAAAAACTCAACTTCGGTCAAAATTGTCAATCTTTGACCCAATGACCAACTTATTGACCAAATAGGTCAACTTTTCACCAAAAAGTTAATTTTTGTCAAAATAGTCAATTTTTTACCTAATGACCACCAAATTGTCCCAACAGGTCAACTTTTGACAAAAAAAGTCAAGTTTGGTCAACTTTTGACAAAAAGTCAACTATGGTCAAAATGGTTAATTTCTGACCTCATGACCACCCAACTGACCCAATGGGTTAACTTTTGACCAAAAAATCAATTTTGGTCAAAATAATCACTTTTTGACCAAATGACTTGTTATTGAACTAATAAGTTAATCTCTAACCAAAAAGTCAACTTTGGTCGAAATTGTCAATCTTTCACCCAAAGTCCAACCCATTGACTTCATAAGTCAACCTTTGATATAATGACCAATTTTTGACCTAATAAGTCAATCACTGACAAAAAAGTCAACATTCGTCAAAATGGTCAATCCTTGACCCAATGACCACCCCATTGGCCCAATAGGTTAACTCTTGACCAAAAAGTCAACTTTGATCAAAATGGTCATTCTTTTACCCAATAACCAACCCATTGACACAATAAGTCAACTTTAGTTAAGAAAATGTTAATTTTGGTCAAAATAGTCAATTTTAACCTAATGACCACTCATTGACCCAATAGGTAACTTTTGACTAAAAAGTTAACTTTGGTTAAAATGGTTAATTTCGGACCCATTGACCCAATGGTTAACTTTTGACCAAAAAGTCAACTTTATGCAAAATTTTCAATCCTTGACCCATTGACCCAATAAGCTAAAATTTGACCAAAAGTCAATTTTGGTCAACATAGTCAATTTTTGACCTAAAGACCACTTATTGACCCAAAAAGTCAATCTCTAACCAAAAAGACAACATTGATCAAAATGGTTAGCCCAATGACCAACTCATTGACCCAATAAGTCAATCTATGACCAAAAAGTCAACTTTGGTCTAAATGGTCAATCTTTCGCCCAATGACCAACTCATTGACCCAATAAGTCAACTTTTGACCAAAAAGTCAACTTTGGCCAAAATGATCAATCCTTGACCCAATGAACAACCCATTGACCCAATAAGGTCAACCATTGACCAAAAAGTTAATTTTGGTCAAAATTATCAAATTTTGACCTAATGACAACCATATTAACCCAATAGGTTAACTTTTGACCAAAAAGTCAAGTTTGGTCTGTTCGGTCAAAATGGTCAATTTCTGACCGAATGACCAATCCATCGAACCAACAGGCCAACTTTTGACCAAAAGTCAACTTTGGTCAAAATTGTTAATCTTGGCCTAATGACCAACCCATAGACCTAATAGGTAAACTTTGACAAAAAAATTAATTTATGTCAAAATAGTCAATTTTTGACTTAATGACCAATTATTGACCCAATAAGTCAAACTCTTAACAAAAAGTCAACTTTGGTCAAAATGGTTAATCTTTGTCCCATTTACAAACCCATTGATCCAATATTTCAATTTTTGACCAAAAAGTCAACTTTGGTCAAAATAGTCAATTTCTAACCCAGTGACCAACCCAATGACCCAATAGGTCAACTTTTGACCAAAAAGTTAACTTTGGTCAAAATAGTCACGACTTACTGACCACACTGATTGACCGAACAGGTCGACTTTCACCAAAAAGTCAACTCTTATCAAAATGGTCAACTTTCGAAGCAAAAAGTCAACTTTGGTCAAAATGGTCAATCCTCGACCCAATGACCAACGCATCGACCCAATAAAGTCATACTTTTGAACAAAACGTCAATTTTGGTTAAAATAATCAATTTTGACCTAATGACCAATCATTGACCCAATAAGTCAATCTCTGACCAAAAGTTAACTTTGGTCAAGATGGTCAATCCTTGACCCACTGACAAACCCATTGACCAAATAGGTTAACTTTGAGCAAAAATTGAACTTTGGTCAAAATGGTAAGTCGTTGACCCAATGAACAACCCATTGACCCGATAGATCGACTTTTGATCGTAAAAGTCAATTTTGGTCAAAATATTCAATTTTCGACCTAATCACTAATTATTGACCTAGTAAGCCAATCTATGACCAAAAGTCAACTTTGGTCAAAATGCTTAATCCTTGACCCAATGACAAACCCATTGACCCAAAAGCTCAACTTTTGACTAAAAACTCAATTTTGGTCAAAATAGTCAATTTTTGACCTAATGAACAGCCATCGACCCAATAGGTCAACATTGGATCACCAAGTCAACTTTGGCAAAAAATGGATAATTTTTGACCTAATGAGCAACCCATTGACCCAATAGGTCAACTTTTGACGAAAAAGTCATATTTAGTCAAAATGGTCAATTCTTGACCAAATTACCAACTCATTGACTAAATAGGTCAAAACGGCCAATTTCTGACCAAAAAGGCAACTTTGGACAAAATGGTCAATTTCTGACCCAATGACCACTCCGTTGACCCAATGGGTTAACTTTTGACTAAAAAATCAATTTTCATCAAAATAGTCAATTTTTGACCTAATGACCAATTATTGACCCAATAAGTCAATCTCGACCCAAAAAGTCGACTTTGGTCGAAATGGTCGATCCTTGATCTCAATGACGAACACATTGACCCGATGAGGTCGACTTTTGACGAAAAAGGTAATCTTGGTCAAAATAGTCAATTTTCAACTTAATGACCACCCATTGACCCAAGAGGTCAACTTTTAACTAAAAAGTCAATTTTGAAGAAAAAGGTAATCTTGGTCAAAATAGTCAATTTTTTACCCAATGACCAACCCATTTACCAAACAGATCAACTTTTGACCAAAAAGTTATCTTTGGTCAAAATGATCAATTCTTGACCCAATTACAAACTCATTGACCAAGAAGATCAACTTTTGACCAAAATATCCACTTTGGTCAAAATGGTCAATTTCTGACTGAAAAACCACCCCGTCGACCCAATGGGTCAACTTTTGACCAAAAATTTAATTTTGATCAAAATATTCAATTTTTAACCTAATGACCAATTATTGACCCAATAAGTCGATCTCTAACCAAAAAGTCAACTTTGGTCAAAATTGTCAATTTTTGACCCAATGACCAACCCATTGACCAATAGATCAACTTTTGACAAAAATGACAACTTTGGTCAAAATAGTCAAACCTTGACCTAATGACCAACTCATTGACCCAATAGGTCAACTTTTTGACCAAAATGTTAGTTTTGGCCAAATAGTAAATTTTTGACCGAATTACCGCTATTGACACAATAGGTCAACTTTTGACCAAAAAGTCAACTTTGGTCAAAATGGTCAAATTCTGACCCAATGACTAACTCATTGAACCAGTAGGTCAACTTTTAAGCAAAAAGTCAACTTTGACCAAATTGGTTAATCATTGACCCAATGACTAACCCATTAACCCTATAGGTTAACTTTTGACCAAAAATTTAATTTTGTTCAAATTGTTAATTTTTGACCTAATGACCACCTCATTGTCCCAAATAGGTCAACCTTTTGACCAAAAAGCCAACTTTGGTCAAAATGGTCAGTTTTTGACATAATGACCACCCCATTGACCCAACGGGCCAACATTTGACCAAAAATTTAATTTTGGTCAAAATAATCAATTTTAACCTAATGATCATTTATTGACGCAATACGTCAATCTCTAACCAAAAAGTCAACTTTGGTCAAATTGGTCCAATTGACCAACTCATTGACCTAATAGGTCAACCATTGACCAAAAAGTCAACTTTGGTCGAAATGGTCAATCCTTGACCGAATGACCAACCCATTAACCCAATAGGTCAACTTTTGACCAAGAAGATAATTTTGGTCAAAATAGTCAATTTTCACCTATTGACCAATTATTGACCCAATAAGTCAAATTCTATCCAAAAAGACAACTTTAGTCAAAATGGTCAATCCTTGACCCAATAAATCAACTTTTAACCAAAAAGTCAACTTTGGTCAAAATAATCAATTTCTGAAATGATGACAACACCATTGACTCAACAGGTAAACTTTTGACTAAAAATTTAGTTTTGGTCAAAATAATTAATTTTTGATTTATTGACCAATTATTGACCTAATAAATAAAACTCTGAAAAAAGAAGTCAACTTTGGAAAAAATGGTCAATCCTTGACCCAATGACGAACCCATTGGCTAAGTAGCTCAACTATTGACCAAAAAGTCAATTTTAGTCAAAATAATCAATTTTTGACCGAATGACCTTCCCATTGACCCAATAGGTCAACTTTTGACCAAAAAGTTAATTTTGGTCAAAATTGTCAATTTTTGACCTAATGAACACCCCATTAACCCAATAAGTCAACCTTTAACAAAAAGTCAAGTTTGGTTTAACTGATCAATTTCTGACTTAATGACTAACCCATTAACCCAAAAGGTCAACTTTTAACAAAAAAGTTAACTTTGGTCAAAATGGTCAATCCTTTACCCAATGACCAACCCATTGACCCAATAGGTCAACTTTTGACTAAAAAGTGAATTTTCGTCAAAATAGTTAATCCTTAACACAATTACCACCCCATTCACCCAATAGGTTAATTTTTGATCGAAAAGTCAACTTTGGTCAAAATGGTCAATTGATCCCAATGACCACCCCGATCGATTAATATGTCAACTTTTGACCAAAAAGTTAACTTTGGTCAAAATGGTCAATTTCTGACCCAATGATCACCCCATTGACCCAATGGGTCAACTTTTGACCAAAAATTTAATTTTAGTCAAAATAGTTAATTTTAGAGCTAATGACCAATTATTGACCCAATAAGTCAATCTCTGAAAAAAAAGTCAACTTCGATCAAAATGGTCAATCCTTGACCCATGACCAACGCATTGATCCAACAGGTCAACTTTTGACCAAAAAGTCAACTATGGTCAAGACCATCTTTGATCCAATGACCCATAAGTCAACTTTTGACCAAAAAGTCAATTTTGGCCAAAATTGTTAATCTTTTACATAATTACCAACTCATTGGCCCAATAAGTCAACATTTGAGCAAAAAGTTAATTTTGGTCAAAATATTAAATTTTTGACCTAATGACCACCCAATTGACCCAATAGGTCAACTTTTGACCAAAAAGTCAACTTTTGTTAAAATGGTCAATTTCTGACCTAATGACCAACCCATTAACCCAATAGGTCAATATTTGACCAAAAAGTCAATTTTGGTTAAAATGGGCAATTTCTTACCCAATGATCAACTCATTGACCCAATAGGTCAACTTTCAACCAAAAAGTCATCTTTGGTCCAAATGATCAATTCTTGACCAAATTACTAACTCATTGACCAAATATGTCAACTTTTTATCAAAAAGTCAATATTGGTCAAAATGTCAATTTCTGACCCAATGACCACCTCGTTGACCCAATGGGTTAACTTTTGTTCAAAAATTCAATTCTTGTCAAAATAGTCAATTTTTGACCTAATGACTAATTATTGACCCAATAAGTCAATCTCTGACCAAAAAGTCAACTTTGGTCAAAATGGTCAATCATTGACCCAATGAAAAATCCATTGACCCAATAGGTCAACTTTTCACCAAAGTCAATATTGGTCAAAATAATCAATTGTTGACCTAATCACCACCCATTGACCCAATAGGTCAAGTTTTGACCAAAAAAGTCAACTTTGGTCAAAATGGTAAATTTTTTACCTAATGACCTACCCATTGACCCAACAAGTCAACTTTTTTCCAAAAAGTCATCTTCACTCAAATTGGTCAATTCTTGACCCAATTACCAGCTCATTGATCCTATAGGTCTTTTTTTGACCAAAATGTCAACTTTGGCTAAAATGGTCAATTTCTAACCTAATGACAACCCCGTTGACCCTATAAGTCAACTTTTGACCAAAAATTAAATTTTGGTCAAATAGTCAATCTTTGAACTAATTACCAATTATTGATCCAATATGTCAATTTTTGACCAAAAAGCCAACTTTGGTCAAAATGGTCAATCCTTGAACCAATGACCAACCCATTGACCCAATAGGTCAACTTTTGACCAAAAAGATAACTTTGGCCAAAATGGTCGAGCCTCGACCTGATGACCGACCCATTAACCAATAGATATGACTTTTTGACGAAAAGTCGATTTTGGTCAAAATATTCAAATTTTGACCTAATGACCACCCATTGACACAATAGGTAAACTTTTGACTAAAAAGTCATGGTCAAAATGGTCAATTTCCGACCTAATCACCAACCTATTGACCCTTTAAATCAAAAAGTCAACCTTGGCCAAAATGGTCAATTTTTGACCAAATGAGCAACTCATATGCCCGGTAGGTCAACTTTTGAGCAAAAAGTTACTTTTGTTCAAAATATTCAATTTTTGACCGAATGACCATCGAATTGACCCAATAGGTTAACTTTTAACCAAAAAGTCAACTTCTGTCAAAATGGTCAATGTCTGACGTTGACTAACCCGTTGACCCAATAGGTCAACTTTTGACCAAAGAGCTACGGTCGAGTCAATCCTTGACCAAATTACCAACTCATTAATCAAATAAGTCAACTTTTGACCAAAAAGTCAACATTGGTCAAAATAGCCAATTAGTGACCCAATGTCCACAGCGTTGGCCCAATGGGTCAACTTTTGAAAAAAAATTTAATTTTGGTTAAAATAGTAAACTTTTGACCTAATGAGCAATAATTGACCCAATAAGTCAATCTCTGACCAAAAAGTCACCTTTAGTCAAAATGATCAATCTTGACCCAATGACCAACCCATTGACCCAATAGGTCAACTTTTGACCAAAAAGTTAATTTTGGTAAAAATTATCAATTTTTGACCTAATGACCACCCCATTAACCCAATAAGTCAAATTTTGACCAAAGAGTCAAGTTTGGTTAAAATGGTCAATTTTTGACCTAATGACTAACCCATTAACCCACTAGATCAACTTTTGACCAAAATGTCAACTTTGGTCAAAATGGTCAATCCTTGTCCCAAAGACCAATCCATAGACCCAATAGGTCAACTTCTAACCAAAATAGTTCATTTTTGACATAATGACACATTATTGACCCAATAAGTTAATCTCTAACCAAAAGGTCAACTTTGGCCAAAATAGTCAATCCATGACCCAATGACCAATTCATTGAACCAATAGGTAACTTTTGTCTAAAAAGTTAACTTTAGTCAAAATAGTCGATCCTTGACACAATGACCAACCCAATAACACAATAGGTCAACTTTTGACTAAAAAGTTCATTTTGGTCGATAAAATCAATTTTTTACCTAATGACCACCCCATTGACCCAATATGTCAACTTTTGACCAAAAAATCAACTTTGGTCAAAATGGTTAATTTCTAGCCCAATGACCACCCCATTAACCTAATGGGTCAACATTTGACCAAAGGTTCAATTTTAGTCAAAATAGTCAATTTTTTACCAAATGACCAATTATTGACCCAATATGTCCATCTCTGACAAAAAGTCAACTTTGGTCAAAATGGTCAATCCTTAACCCAAATACCAACCCATTGACCCAATGTCACCTTTTGACCAAAAGTTAACTATGGTTAAAATGGTCAATCTTTGACCCAATAAGTCAACATTTGACAAAAAGTCAATTTTGGTCAAAATAGTTAATTTTTGACCTAATGACCACCCAATTGACCTTATAGGTCAGCTTTTGACGGAAAGTCAACTTTGGTCAAAATGGTCAATTTCTGACCCAATGACCAACCCATTGACCCAATAGCTCAAATTTTGACCAAAAATTTAATTTTGATCAAAATAGCCAATTTTTTACATAATGAACAATTATTGACCCAATAAGTCAATCACTGACCAAAATGTCAACTTTGTTTGAAATGGTCAATCCTTGACCCAATGATGAACTCATTGACTCAACAGGTCAACTTTTGACCAAAAAGTCAATTTTGATCAAAATAGTAAATTTTTCACAAAATGACAATCCATTGACCCAATAGGTCAACTTTTGACTAAATAGTCAACTTTGGTCAAAATGGTTAATTTTTTACCCAATGACAACCGCATTGACTCAATAGGTCAACTTTGTCTAAAAAGACTTCTTTGGTCAAAATGGCTAATTCTTAACCCAATTACCAACTCATTGACTAAATAGGTCAACTTTTGATCTAAAAGCCAACTTTGTTCAAAATGGTCAATTACTGACCCAATGACCACTCCGTTGATCTAATAGGTGAACTTTTGACCAAAAAGTTGATTTGGTCAAAATGGTCAATTTATAACAAAATGACCAACCCATTGACCCAATATGTAAGCTTTTGACGAAAAAGGCAACTTTGGTCAAAATGGTCAATTTCTGACCCTTTAACCACCACATTGACCCAAGTGGTCAACTTTTGACCAAAAATTCAAGTTTGGTCAAAATAATAATTTTTTTACCTAATGACCAATTATTGACCCAATAAGACAATCTCTGACTAAAAAGTCAACATTAGTCAAAATGGTTAATTCTTGACCCAATGACAACCCATTGACCTAAAAGGTCAACTATTGACCAAAAAGTCAGTTTTGGTCAAAATAGTCAATTTTTGACCTAATGACCACGCAATTGATCCAATATGTAAACTTTTGACCAAAAAGTCAACTTTGGTTAAAAAGTCAATCCTTGACCCAAAGACCAACCCATTGACCCGATAGGTTGACTTTTGACCAAAAAGTTAATTTTGATCAAAATAGTCAATTTTTGACTCAATTTCCAATTATTGATCCGATGAAGCCAATCTCTCGACCAAAAGTCAACTTTGGTCAAATTGGTTAATCCTTGACTCGATGACTGAACCCATTGACCCGATAGGTCGACTTTTGACCAAAAAGTCAACTTTGGTCAAATGATCGATCCTTGACCCGATGACCAACCCATTGGTCTAATAGTTCAACTTTTGACTAAAAAGTCAATTTTGGTCAACAAAGTCAATTTTTGAATTAATGACAAATTATTGACCCAATAAGTCAATCTCCGACCAAAAAGTCAACTTTGGTTAAAATGGTCAATCCTTGACCCAATGACAAACCCATTGACCCAATAGGTCAAATTTTAACCAAAAAGTCAATTTTGGTCAAATTTGTCAATTTCTGACCTAATAACTACCCATTGACCAAATAGGTCAACTATTGACCAAAAAGTCAACTTTGGTCAAAATGGTTAATTTTTTACCCAATGACCAACCCATTGACCCAATAGGTCAACTTTTGAGCAAAAAGTCTTCTTTGGTCAAAATTTTCAAATCTTGACCAAAATACCAACTCATTGACCAAATAGGTTTACTTTTGACCAAAAAGTCAACTTTGGTCAAAATGGTACATTTCTGACCCAATGACCCCCGCGTTGACCCAATGGGTTAACTTTTGACCAAAAATTCAATTGCGGTAATAAAATAGTAAATTTTTCATCTAATGACCAATTATTGAACCAAAAGTCAATTTCTGATAAAAAATTTAATTTTGGTCAAAATAGTCAATCCTTGACCCAATGATAAACCCGTTGACCAAATAGGTCAACTTTTGAACAAAAAGTCTACTTTGGTCAAAATGGTCAATCCTTGACCCAACGACCAACCATTGACTCAATAGGTCAACTTTTGACCAA
Organism: Papilionanthe hookeriana x Papilionanthe teres; assembly: GCA_022702705.1. Classification (NCBI taxonomy): domain Eukaryota; kingdom Viridiplantae; phylum Streptophyta; class Magnoliopsida; order Asparagales; family Orchidaceae; genus Papilionanthe; species Papilionanthe hookeriana x Papilionanthe teres. The sequence goes on along the minus strand of CM040434.1, from coordinate 60,314,183 downwards.
AAAGTCAGATTTATAAAAAATAGTCAATTTTTGACCTAATGACCAATTATTGACCTAGTAAGTCAATCTCTGACCAAAAAGTCAACTTTGGTCAAAATGGTCAGTCCTTAACCCAATGACCAACCCATTGACCTAATAGGTCAACTTTTGACTAAAAAGTCAACTTTGGTCAAAATGATCAATCCTTGACCCAATGACCAACCCATTGGCCTAATAGGTCATCTTTTGACCAAAAAGTTAATTTTGGTTAAAATAGTTAATTTTTGAATTAATGACCAATTATTGACCCAATAAATCAATCTCTGACCAAAAAGTCAACTTTGGTCAAAATGGTTAATTTTTGACCTAATGACGAAAAAGTTAACTTTGGTCGAAAAGGGCAATTTTTCACCCAATAACCAACTCATTGATACAATAGGTCAACTTTTGACCAAAAGTCAACTTTGGTCAAAATGGTCAATCCTTGACCCAATGACCAACCATTGACCCAATAGGTCAACTTTTGACCAAAAAGTCAATTTTGGTCAAATAGTCAATTTTTTGCCTAATGACAAATTAATGACCCAATAAGTCAATCTCCGACCAAATAGTCAACTTTGGTCAAAATGGTCAATCCTTAACCCAATGACAAACCCATTGACCCAAACGGTCAACTTTTGATCAAATAGTCAACTTTTGACCCAAACGGTCAACTTTTGAACCAAACGGTTAACTTTTGACCCAAACGGTCAACTTTTGACCAAAAAGTCAAAATGGTCAATCTCTGACCCAATGACCTAATAAGTCAACTTTTGACACAAAAGTCTATTTTGGTCAAAATAGTTAATTTTTTACATAATGACGAACTCATTGGCCCAATGGGCCAACTTTTGACCAAAAAGTCAATTTTAGTCAAAATAGTCAATTTTTGACCTAATGACCACCCAATTGAGCCAATATGTCAACTTTTGACCAAAAAGTCAACTTTGGTTAAAATGGTCAATCCTTGATCCAAAGACCAACGCATTGACCCAATAGGTCAACTTTTGACCAAAAAGTCAATTTTGGTCAACATAGTCAATTTTTGACCTAATGACCAACCCATTGACCCAATAGGTCAACTTTTGACAAAAAACTCAACTTTGGTCAAAATGACCAATCCTTAACCCAATGACCAACCCATTGTTCTAATAGGTCAACTTTTGACCAAAAAGTCAATTTTGGTCAAAAAAAAGTTAACTTTTGAATTAATAACCAATTATTGACCTAATAAGTCAATCTCTGACCAAAAAGTCAACTTTAGTCAAAATGGTCAATCCTTGACCCAATGACAAACCCATTGGCCCAATAGGTTAAATTTTGACCAAAAAGTCAATTTTGGTCAAAATTGTCAATTTTTGACCTAATGACCATCCATTGACCCAATAGATCAACTTTTGACCAAAAAGAAAACTTTGGTCAAAATGGTCAATTTTTGACCCAATGATTAACTCATGGACCCAATAGGTCAACTTTTGACCAAAATATCTTCTTTGGTCAAAATTTCTAATTCTTGACCCAACTACCAACACATTGACCAAATAGGTCAACTTTTGACCAAAAAAGTCAACTTTAGTCAAAATGGTCAATTTCTGACCCAATGACCACCACGTTGACCCAATGGGTTAACTTTTTACCAAAAATTCAATTGTGGTAAAACAATAGTAAATTTTTGATCTAATGACCAATTATTGTACCAAAAGTCAATTTCTGATCAAAAATTGAACTTTGGTCAAAATGTTCAATCCTTGACCCAATGACAAACCCGTTGACCCAATGTTCAAATTTTTCAAAAAAAGTCTACTTTGGTCAAAATGGTCAATCATTGACCCAATGACCAACCATTGACCCAATAGGTCAACTTTTGACCAAAAAGTCAATTTTTGACAAAATAGTCAATTTTTGACCTAATGATCAATTATTGACCTAGTAAGCCCATCTCTGACCAAAAAGTTAACTTTGGTCAAAATGGTCAGTCCTTAACCCATTGACCCAATAGTTCAACTTTTGACCAAAAAGTCAACTTTGGTCAAAATGATCAATCCTTGACCCAATGACCAACCCATTGGCCTAATAGGTCAACTTTTGACCAAAAATTTAATTTTGGTCGAAATATTTAATTTTTGAATTAATGACCAAATATTGACCTAATAAATCAATCTCTGACCAAAAAGTTAACTTTGGTCAAAATGGTCAATCCTTGACCCTATAACAAACCCATTGACCCAATAGGACAACTTTTGACCAAAAAATCAATTTTGGTCAAAATAGTCAATTTTTGACCTAATGACCACCCATTGACTCAATAGGTCAACTTTTGACCAAAAAGTCAACTTTGGTCGAAATGGTTAATTTTTTACCCAATGACCAACCAATTGACCCAATTGATCAACTATTGAACAAAATGTCATCTTCGGTCAAAATAGTCAATTCTTGACCCAATTACCAACTCATTGACAAAATAGGTCAACTTTAGACCAAAAGGTAAACATTGGTAAAAATGGTCAATTTCTGACCCATTGACCATCCCGTTGACAACTTTTGACCAAAAATTTAATTTTTGTCAAAATAATCAATTTTGGACCTAATGACCAATTATTGACCCAATAAGTCAATCTTTGATAAAAAATTTAACTTTGGTCAAAAAGCTCAATCCTTGACCCAATGACAAACCCATTGTCCCAATAAGACAACTTTTGACCTAAAGTTCAACTTTAGTCAAAATGTTAAATCTTTGACCCAATGACTAACCCACTGACCCAATAGGTCAACTTTTGACCAAAAAGTCAATTTTAGTCAAAATAATCAATTTTGGACTAATGACCAATTATTTAAATAGTAAGGCAATCTCTGGACAAAAAGTCAACTTTGTTCAAAATGGTCAAGGAAGCAATCTATGGCCAAAAAATCAACTTTGGTCAAAATGATCAATCCTTGACACAATAACCAACCAATTGTCCCAATAGATCAACTTTTGTCCAAAAAGTTAACTTTGGTCAAAATGATCAATCCTTGACCCAATAACTAACCCATTGGCCTAATAGGTCAACTTTTGACCAAAAAGTTAATTTTGGTCTAAATAGTCAAATTTTGAACTAATGACCACCCATTAACCCGAAAGGACAACTTTTGACCAAAAAGTCAACTTTGGTCAAAAGGTTTAATTTTTGACCCAATGACCAACTCATTGACCCAATAGATCAACTTTTGACCAAAAAGTCATCTTCGGTCAAAATGGTCAATTCTTAACCCAATTACCAACTCATTGACAAAGTAGGTTAGCTTTAGACCAAAAAGTTAACTTAGGTAAAAATAGTCAATTTCTGACCTAGTGACTACCCCGTTGACAACTTTTGACTAAAAAATTTATTTTTTGTCAAAATAGTCAATTTTGGACCTAATATCCAATTATTGACCCAATAAGTGAGTCTCTGATGAAAAATTTAACTTTGGTCAAAATGGTCAATCCTTGACCCAATGACAAACCCATTGACCCAATAAGACAACTTTTGACCAAAAACACAACTTTGGTCAAAATGTTCAATTCTTGACCCAATGACCAACCAATTTACCCAATAGGTCAACTTTTGACCAAAAAGTCAATTTTAGTCAAAATAATCAATTTTTGTCTAATCACCAATTATTGACCCAAAAAGCCAATCTCTGGCCAAAAAGTCAACTTTGGTCAAAATGGTTAATCCTTGGACCAATGACCAACCAGCTGTCCTAATAGGTCAACTTTTGACCAAAAAGTCAAATTTGGTCAAAATGATCAATCCTTGAACTAATGACCAACCCATTGGCCAAATAGGTCAACTTTTGATTAAAAAGTTAATTTTGGTCAGAATAGTCAATTTTTAAATTAATGACCAATTATTGACCCAATAAGTTAATCTCTGACCAAAAAGTCAACGTTTATAAAAATGGTTAATTTCTGACCCAATGACGAAAAGGTCAACTTTGGTTAAAATGATCAATCCTTGACCCAATAACCAACTCACTAACCCAGTAGGTCAACTTTTAACCAAAAGACAACTCTGGTCAAAATGGTCAATCCTTGACCCAATGACCAACCCATTGACCCAATAGGTCAACTTTTGAACAAAAGTAAACTTTGGTCAAAATAGTCAATTTTCGACCTAATGACCGATTATTGACCTAGTAAGCCGATCTTCGACCAAAAAGTCGACTTTGGTCAAAATGGTCAATTCTTAACTCAATGACCAACCAATTGTCCCAACAGGTCAACTTTTGACCAAAAAGTCAACTTTGGTCAAAATGATCAATCCTTGACCCAATAACCAACCCATTAGCCTAATAGGTCAACTTTTGAGCAAAAAGTCACTTTTGGTCAAAATAGTCAATTTTTTATCTAATGACCACCCATTAACCCAATAGATCAACTTTTGACAAAAAAGTTAACTTTGGTCAAAATAGTCAATTTTTGACCCAATGACCAACCCAATGACCCAATAGAACAACTTTTGACCAAAAAATCATCTTGGGTCAAAATGGTCAATTCTTGACCCAATTACCAACTCATTGACAAAATAGGTCAAGTTTAGGCCAAAAAGTCAACTTTGATAAAAATGGTCAATTTCTAACCCAGTGACCACCCTGTTGACAACTTTTGGCCAAAAATTTATTTTTTGTCAAAATAATCAATTTTGGACCTAATGGCCAATTATTGACCTAATAAGTCAATCTTTGATAAAAAATTTGACTTGGGTTAAAATGATCAATCCATAACCCAATGATAAACCCAATGACCCAATAAGATAACTTTTGACCAAAAACTCAACTTTGGTCAAAATGTTCAATCCTTGACCCAATGACCAACTCATTGACCCAATTGGTCAACTTTTGACTAAAAAATCAATTTTAGTCAATATAGTCAATTTTTTACCTGATGACCACCCATTGACCCAACAGGTCAAAATTTGACTGAAAATTGAGTTTTTGTCAGAATTTACAATTTTGACCTAATGACCAATTATTTACCCAATAAGTAATCCTCTCACCAAAAAGTCTACTTTGGTCAAAATGATTAATTCTTGACCCAATAACCAACCCATTGACCCAATAGGTCAACTTTTGACCAAAAAGTCACTTCGGTCAAAATGGTCAATCCTTGACCCAATGATTTAATTGGTCAACTTTAGACCAAAAAGTCAATTTTGGTCAAAATAGTCAATTTTTAACCTAATGACCACCCATTTGACCCAATAAGTCAATGTCTAACAAAAAATTTAAATTTGGTTAAAATGGTCAATCCTTGACCCAATGACCAACCCATTGACCTAATAAGTCGACTTTTGACCAAAAAGACAACTTTGGTCAAATTGGTCAATCCTTGGCCCAATGACCAACCAATTGGCCCAATAGGTCAACTTTTGACCAAAAGGTCTATTTTGGTCAAAATAGTTAATTTTTGACCTAATGACCACCCCATTGACCTAGTAGGTCAACTATTGACCAAAAAGTCAACTTTTGTCAAAATGATCAATTTCTGACCCAATGGCTACACCATTGAGCTAATGAGTTAACTTTTGACAAAAAAATTAATTTTGGTCAAAAAAGTTAATCTTCGATCTAATGACCACCACATTGACCCAATAGGTCAACTAATGACCAAAAAGTCAATTTTGGTCAAAATGGTCAATCTTTGACCCAATAAATAACCCATTGACCAAATAGGTCAACCTTTGACCAAAAAGTCAACTTTGGTCAAAAGGTCAATCCTTAACCCAAGACCCAATAGGTCAACTTTTGACTAAAAAGTCATTTTAGTACAAAATAGTCAATTTTTGATCTAACGACCTCCCAAATGACCCAATAAGTTAATCTCTGGCTAAAAAGTCAAATTTGGTCAAAATGGTCAATCCTTGACCAAATGACCAACCCATAAACCCAATAGGTCAACTTTTGACCAAAAAGCCAAATTTGGTGAAAAAGTTAATCCTTGACGAAATGACCAACTCATTAACCCAATAGGTCAATTTTGGATCAAAAAGTCAGTTTTGGAGAAAATAGTTAATTTTTTACCTAGTGACTAATTATTGACCAAATAAGTCAATCTTTGATAAAAAAGTCAACTTAAGTCAAAATGGTCAATGGTTGACCCAAAGAACAACCCATTGGCACAATAGATCAACTTTTGACCAAAAACACAACTTTGGTTTTAAATGATCAATCTTTGACCCAATAACCAACCCATTGACCCAATATGCATACTTTAGACCAAAAAGTCAATTTTGGTAAAAAAAAGTCAATTTTCGACATAATGATCAATTATTGACCCAAAAGTCAATCTACGATAAAAAAGTCAATTTTGGTCAAAAGGTCAATCCTTGACACAATAGGTCAACTTTTGACCAATAAGTCAACTTTTCTCAAAATGGTCAATCCTTGACCCAATGACTAACCCATTGACCCAATAAGTCAACTTTTAACCAAAAAGTCAACTTTAGTCAAAATGTTCAATCCTTAACCCATTGACCCAACATGTCAACTATTGACCAAAAAATCAATTATGGTAAAAATAATCAATTTTTGACCTAATGACCACCCCATTGACCCAATAGGTCAACTTTTGACTAAAAAAATCATTTTTTGTCAAAATGGTCAATTTCTGACAAAATGAGCACCCCACTGACCCAACGGGTCAACTTTTGACCAAAAATTTAATTTTGGACAAAATAGTCAATTTTTGACCTAATGACCAGTTATTGACTAAATAAGTCAATCTCTGCCCAAAAAGTCAACTTTGGTCAAAATGGTCAATCCTTGACCCAATAACCAACCAGTTGACTAAATAGGTCATCTTTTGACCAAAAAAATCAGTTTTGGCCAAAATAGTTAATTTTTGACCTATTGACCACCCTAGTGACCCAGTAAGTCAATCTCTGGCCAAAAAGTCAACTTTGGTCAAAATGGTCAATCCTAGATCCAATGACCAACCCATAGACCCAATAGCTTAACTTTTGACCAAAATGTCAATTTTAGTCAATATAGTCAATTTTTTACCTAATGACCACCCCATTGACCCAATAGGTCAAATTTTGACCGAAATTTCAATTTTAGTCAAAATAGTCAATTTTGACCTAATGACCGATTATTTACCCAAGAAGTAAATCTCTGTCCAAAAAGTCAATTTTGGTCAAAATGGTCAATCCTTGACCAAATAACCAACCCATTGACCCAATAGGTTAAATTTTGACCAAAAAGTCAACTTTGGTAAAAATGGTCAATCCTTAACCTACATGACTTAATAGGTCATCTTTTGACCAAATAAGTCAATCTCTCGCTAAAAAGTCAAATTTGGTCAAAATGACCAACCCTTGACCCAATGACCAACCCACTGACCTAATAGGTCAACATTTGACCAAAAAGTCAACTTTAGTCAAAATGGTTAATGCTTGACCCAATGACCAACCCATTAACCCAATAGGTCAACTTGGACCAAAAAGTCAATTTTCATCAAAACAGTCAATTTTTGACCTAGTGACCAATTATTGACCTAATACGTCAATCTCTGACAAAAAAGTCAACTTTGGTCAAAATAGTCAATCATTGACCCAATGACCAACCCATTGACATAATAGTTCAGCTTTTGACAAAAAATTGAACTTTGTTCAAAATGATCAATCCTTGACGCAATAACCAACACATTGACCCAATGTGTCAACTTTTGACCAAAAAATCAATTTTGGTCAAAAAATCAATTTTTGACATAATGTTCAATTATTGACATAATAAGTCAATCTCTGGCTATAAAGTCAACTTTGGTCAAAATGGCAATCCTTCACCCAATGACCAACCCATTGACCGAATAGGTTAACTTTTGACCAAAAAACTCAACTTTGGTCAAAATAAACAATTATTGACCTAATGACCAACAAATTGACCCAATAGCTCAACTTTCGACCAAAAAGTCAACTTTGGTCGAAATGGTCAATCCTTGACCCAACGACCAACACATTGACCCAATAGATCAACTTTTGACCAAAAAGTCAACTCTGGTCAAAATGGTCAATCCTTTGACCCAATGCTTTAATAGGTGAAATTTTGACCAAAAAGTTAATTTTGGTCAAAATAGTCAATTTTTGACCTAATCACCACCCGATTGACCCAATAAGTCAATCTCTCACTAAAAAGTCAAATTTGGTCGAAATGGTCAATCCTTGACCCAATGACCATCCCATTGACCCAATAGGCCAACTTTTGACCAAAAAGCCAACTTTAGTCAAAATGATTAATCCTTAACCCAATGACTAACACACTGACCCAATAAGTCGACTTTTGACCAAAATGTCAACTTTGGTCAAATTGGTAAATCCTTGACCCAATGACCAACCCATTGTCCCAATAAGTCAACTTTTGACCAAAAAGTCTATTTTGATCAACATAGTTAATTTTTGACCTAATGACCACCCTATTGACCCAATAGGTCAACTATTGATCAAAAAGTCAACTTTGGTCAACAAGATCAATTTTTGACCCAATGACGACACTATTGACCCAATAAGTCAACAATTGATCGAAAATTTAATTTTGGTCAAAATAGTTAATTCTTGACCTAATGACCAATTATTGACCTAATACGTCAATCTCTGATAACAAAAGTCAATTTTGGTCAAAATGGTCAATCCTTGACCTAATAAATAATCCATTGACCTAATACGTCAACTTTTGACCAAAAATTCAACTTTGGCCAAAACTATCAATCCTTGAATCAACGTCCCAATAAGTCAACTTTTGACCAAAATGTTAATTTTGGGGAAAATAGTCAATTTTTGACCTAATGACCACCCAATTGACCCAATAAGTCAATCTCTGGCTAAAAAGTCAAATTTGGTCAAAATGGTCAATCCTTAACCCAATGACCAACCCATTGACCCAATAGGTCAACCTTTGACAAAAAAGTTCACATTGGTCAAAAGTTAATCCTTAACCCAATGACCAACCCAATAACTCAATAGGTCAACTTTGGATCAAAAAGTCAATTTTGGTCAAAATAATTAATTTTTGACATAGTGACCAATTATTGACCTAATAAGTCAATCTCTGACAATAAAGTAACCTTTGGTCAAAATGTTCAATCATTGACCCAATGACCAACCCATTTACCTAATAGAACAATTTTTGAGCAAAAAGTCAACTTTATCAAAATGGTCAATTCTTGACCCAAAAACCCAATAGGTCATCCTTTGACAAAAAGTCAATTTTTGTCAAAATAGTCAATTTTTGACCTAATGACCACCCCATTGACCCAATAAGTCAATCTGTGGCTAAAAAGTCAACTTTGGTTAAAATGGTGAATTTCTAACCCAATGACCATCCCACTGACCCAATGGTCAACTTTTGACCAAAAGTCAATTTTGGGTCCTTGACCTAATGACCAACTCACTAACCCAATAGGTTAACTTTTGACAAAAAGTCAATTTTGGTCAAAATAGTGAATCGTTGACCTAATAACCAAGTCAATCTCTAACCAAAAAGTCAACTTTGGTCAAAATGGTTAATCTTTGACCAATGACAAACCCATTGACCCAACATGTCAACTTTTGACCTAAAAGTCAATTTTGGTTAAAATGGTCAATTTATGACCCAAGGATCAACCAATTGACCCACTATGTTTACTTTCCACCAAAAAATCAACTTTGGTCAAATTGGTTAATCATTGATCTAATTACCAACCCACTGACCCAATAGGTCAATGTTTGACAAAAAAGTCAATTTTGGGCAAAATAGTGAATTTTTGACCTAATGACCAATTATTGACTTAACAAGTCAATCTTTTACCAAAATGTCAACTTTGGTCAAAATAATCAATCCTCGACCCAATGATCAACCCATTAACCTAATAGGTCAACTTTTGACAAAAAAAGTCAGGTTTGGTCAAAATGGTCAGTTTCTGACATAATGACCACCAATTAACCAAATGGGTCAACATTTGGCAAAAAATTCAACTTTGGTCAAAATAATCAATTTTTAATCCAATGACCAATTATTGGCCTAATAAGTCAATCTCTGACCAAAAAGTCAACTTTAGTCAAAATAGTGAATCCTTGACCCAATAACCAACTCATTGACCCTATAGGTCAACTTTTAACTAAAAACTCAACTTTGTTCAAAATGTCATTCCTTGAACTAATGACCAACTCATTGACCAAATAGGTCAACTTTTGACCAAAAAGTTAATTTTTATCAAAATAGTCAATTTTTTACCTAATGACCACCACATTAACCCAATAGGTCAACATTTGAGAAAAAAAGTCAAGTTTGGTCAAAATGGTCAATTTTTGAACCAATGACCAACCCATTGACCCAATTGTTCAACTTTTGACAAAAAGTCAACTTTGGTCAAAATGGTTAATTTTTTATCTCATAACCACCCAATTGACCCAATGAATCAACATTTGACTAAAAATTCAATTTGGGTCAAAATAATCAATTTTTAACTGAATGACCTATTATTGACCTAATAAGTCAATCTCTGACCAAAAAGTCAACTTTGGTCGAAATGGTGAATCTTTGACCCAAAGACCAACCCATTGACCTAATAGGTCAACTTTTGACATAATGACCAATTATTAACCTAATAAGTCAATCTCTGACGAAAAAGTTAACTTTTGTCAAAATGGTCAATCCCTTGCCCAATCACCACCCCATTGACCCAATAGGTTAACTCTTGACCAAACAGTCCACTTTGGTCAAAGTGGTCATTCCTTTACCCAATGACCAACCCATTGACCCAATAGGTCAACTTTTCACAAAAAAATGTCAATTTTGGTCAAAATAGTCAATTTTAACCTAATGACCACTCATTGACCCAATAGCTTAACTGTTGACCAAAAAGTTAACTTTGGTTAAAATGGTCAACTTTCAACCCATCAATCTAACGGTCAACTTCGACCAATAAAGTCAACTTTGGGTAAAATGATCAATCCTCGACCGAATGACCAACCCAATTACCAAATAGGTTAAATTTTGACGAAAAGTCAAGTTTGGTCAAACTAGTCAATTTTTGACCCAAAGACCAATTATCGACCCAGTAAGTCAATCACTAACCAAAAAGTCAACTTTGATCAAAATGGTTAATCTTTGATGCAATGACAAACACATTGAACCAATATATCAACTTTTGACATAAAGTCAATTTTGGTCAAAATGGTCAATTTTTGACCTAATGATCCTCAATTGACCCAATAAGTCAATCTACGCTAAAAGTCAAATTAAAGTCAAAATGGTCAATCCTCAACCCAACAGACCAACCCATTGACACAATAGGTCAACCTTTGACCAAAAAGTTCACTTTGGTCAAAAAGTTAATTATTGACCCAAGGACAAACTCTTTAACCCAAAAGGTTAACTTTGGATCAAAAAGTCAATTTTGGTCAAAATAGTCAATTTTTGACATAGTGACAAATTATTGACCTAATAAGTCAATCTTTGACACAAAAGTCAACCTTGGTAAAAATGGTCTATCATTGACTAAATGATCAACCCATTGACCCAATAGATCAAATTTTGACCAAAAAGTCAACTTTGTCAAAATGGTCAATCCTTAACCCAAAAACCCAATTGATCAACTTTTGACCAAAAGTTAATTTTGGTCAAAATAGTCAATTTTTGACCAAATGACCACCCCAATGACCCAATAAGTCTATCTGTGGCTAAAAAGTCAACTTTGGGTAAAATGGTCAAATTCTTACCCAATGACCAACTCATTGACCCAATAGTCAGCTTTTGACTAAAAAGTCAACTTTGGGCAAAATGATCAATCCTTGACCCAATGAACAACCCATTGACTCAATAGGTTAACTTTTCACCAAAAGTTAATTTTGGTCAAAATAGTTAATTTTTGACCTAATGACCAATTATTGACCCAATAAGTCAATCTCTAACAAAAAAAGTCAACCTTGGTCGAAATGGTTAATCTTTTACCCAAAGACAAACTGATTGACCCAATATGTCAACTTTTTACCTAAAAGTCAATTTTAGTCAAAATGGTCAACTTCTAACCTAATGACCAACCAATTGACCCACTATGTTAACTTTCAACCAAAAAGTCAACTTTGGTGAAATTGGTCAATCATTGACCCAATGACCAACCGAATGACCCAATAGGTCAATATTTCACCAAAATTTTGGCCAAAATAGTCAATTTTGACCTAATGACCAATTATCGACCTAACAAGTCAATCTTACCAAAAGTCAACTTTGGTCAAAATAGTCAATCCTCGACCCAATGACCACCCCATTGACCCAATATGTCAACTTTTGACAAAAAAAAGTGAAGTTTGTTCTAAATGGTTAATTTCTGACCCAATAACCAACTCATTGACCCAATAGATCAACTTTTGACAAAAAAATCAACTTTGGTCAAAATGGTCAATTTCTGATACAATGACCACCCGATTAACCCAATGGGTCAACTTTTAAGCAAAAATTCAATTTTGGTGAAAATAATCAATTTTTAACCGAATGATCAATTATTGGCCTAATCAGTCAATCTCTGACCAACAAGTCAAATTTGGTTAAAATAGTCAATCCTTGACCAAATAACCAACTCATTAACCCTATAGGACAACTTTTGACCAAAAACTCAACTTTGGTCAAAATGTTCAATCCTTAACCTAATGACCAACTCATTGATCGAATAGGTCAACTTTAGTCAAAATGGTCAATTTTTGACTTGATGACCACCCAATTGACCCAATGGGTTAACTTTTGACCAAAAATTCAATTTTGGTCAAAATAATAAATTTTTGACTGAATGACCTGTTATTAACCCAATAAATTAATCTCTCACCAAAAAGTTAACTTTGGTCTAAATGGTCAATCTTTCACCCAAAGACCAACCCATTGACCCAATAGGTCAACTTTTGACATAATGACCAATTATTGACCTAATAAGTCAATCTCTGACGAAAAAGTCAACGTTGGTCAAAATGGTCAATCCTTGACCCAATGACCACCCCATTGACCCAATAGGTTAACTCTTGACCAAAAAGTCAACTTTGGTCAAAATGGTCATTCTTTTACCCAATGACCAACCCATTGACACAATAGGTCAACTTTCGTTAAAAAATGTCAATTTTGGTCAAAATAGTCAATTTTAACCTCATGACCACTCATTGACCCAATAGGTAACTTTTGACCAAAAAGTTTACCTTGGTTAAAATGGTCAATTTAAGACTCATTGACCCAATGGTCAACTTTTGACCAAAAAATCAACTTTAGGCAAAATGATCAATCCTTGACCCAATGACCAACCCCATGACCCAATAAGTTAAAATTTGACTAAAAGTTAATTTTGGTCAAAATAGTCAATTTTTGACCTAATGACCAATTATTGACCCAATAAGTCAATCTCTAACCAAAAAGTCAACATGATAAAAATGGTTTATCTTTGACCCATTGACAAACCCATTGACCCAATATGTTAACTTTTGTAAAAAAATCAACTTTAGTCAAATAGGTCAATCATTGATCCAATTACCTACTCATTGACCCAATAGTTCAATATTTGACAAAGAAGTCAACTTTGGTCAAAATAGTCAATTTTTGACATAATGACCACGCCATTGACCCAATAGGTCAACTTTTGACAAAAAAGTTAAGTTTGGTCAATTTTTGACCCAATGACCAACCCATTGACCCAAAGGTCAACTTTTGACCAAAAAATAAATTTTGGTCAAAATAATCAATTTTTAACCGAATGCCCAATTTTTCACCCAATAAGTCAATCAATGACCAAAAAGTCAACTTTGGTCTAAATGGTTAATCTTTCGCCCAATGACCAACCATTGAAGCAATAGGTCAACTTTTGACAAAAAAGTCAACTTTGGTCAAAAGATCAATCCTTGACCCAATGAACAACCCATTGACCCAATAAGGTCAACCAATGACCAAAAAGTTAATTTTGGTCAAAATTGTCAGATTTTGACCTAATGACCACCATATTAACCCAATAGGTCAACTTTTGACCAAAAAGTCAAGTTTGGTTTGTTTGGTCAAAATGGTCATTTTCTGACCCAATGACCAACCCATCGACCCAAAAGGTCATCTTTCGACCAAAAATGTCAACTTTGGTCAAAATGGTCAATCTTGACCTAATGACCAACCCATAGACCTAATAGGTAAACTTTTGACAACAAAATTAATTTTGGTCCAAAAAGTTAATTTTTGGCCTAATGACCCATTATTGACCTAATAAGTCAATCTCCAAAAGAAAAGTCAACTTTAGACAAAATGGTCAATTTTTGTTTCAATGACAAACCCATTGACCCAATAGGTCAACTTTTGACCAAAAAGTCAACTTTGGTCAAAATGTTCAATTTCTGACCCAATGACCAACCGAATGACCTTAATAAGTCAACTTTTGACCAAAAGTTAACTTTGAGTCAAAAGAGTCAAATTTTGACTAATGACTAATTGTCGACTAAACAGATCAACCTTTGACCAAAAAGTTAACTTTGGTCAAAATGGATAATTTCTGACACAATGACCACCCAATTGTCACAATGGGTCAACTTTTGACCAAAAATTCAATTTTGGTCAAAATAATCAATTTTTAACCGAATGACCAATTTTTGACCAAATAAGTCAATCTATGACCAAAAATTTAACTTTGGTCTAAATGGTCAACCTTTCGCCCAATGACCAACCCATTGACCCAATAGGTCAACTTTTGACCAAGAAGTCAACTTTGGTCAAAATGATCAATCCTTGACCAAATGAACAACCCATTGACCCAATAAGGTCAACCATTGACCAAAAATTTAATTTTGGTCAAAATTGTCAAATTTTGGCCTAATGACCACCATATTAACCCAATAGGTCAACTTTTCAGCAAAAAGTCAAGTTTGGTCTGTTTGGTCAAAATGATCAATTTCTGACCCAATGACCTACCCATCGACCCAATAGGTCAACTTTTGACCAAAAAGTCAAATTTGGTCAAAATTGTCAATCTTGACCTAATGACCAACCCATAGACCTAATAGGTAAACTTCTGACAAAAAAATTAATTTTGGTTAAAATAATTAATTTTTGACCTAATGACCAATTATTGACTCAATAAATCTCTTAATAAAAAGTGAACTTTGGTCAAAATGGTTAATCTTTTTCCCAATGACAAACCCATTGACCCAATAGGTCAACTTTTGACCAAAAAGTCAACTTTGGTCAAAATGGTCAATTTATGACCCATGACCATCCCAATGACCCAATAGGTCAATTTTTGACCAAAAAGTTAACTTTGGTCAAAATAGTCAAATTTTGACCTAATGACCACCCGTCGACCAAATAGGTCAACTTTTGAACAAAAAGTCAACTTTGGTCAAAATAGTCAATTTTTTACCTAATGACCACCACATTGAACCAATAGGTCAACTTTTGAGAAAAAATGTCAAGTTTGGTCAAAATGGTCAATTTCTGACCCATTGACTAACCCATTGACCCAATTGGTCAACTTTTAACAAAAAGTCAACATTGGTCAAAACAGTTAATTTTTGACCTCATGACCACCCAATTGACCCAATGGGTCAACTTTTGATTAAAAATTCAATTTCGGTCAACATAGTTAACTTTTTACTTAATGACCATCACATTGACCCAATATGTCACCTTTTGAGAAAAAAGACAAGTTTGGTCAAAATGGTCAATTTCTGAGCCAATGACCAACCCATTGACTCAATTGGTCAACTATTGATAAAAAGTCAACTTTGGTCAAAATGATTAATTTTTGATCTCATGACTACCCAATTGACCCAATGGGTCAACTTTTGACTAAAAATTCAATTTTGGTCAAAATAATCAATTTTTGACTGAATGACCTATTATTGACCCAATAAGTCAATCTCTGACCAAAAAGTCAACTTTGGTCGAATGGTCAATCTTTGACCCAAAGACTATCCCATTGACCTAATAGGTCAACTTTTAACATAATGACCAATTATTGACCTAATAAGTCAATCTCTGACGAAAAAGTCAACTTTGGTCAAAATGGTCAATCCCTGACCCAATGACCACCCCATCGACCCAATAGGTTTACTCTTGATCAAACAGTCCACTTTGGTCAAAGTGGTCATTCCTCTACCCAATGACCAACCCATTGACCCAATAGGTCAAGTTTTCACAAAAAATGTCAATTTTGGTCAAAATAGTCAATTTTGACCTAATGACCACTCATTGACCCAATAGGTTAACTGTTGACTAAAAAGTTAACTTTGGTTAAAATGGTCAACTTTTGACCAAAAGGTCAACTTTGGGTAAAATGATCAATCCCTAACCCAATGAACAACCCAATTACCAAATAGGTTAACTTTTGACCAAAAGTTAATTTTGGTCAAACTAATCAATTTTTGACTTAATGACCAATTATCGACCAAATAAGTCAATCACTAACCAAAAAGTCAACTTTGATCAAAATGGTTAATCTTTGACGCAATGACAAACCTATTGACCCAATATGTCAACTTTTGACCTAAAAGTCAATTTTGGTCAAAATAGTCAATTTTTGACCTTAAGACCCTCCAATTGACCCAATAAGTCAATCTCTGGCTAAAAAGTCAAATTTGGTCAAAATGGTCAATCCTTGACCCAATGACCAACCTACTGACACAATAGATCAACCTTTGGCCAAAAAGTCCACTTTGATCAAAAAGTTTATTCTTGACCCAATGACCAACCCATTAACCCAATAGGTCAACTTTGGATCAAAAAGTCAATTTTGGTCAAAATAGTCAATTTTTGACATTGTGACCAATTATTGACATAATAAGTCAATCTTTGACATAAAAGTCAACTTTGGTCAAAATGATCAATCATTGACCAAATGACCAACCCATTGACCCAATAGATCAACTTTTGACCAAAAAGTCAACTTTGTCAAAATGGTCAATCCTTAATTAAAAAACCCAATAGGTCAACTTTTGACCAAAAGTCATTTTTGGTCAAAATAGTCAATTTTTGATCTAATGACCACCACAATGACCCGATAAGTCAATCTGTGGCTAAAAAGTTAACTTTAGGTAAAATGGTCATATTCTTACCCAATGATCAACTCATTGACCCAATGGTAAACTTTTCACTAAAAAGTCAACTTTGGGCAAAATGATCAATCATTTACCCAACGAACAACCCATTGGCCCAATATGTTAACTTTTGACCAAAAGTCAATTTTGGTCAAAATAGTCAATTTTTGACCTAATGACCAATTATTGACCCAAAAAGTCAATCTCTAACTAAAAAGTCAATTTTGGTCAAAATGGTTAATCTTTGACCCAAAGACAAACCAATTGACACAATATGTGAACTTTTGACCTAAAAGTTAATTTTGGTCAAAATGGTCAACTTCTGACCCAATGACCAACCAATTGACCCACTATGTTAACTTTCAACCAAAAAGTTAACTTTGGTCAAATTGGTCAATCATTGACCCAATGACCAACCTATTGACTCAATAGATCAATATTTGACCAAAAAGTCAATTTTGGTCAAAATAATCAATTTTAACCTAATGACCAATTATTGACCAAAGAAGTCAATCTCTAACAAAAAGTCAACTTTAGTCAAAATAATCAATCCTCGACACAATAACCACCCCATTGACCCAATATATCAACTTTTGACAAAAAAGTCAAGTTTGGTCTAAATGGTTAATTTCTGAACCAATGACCAACCCATTGACCCAATAGATCAACTTTTGACAAAAAGTCAACTTTGGTTAAAATGGTCAATTTCTGACACAATGACCACCTGATTAACCCAATGGGCCAACTTTTAACCAAAAATTCAATTTTGGTCAAAATAATCAATTTTTAACTGAATGACCAATTATTGGCCTGATAAGTCAATCTCTGACCAAAAAGTCAACTTTGGTTAAAATAGTCAATCCTTCAACCCATAACAAACTCATTGACCCTACAGGTCAACTTTTGACCAAAAACTCGACTTCGGTCAAAATTGTCAATCCTTGACCCAATGACCAACTTATTGACCAAATAGGTCAACTTTTGACCAAAAAGTTATTTTTTGTGAAAATAGTCAATTTTTTACCTAATGACCACCAAATTGTCCCAACAGGTCAACTTTTGACAAAAAAAGTCAAGTTTGGTCAAGATGGTCAAGATGGTCAATTTCTGCCCCAATGACTAACTCGTTGACCCAATAGGTCAACTTTTGACAAAAATTCAACTATGGTCAAAATGGTTAATTTCTGACCTCATGACCACCCAACTGGCTTAATGGGTTAACTTTTGACCAAAAAATCAATTTTGGTCAAAATAATCACTTTTTGACCAAATGACCTGTTATTGAACTAATAAGTTAATCTCTAACCAAAAAGTCAACTTTGGTCGAAATTGTCAATCTTTCACCCAAAGTCCAACCAATTGACTTAATAAGTCAACTTTTGACATAATGACTAATTTTTGACCTAATAAGTCAATCACTGACAAAAAAGTCAACATTGGTCAGAATGGTCAATCCTTAACCCAATGACCACCCCATTGGCCCAATATGTCAACTTTTGACCTAAAAGTCAATTTTGGTCAAAATGGTCAATTTCTGACCCAATGACCAACCAATTGACCCAATTTATTAACTTTTGTCCAAAAAGTCAACTTTGGTCAAATTGGTCAATCATTGATCCAATTACCAACCCATTGACCAAATAGGTTAATATTTGACCAAAAAGTCAACTTTCGTTAAAATAGTCAATTTTTGACCTAATGACCACGTCATTGACCCAATAGGTCAACTTTTGACAAAAAAGTCAGGTTTGGTCAATTTCTGACACAATGACCATCCAATTGACCCAATGGGTCAACTTTTGACCAAAAATTCAATTTTGGTCAAAAGAATAAATTTTTAACAGAATGACCAATTTTTAACCAAATAAGTCAATCTATGACCAAAAAGTCAACTTTGGTCTAAATGGTCAATCTTTCGCCCAATGACCAACTCATTGACCCAATAAGTCAACTTTTGACCAAAAAGTCAACTTTGGTCAAAATGATCAATCATTGACCCAATGAATAACCCATTCACCCAATAAGGTCAACCATTGACCAAAAAGTTAATTTTGGTCAAAATTATCAAATTTTGACCTAATGACCGCCATATTAACCCAATAGGTTAACTTTTGACCAAAAAGTCAAGTTTTGTCTGTTTGGTCAAAATGGTCAATTTCTGACCCAATGACCAATCCATCGAACCAACAGGCCAGCTTTTGACCAAAAAGTCAACTTTGGTCAAAATTGTTAATCTTGGCCTAATGACCAACCCATAGACCTTATAGGTATACTTTGACAAAAAAATTATTTTTTGTCAAAATAGTCAATTTTTGACTTAATGACCAATTATTGACCCAATAAGTCAATCTCTTAACAAAAAGTCAACTTTGGTCAAAATAGTTAATCTTTGTCCCAATGACAAACCTATTGATCCAATATTTCAACTTTTGACCAAAAAGTCAACTTTGGTCAAAATAGTCAATTTCTGATCCAGTGACCAACCCAATGACCCAATAGGTCAACCTTTGACCAAAAAGTTAACTTTGGTCAAAATAGTTAAATTTTGACCTAATGACCACCCGTTAACCAAATAGGTCAACTTTTCCAAAAAGTCAACTTTTGTCAAAATGGTCAACTTTTGAGCAAAAAGTCAACTTTGGTCAAAATGGTCAATTCTTGACCCAATGACCAACACATTGACCCAATAAGTCTACTTTTGAACAAAAAGTCAATTTTGGTCAAAAAAAACAATTTTTGACCTAATGACCAATTATTGACCCAATAAGTCAATCTCTGACCAAAAAGTTAACTTTGGTCAAGATGGTCAATCCTTGACACAATAAATCAACTTTTAACAAAAAAGTCAACTTTGGTCAAAATAATCAATTTCTGAAATGATGACAACACCATTGACCCAACAGGTAAACTTTTGACCAAAAATTTAGTTTTGGTCAAAATAATTAATTTTTGATTTATTGATCAATTATTGACCTAATAAATAA
Source organism: Papilionanthe hookeriana x Papilionanthe teres (assembly GCA_022702705.1). NCBI lineage: Eukaryota > Viridiplantae > Streptophyta > Magnoliopsida > Asparagales > Orchidaceae > Papilionanthe > Papilionanthe hookeriana x Papilionanthe teres. The sequence continues at coordinate 60,294,139 of CM040434.1, read as the reverse complement.
AACTCTGAAAAAAGAAGTCAACTTTGGAAAAAAGGTCAATCCTTAACCCAATGACGAACCCATTGTCTAAGTAGCTCAACTATTGACCAAAAAGTCAATTTTAGTCAAAATAATCAATTTTTTACCGAATGACCTTCCCATTGACCCAATAGGTCAACTTTTGACCAAAAAATAATTTTGGTCAAAATTGTCAATTTTTGACCTAATGAACACCCCATTAACCCAATAAGTCAGCCTTTAACCAAAAAGTCAAGTTTGGTTAAAATGATCAATTTCTGACTTAATGACTAACCCATTAACCCAAAAGGTCAACTTTTAACCAAAAAGTTAGCTTTGGTCAAAATGGTCAATCCTTTACCCAATGACCAACCCATTGACCCAATAGGTCAACTTTTGACTAAAAAGTGAATTTTTGTCAAAATAGTCAATCCTTAACACAATTACCACCCCATTATCCCAATAGGTTAATTTTTGATCAAAAAGTCAACTTTGGTCAAAATGGTCAATTTCTGACCCAATGACCACCCCATTGACCCAATATGTCAACTTTTGACCAGAAAGTTAACTTTGGTCAAAATGGTCAATTTCTGACCCAATGATCACCCCATTGACCCAATGGGTCAACTTTTGACCAAAAATTTAATTTTAGTCAAAATAGTCAATTTTAGAGCTAATGACCAATTATTGACCCAATAAGTCAATCTCTAAAAAAAAGTCAACTTCGGTCAAAATGGTCAATCATTGACCCATGACCAACGCATTGACCCAACAGGTCAACTTTTGACTAAAAAGTCAACTAGGGTCAAGTCCATCTTTGATCCAATGACCCAATAAGTCAACTTTTAACCGAAAAGTCAATTTTGGCCAAAATTGTTAATCTTTTACATAATGACCAACTCATTGGCCCAATAGGTCAACATTTGAGCAAAAGTTAATTTTGGTCAAAATATTAAATTTTTTACCTAATGACTACCTAATTGACCCAATAGGTCAACTTTTGACCAAAAAGTCAACTTTTGTTAAAATGGTCAATTTCTGACCTAATGACCAACTCATTAACCCAAAAGGTCAACATATGACCAAAAAGTCAATTTTGGTTAAAATGGGCAATTTCTGACCCAATGACCAACTCATTGACCCAATAGGTCAACTTTCAACCAAAAAGTCATCTTTGGTCAAAATGATCAATTCTTTACAAAATTACCAACTCATTGACCAAATATGTCAACTTTTGATCAAAAAGTCAATATTGGTCAAAATATCAATTTCTGACCCAATGACCACCTCGTTGACCCAATGGGTTAAATTTTGTTCAAAAATTCAATTCTTGTCAAAATAGTCAATTTTTGACCTAATGACTAATTATTGACCCAACAAGTCAATCTCCGACCAAAAAGTCAACTTTGGTCAGAATGGTCAATCCTTGACCCAATGAAAAACCCATTGACCCAATAAGTCAACTTTTGACCAAAAAGTCAATATTGGCCAAAATAATCAATTTTTGACCTAATCCCCACCCATTGACCCAATAGGTCAAGTTTTGACCAAAAAAGTCAACTTTAGTCAAAATGGTAAATTTTTTACCTAATGACCTATCCATTGACACAATAAGTAAACATTTTACCAAAAAGTCATCTTCACTCAAATTGATCAATTCTTGACCCAATTACTTGCTCATTGATCCTATAGGTCTTTTTTTGACCAAAATGTCAACTTTGGCTAAAATGGTCAATTTCTAACCTAATGACAACCCCGTTGACCCTATAAGTCAACTTTTGACCAAAAATTAAATTTTGCTCAAAATAGTCAATCTTTGACCTAATGACCAATTATTGACCCAATATGTCAATTTTTGACCAAAAAGCCAACTTTGGTCAAAATGGTCAATCCTTGAACAATTGACCAACCCATTGACCCAATAGGTCAACTTTTGACCAAAAAGACAACTTTGGCCAAAATGGTCAAATCTTGACCTAATGACCAACCCATTAAGTCGATCTCTGACCAAAAAGTCAATTTTGGTCAAAATATTCAATTTTTGACCTAATGACCACCCATTGACACAATAGGTAAACTTTTGACTAAAAAGTTATGGTCAAAATGGTCAATTTCCGACCCAATCACCAACCAATTGACCCTTTAAACTAAAAAGTCAACCTTGGCAAAAAATGGTCAATTTTTGACCTAATGAGCAACTCATATGCCCGGTAGGTCAACTTTTGAGCAAAAAGTTAATTTTGGTCAAAATATTCAATTTTTGACCGAATGACCATCGAATTGACCCAATAGGTTAACTTTTGACCAAAAAGTCAACTTTTGTCAAAATGGTTAATTTCTGACCTAATGACCAACCCGTTGACCCAATAGGTCAACTTTTGACCAAAGAGCCAAATCTGGTCTGGTCAATCCTTGACCAAATTACCAACTCATTAATCATAAGTCAACTTTTGACCAAAAAGTCAACATTGGTCAAAATAGCCAATTAGTGACCCAATGTCTACAACGTTGGCCCAATGGGTCAACTTTTGACAAAAAATTTAATTTTGGTCAAAATAGTAAACTTTTGACCTAATGAGCAATAATTGACCCAATCAGTCAATCTCTGACCAAAAAGTCACCTTTAGTCAAAATGGTCAATCTTGACCCAATGACCAACCCATTGACCCAATAGGTCAACTTTTGACCAAAAAGTTAATTTTTGTAAAAATTGTCAATTTTTGACCTAATCACCACCCCATTAACCCAATAAGTCAAATTTTGCCAAAGAGTCAAGTTTGGTTAAAATGGTCAATTTTTGACCCAATGACTACCCACTAGGTCAACTTTTGACCTAAAAGTCAACTTTGGTCAAAATGGTCAATCCTTGTCCCAAAGACCAATCCATAGACCCAATAGGTCAACTTCTAACCAAAATAGTTCATTTTTGACATAATGACACATTATTGACCCAATAAGTCAATCTCTGACCAAAAGGTCAACTTTGGCCAAAATAGTCAATCAATGACCCAATGACCAATTCATTGAACCAATAGGTAACTTTTGTCCAAAAAGTTAACTGTAGTCAAAATAGTCGATCCTTGACACAATGACCAACCCAATAACACAATAGGTCAACTTTTGACCAAAAAGTTCATTTTGGTCGATAAAATCAATTTTTTACCTAATGACCACCCCATTGACCCAATATGTCAACTTTTGACCAAAAAGTCAACTTTGGTCAAAATGGTTAATTTATGGCCCAATGACCACCCCATTAACCTAATGGGTCAACTTTTGACCAAAAGTTCAATTTTGGTCAAAATAGTCAATTTTTTACCAAATGACCAATTATTGACCCAATATGTTCATCTCTGACAAAAAAAATCAATTTTGGTCAAAATGGTCAATCCTTAACCCAAATACCAACCCATTGACCCAATATGTCACCTTTTGACCAAAAGTTAACTATGGTCAACATGGTCAATCTTTGACCCAATAGGTCAACATTTGACCAAAAGTCAATTTTGGTCAAAATAGATAATTTTTGACATAATGACCATCTCATTAGGCCAATAGGTCAACTTTGGAACAAAAAGTCAATTTTAGTCAATATAGTCAATTTCTGACCCAATGACCACCCCGTTTACTCAAGGGGTCAACTTTTGACTAAAAATTCAATTTTGATCAAAATAATCAATTTTTGACCTAATGAGCAATTACAAACCCAATAAGTCAATCTCTGACCAGAAAGTCAACTTTTGTCAAAATGGTCAATCCTTGAACCAATGACAACCCATTGACAGAATAGGTCTACTTTTGACCAAAAAGTCAACTTTTGTTAAACTCGTCAAACGTTGACCCAAAGACCAACCCGTTGACCCAAAAGGTCAACTTTTGACCAAAAAGTCAATTTTGATCAAAGTAGTCAATTTTTGACCTAATGATCGCCCATTGACCCAATAAGTTAACTTTTTACTGAAAAGTCAACATTGGTCAAAATGGACAATTTCTGACCCAACGACCAATCCAATGACCCAATGACCAACCCAATGACCAAATAGGACAACTTTTAACCAAAAAGTCAACTTTAGCCAAAATGGTCGATCATTGACCCAATGACTAACCCATTAACCCAATAGGCAACCTTTAACCAAAAAGTCAACTTTGGTCAAAATGGTCAATTTCTGAACCAATAACCACCTCATTGACCCAATGGGTTAAAAAATAAATTTTGGTCAAAAAAATCAATTTTTGACCTAAAGACCAATTATTGACCCATTAAGCCAATAGGTTAAATTGTGACCAATGACAAACCCATTGACCCAATAGGTTAAATTGTGACCAAAAAATCAACTTTGGTCAGAATGGTCAATCTTTGACCCAATGACCAACTCACTGACCCAATAGGTCAACTTTTAACCAAAAAGTCAATTTTCATCAAAATAGATAATTTTTGACCTAATGACCAATTATAGACGCAGTGAGCCAATCTCTGACCAAAAAGTTAACTTTGGTCAAAATGGTCAATCTTTTACCCAATGACCAACCCTTTGACCCAATAGGTCAACTTTTGACCAAAAAGTCATCTTTAGTCAATATGATCAATCCTTGACCCAATAACCATCCTATTGACCTAATAGGTCAACTTTTGACAAAAAAAGTCAATTTTGATCAAAATATTTAGTTTTTGATTTAATGACCAATTATTGAACCAATAAGTCAATCACTGACCAAAAAGTCACCTTCGGTCAAAATGGTCAAACCTTGACCTAATGGCAAACCCATTGACCCAATAGGTTAACTTTTGACCAAAAAGTTAATTTTGGTAAAAATAGTCAATTTTTGACCTAATGAACACCCAGTAACCCAATATGTCAACTTTTGACCAAAAAGTCAACTTTTGTAAAATTGGTCAATTTTTTACCCAATGACCAACACATTGACCTAATAAGTCAATGTTTGACCAAAAAGTTAATTTTGGTCAAAATTGTCAACTTTTGACCTAATGACCACCCCATTAACCCAATAAGTCAACTTTTGACCAGAAAGTCAAGTTTGGTTAAAATGTTCAATTTCTGACCCAATGACCAACCCATTCACACAAAAGGTCACTTTTTAAACAAAAAGTCAACTTTGGTCAAAATGGTCAATCGTTGACCCAACGACCAACCTATAAACCCAATAGGTCAATTTTTGACAAAATAATCAATTTTAAACATAATGACCAATTATTGACCCAATAAGACAATATCTGAACAAAAGGTCAACTTTGGTCAAAATGGTCAATCCTTGACCCAATGACCAACCCATTGACCCAATAGCTCAACTTTTGACCAAAAAGTGAACTTTAGTCAATATTGTCATTCCTTGACACAATGACCAACCCATTGACACAATAGGTTAGCTTTTAACTAAAAATTTAATTTTGGTTAATATAGTAAATTTTTTACTTAATGACCACCCCATTGGCCCAATATGTCAACTTTTGACCAAAAGGTCAAATTTGGTCAAAATTGTCAATTTCTGACCCAATGACCACCCCATTAACTCAATGGGTTAACTTTTGACCAAAAATTCAATATTGGTCAAAATAGTTAATTTTTGACATAATGACCAATTATTGACCCAATAAGTCAATCTCTGACCCAAAAGTCAACTTTTATCAAAATGGTCAATCATTGACCCAATGACCAACCCATTGACCCAATCAGTCCAAAAAGTCAACTATGGTTAAAATGGTCAATCTTTGACCCAATGACCCAATAGGTCAACTTTTGAACCAATGGCCCAATAGGACAACTTTTGACCAAAAAGTCAATTTTTGACCTAATGACCACCCAAGTGACCTAATATGTCAACTTTTGACCAAAAAGTCAATTTTGGTCAAAATTGTTAATTTTTGACCTAATAACAAATTATTAACCCAGTAAGTCAATCTCTGACCAAAAAGTCAAGTTTGGTCAAAATGGTCAATCCTTGACCCAATGACCAACCCATTGACCCAATAGGTCAACTTTTGACCAAAAAGTCAATTTTGGTCAAAATAGACAATTTTTAAATTAATGACCATATATTCACCAATAAGTCAATCTCTGACCAAAAAGTCAACTTTGGTCAAATGGTCAATCCTTGACCCAATGACAAATCCTTTGATCCAATAGGTCAACTTTTAACCAAAAAGTCAATTTTGGTCAAAATAGTCAATTTTTGCACTAATGATCACCCATTCACCCAATAGGTCAACTTTTAACTAAAAAGAAACTTTGGTCAAAATGGTCAAATTTTGACCCAAAGACCAACACATTGACCCAATAGGTCAACTTTTAACCAAAAAGTCATCTTTGGTCAAAATGGTCAATTCTTAACCCAATTACCAACTCATTGACCAAATATGTCAACTTTTGACCAAAAAGTCAACTTTGGCCAAAATGGCCAATTTATGACCCAATGACCAACCAGTTCACCCAATGAGCTAACTTTTGACCAAAAATTCAATTTTGGTCAAAATAGTAAATTTTTGACCCAATGACCAATTAATGACAAAATAAGTTAATCTTCTGACCAAAAAGTCAACTTTGGTCAAAATGGTCAATCGTTGACTCAATGACAAACTCATTGACCCAATAAATTAACTTTTGAATAAAAAGTTAATTTTGGTCAAAATAATCAATTTTTTACCTAATGACCACCAGACCCAATAGGTCAATTTTTGACCAAAAAGTCAACTTTGGTCAAAATGCTCAATTTTTGACCCAATGACCAACCCATTAACACCATTTGATCAACTTTTGATCAAAAAGTCATCTTTGGTCAAAATAGTCAATTCTTGACCTAATTACCAAATTATTGACCAAATATGTCAACTTTTGACAAAAAAGTCAACTTTCGTCAAAATGGTCAATTTCTGACCCAATGAACACCCCGTTGACCAAATGGTCAACTTTTGACCAAAAATTTAATTTTGGTCAAAATAGTCAATTTTTGACCTAATGACTAACTATTGACCGAATAATTCAGTCTCTGACCAAAAAGTTAACTTTGGCAAAAATGGTCAATCCTTGACCCAATAGGTTAAATTTTGACCAAAAAAGTCAACTTTGGACAAAATGGTCAATCCTTGACCCAATGACCAACCCACTGACCCAATATGTCAACTTTTAACCAAAAAGTCAATTTTCGTCAAATAAATTTTTGACCTAATGACCAATTATAGACCAAGTGAGCCAATCTCTAACCAAAAAGTCAACTTTAGTCAAAATGGTCAATCTTTTACCCAATGACCAACCCTTTGACCCAATAGGTCAACTTTTGACCAAAAAGTCATCTTTGGTCAATATGATCAATCCTTGACCCAATAACCAAACCATTGACCTAATAGGTCTACTTTTGACAAAAAAGTCAATTTTGGTCAAAGTATTTAATTTTTGAATTAATGACAAATTATTGAACCAATAAGTCAATCTTTGACCAAAAAGTCAACTTCAGTCAAAATGGTCAAACCTTGACCCAATAGGTTAACTTTTGACCAAAAAGTTAATTTTGGTAAAAATAGTCAATTTTTGACCTAATGAACACCCATTGACCCAATAGGTCAACTTTTGACCAAAAAGTCAACTTTGTTCAAATTGGTCAATTTTTTACCCAATGACCAACCCATTGACCTAATAAGTCAACTTTTGACCAAAAAGTTAATTTTGGTCGAAATTGTCAACTTTTGACGTAATGACCGCCCCATTAACCCAATAAGTCAAGTTTTGACCAGAAAGTCAAGTTTGGTTAAAATGGTCAATTTCTGACCGAATGACCAACCTATTTACCCAAAAGGTCAACTTTTAAACAAAAAGTCAACTTTGGTCAAAATGATCAATCCTTAACCCAACGACCAACCTATAGACCCAATAGGTCAACTTTTGACCAAAATAATCAATTTTAACATAATGACCAATTATTGACTCAATAAGACAATCTCTGAACAAAAGGTCAACTTTGGTCAAAATGGTCAATCCTTGATCCAATGACCAACCCATTGACCCAATAGGTCAACTTTTGACCAATAAGTGAACTTTAGTCATTATTGTCATTCCTTGACACAATGACCAACCCATTGACACAGTACGTCAGCTTTTGACCAAAAAGTTAATTTTGGTCAATATAGTAAATTTTTTATGTAATGACCACCCCATTAACCTAATATGTCAACTTTTGACCAAAAAGTCAACTTTGGTCAAAATGATCAATTTCTGACCCAATGACCACCCAATCGACCTTGTGGCTCAACTTTTGACCAAAAATTCAATATTGGTCAAAATAGTTAATTTGTGACATAATGACCAATTATTGACCCAATAAGTCAATCTCTGACTAAAAAGTCAACTTTGGTCAAAATGGTCAATCCTTGACCCAATGACCAACTCATTGACCCAATCGGTCAACTTTTGACCAAAAAGTCAACTATGATTAAAATGGTCAATCTTTGACCCAATGACCCAATAGGTCAACTTTGACCAAAAAGTCAATTTTTTACCCAATGACCACCCAAGTGACCCAGTAGGTCAACTTTTGACCAAAAAGTTAATTTTGGTCAAAATAGTTAATTTTTGAGCTAATGACCAATTATTAACCCAGTGAGCCAATCTCTGACCAAAAAGTTAAGTTTGGTCAAAATGGTTAATCATTGACCCAATGACCAACCCATTGACCCAATAGGTCAACTTTTGATCAAAATGTCAACTTTAGTCAAAATGATCAATCCTTGATCCAATGACCAACCCATTAGCTTAATAGGTCAACTTTTGACCAAAAAGTCAATTTTGGTCAAAATAGATAATTTTTGAATTAGTGACCAAGTATTGATCAATAATTCAATCTCTGACCAAAAAGTCAACTTTGGTCAAATGGTCAATCCTTGACCCAATGACAAACCCTTTGATACAATAGGTCAACTTTAACCAAAAAGTTAATTTTGGTCAAAATAGTCAATTTTTGCCGTAATGACCACCCATTGACCCAATTGGTCAACTTTTGACCAAGAAGAAACCTTGGTCAAAATGGTCAAATTTTGACCCAATGACCAACACATTGACCCAATATGTCAACTTTTGACCAAAAAGTCATCTTTGTTCAAAATGGTCAATTCTTGTTGACCCAATTACCAACTCGTTGACAAAATATGTCAAATTTTGACCAAAAAGTCACTTTGGCCAAAATGGCCAATTTATGACCTAATGACCGACCCGTAAACCCAATGAGTTAACTTTTGACAAAAAATAAAATTTTGGTCAAAATTGTAAATTTTTGACCTAATGACCAATTATTGACTAAATAAGTTAATCTCTCTCCAAAAAGTCAACTTTGGTCAAAATGGTCAATCCTTAACTCAATGACAAACTCGTTGACCCAATAGGTTAACTTTTGACCAAAAGTTAATTTTGGTCAAAATAATCAATTTTTTTACCTAATGACCAATTATTGACAAAATAAGTTAATTTCTCTCCAAAAAGTCAACTTTGGTCAAAATGGTCAATCCTTGACTCAATGACAAACTTAGTGACCCATAGGTTAACTTTTGACCAAAAAGTTAATTTTGGTCAAAATAGTTCTTTACCTAATGAACAACCAGACCCAATAGGTCAACTTTTGACCATAAAGTTAACTTTGGTCAAAATGCTTAATTTTTGACCAAATGACTGCTTGGATCAACTTTTGACCAAAAAGTCATCTTCGGTCAAAATAGTCAATTCAAGACCCAATTACCCACTCATTGACTAAATAGCTCAACTTTTGACCAAAAAACACAACTTTGATCACAATGATCAATTTCTGACCAAATAACCCCCCTGTTGACCCAATCGGTCAACTTTTGACCAAAAATTTAAATTTGGTGAAAATAATCAATTTTTGACCAAATGACCAATTATTGACCCATAAGTCAGTCTCTGACCAAAAAGTTAACTTTGGTCAAAATGGTCAATCCTTGACCCAATGACAAACCCATTGACCCAATAGGTTAACTTTTGATGAAAAAGTCAACTTTGGTCGAAATGGTCAATCGTTGATCTAATGACCAACCCAGTGACCCAATAGTTCAACTTTTGACCAAAAAATTAATTTTGGTTAAAACAGTCAATTTTTGACCAAATGACCAATTATTAACCCAGTAAGCCAATCTCTGACCAAAAATTCAACTTTGTTCAAAATGGGCAATCCTTGAACCAATAACCATCCCATTGACCTAATAGGTTAACTTTTGACCAAAAAGTCAATATTAGTCAAAATGATCAATCCTTGACCCAATGACCAGCCCTTTAGCCTAATAGGATAACTTTTGAGAAAAAAACTCAATTTTGGTCAAAATAGTTAATTTTTGAATTAATGACTAATTAAAGACCTAATAAGTCAATCTCTGACCAAAAAGTTAACTTTGGTCAAAATGGAAAATCCTTGACGCAATGACAAACCCATTGACCCAATAGGTCAACTCTTGATCAAAAAGTTAATTTTGGGCAAAATAGTCAATTTTTGACTTAATGAACACCTATTGACCCAATAGGTCAACTTTTGAACAAGAAGTCAACTTTGGTCAAAATGATCAATATTTGACCCATTGACCCAATAGGTCAACTTTTGACCCAAAAGTCATCTTTGTTCAAAATGGTAAATTCTTAACCAAATTACCAACTTATTGACGAAATAGGTCAACTTTTGACCAAAATGTCAACTTAAGTCAAAATGGTCAATTTATGATCAAATGACCACCCCGTTAACCCAATTAGTTAACTTTTGACCAAAAATTCTATTTTGGTCAAAATAGTCAATTTTTAACCTAACGAACAATTATGGACCAAATAAGTCAATCTCTGACTAAAAAGTCAACTTTGGTCAAAATGGTCAATCCTTAACCCAATGACAAACACATTGACCAAATAGGTCAACTTTTGACCAAAAAGTCAATTTTGGTCAAAATAATCAATTTTTTACCTAATGACCACCCATTGACCAAATAGGTCAAGTTTCGACCAAAAAGTCAACTTTGGTTAAAATGGTCAATTTTTAACCTAATGACCAACCCATTGACCCCAATAGAACAACTTTTGACAAAAAAAGTCATCTTCAGTCAAAATGGTCAATTCAAGACCTAATTACCAACTCATTGACCAAATAGGTCAACTTTTGACCAAAAGTCAACTTTGGCCATAATGGCCAATTTCTAACCAAATGACCACCCTGTTGACCCAATGGGTCAACTTTTGACCAAAAATTTAAATTTAGTCAAAATAATCAATTTTTTAACCAGATGACCAATTATTGACCTAATAAGTCAGTCTCTGACCAAAAAGTCAACATTGGTCAAAATGGTCAATCATTGACCCAATGACCAACCCATTTACCCAATAGGTTAACTTGTAAATTGGGTCAAGTTTTGACCAAAAATTTAATTTTTGTTAAAATAATAAATTTTTGACTTAATGACCAATTATTGACCCAATAAGTCAATCTCTGACCAAAAAGTCAACTTTAGTCAAAATGCTCAATCCTTGACCAAATGACCAACTCATTCACCCAATAGGTCCAATTTTGACCTAAAAGTCAATTTTGTTCGAAATTATCAATCCTTGACCCAATGACCAACCCAATGGCCTAATAGGTCAACTTTTGACCAAAAAGTCAATTTTGGTCAAAATAGTCAATTTTTGAACTAATGACCAATTATTGACCCAATAAGTCAATCTCTGACCAAAAAGTCAACTTTGGTCAAAATGGTCAATCCTTAACTCAATGACAAACCTACTGACCCAATAGGCCAGCTTTTAACCAAAAAGACAATTTTGGTCAAAATAGTCAATTTTCGACCTAATGACGACCCATTGACCAAATAGGTCAACATTTGACCAAAAAGTCAACTTTGGTCAAAATGGTAAAATTTTGACCCAATGACCAACCCATTGATCCCATAGGTTAACTTTTAACCAAAAAAGTCATCTTTAGTTAAAATAATCAATTCTTGACCCAATTACCAACTCATTGACCAAATAGGTCAACTTTTGACCGAAAAGTCAACTTTTGTGAAAATGGTCAATTTCTGACCCAATGACCCCCCGTTAACCGAATTTATTCACGTTTGACCAAAAATTTTGTTTTGGTAAAATATGTTATTTTTGAAATAATGAGCAATTATTGACCCAATAAGTCGATCTCTGACAAAAAGTCAACTTTGGTCAAGATGGTCAATCCTGGTTCCAATGACAAACCCATAGACCTAATAGCTCAAACTTTGACCAAAAACTCAATTTTGGTTAAAATTGTCAATTTTTGACCTAATGAACACCCATTCACCCAATATGTTAACTTTTGACCAAAAAGTCAGCTATGGTCAAAATTATCAATTTTTAACCCAATGACCAACCCATTGACTCAATAGATTAATTTTTGGCCAAAAAGTCATCTTCGGTCAAATGGTAAATTCTTGACCTAATTACCAACTCATTGACCAAATAAGTCAAATTTTGACAAAAAGGTCAATTTTTGACCAAATGACTACCCAATTGACCCAATTGGTCAACTTTTGACCAAAAAGTCAACTTTGGTCAAAATGGTTAATTTCTGACCTAATGACCAAACCATTGACCCAATAGGTCAACTTTTGACTAAAAAGTCAATTTTGATCAAAATAGTCAATTTTTGACCAAATGACCAATTATTTACCTAATAAATCAATCTCTGACCAAAAAAAGTCAACTTTTTTCAAAATAGTCAATCCTTGACCCAATGATCAACCAATTGACCCACTAGGTTAACTTTTTACCAAAAAATAAATTTTGGTCAAAATAGTCAATCCTTGACCAAATGACAAATCCATTGACCAAATATGTCAACTTTTGAGCAAAAAGTCAATTTTTGTCAAAATTGTCAATTTTTTACCTAATGATCACCTCATTGACCCAGTGGGTTAACTTTTGACCAAAATGTCAATTTTGGTCAATATAGTCAATCTTTGATACGATGACATACCCATTGACCTAATTGGTCAACTTTTGACAAAAAAAGTAAATTTTGGTCAAAATAGTCAATTTTTAACCTAACAACCACCCCATTGACCCAATAGGTCAACCTTTGACCAAAATGTTAACTTTGCTTAATATAGTCAATTTCTGACCCAATAATGAACTCATTGACCCAATAGGTCAACTATTGACCAAAAAGTCAACTTTGGTCAAAATGGTCAATCCATGACACATTGACCTAATAATACAACTTTGATCAAAAAGTCAATTTTGGTCAAAATAGTCAATTTTTGACCTAATGACCAATTATTAACCCCATAAGTCAATCTCTCATAAAAAGTCAACATTGATCAAAATGGTCAATCCTTGAGCCAATGACCAAACCATTGATCTAATAGGTCAACTTTCGAACAAAAAATCAACTTTGGATAAAATGGTCAATCTTTGACCCAATGACCAACCAACTGGTCCAGTATGTCAACTTTTGACCAAAAAGTCTACTTTAGTCAAAATGGTCAATACATGAAATTATGACACACATTGACCCAATAGGTCAACTTTTGACCAAAAAGCATCTTTAGTTAAAATGGTCAATTTCTGACCCAATGACTAACCCGTTGACCTAATAGGTAAACTTTTGACCAGAAAGTCAACTTTGGTCAAAATGGTTAATCCTAGATCTAATGACTCAATAAGTCAACTTTTGACCAAAAAGTCAATTTTGGTCAAAATGGTTAATTTTCGACCTCATGACCATTTATTGACCCAATAAGTTAAGCTTTGACCAAAATGTGAACTTTGGTCAAAATGGTCAATCCTTGACCCAATGACCAACCCATTGACCCAAAAGGTCAACTTTTGACCAAAAAGTCAACTTAGCTCAAAATAATTAATCCTTGACTCAACGACCAACCCATTGACCTAATGTTTTATCTTTCGACCAAAAAGTCAATTTTTGTAAAAAAAAGTTAATTTTCTACATAATGACCAATTATTGACCCAATAAGTTGATCTCTGACAAGAAAGTCAACTTTGGTCAAAACGGTTAATCTTTGACCCAATGACCTCCTCATTGATCCAATAGGTCAACTTTTGACTAGAAAGTCAACTTTGATCAAAATGGTCAATCCTTTACCCAATGACCCACCCATTGACCCAAGAGGTCAACCATTGACCAAAAAGTCAACTTTGGTCAAAATGTTCAATCCTTAACCCAATAACCAACCCATTGACCCAACCGGTCAACTTTTGACCAAAAAGTCAATTTTGGTTAAAATAATTAATTTATGACCTAATGACCAATTATTGACTCAAAAAGTCAATCTCAGACGAAAAAGTTAACTGTGGTGAAAATGATCAATCCTTGACCCAAGGAACAATCCATTGACCCAAAATGTCAACTTTTGACCAAAAAGTTAACTTTGGTCAAAATGGTCAATGCTTGACCCAACGAGCAACCCATTAACCCAATAGGTCAACATTTAACCAAAAAGTCAATTTTGGTCAATATAGTCAATTTTTGACCTACTAACCACCCATTGACCCAATGGGTCAACTTTTGACTAAAAATTTAAATTGGGTCAAAATAGTCAACTTTGACTCATCGACCAATTATTGACCCAAAAAGTCACTCTGACCAAAAAAGTCAAATTTTGTCAAAATGGTCAATCCTTGACAGAATGACCAACCCATTGACCCAATAAGTCAATCTCAGACCAAAAAGTTAACTTGGTCAAAATGGTCAATCCTTGGTCCAATGACTCAATATGTCAACTTTTAACCAAAAAGTCAACTTTTGTAAAAATGGTCAAGCCTTTAAATCATGACATACACATTGACCCAATAGGTCAACTTTTGACCAAAAAGTCAACTTTAGTTAAAATGATTAATTTCTGACCCAATAACCAACGCATTGACCTAATAGGTAAACTTTTGACGAAAAATTCAACTTTGGTCAAAATGGTTAATCCTAGACTTAATCACTCAATAGGTCAACTTTTGACCAAAAAGTCAATTTTGCTCAAAATGGTCAATTTTCGACCAAATGACCATTTATTGACCCAATAAATTAAGCTTTGACAAAAAAGTGAAATTTGGTCAAAATGGTCAATCCTTAACCCAATGACCAACCCATTGAACCAAATGGTCAACTTTTAACCAAAAGGTCAACTTAGGTCAAAATAATCAATCCTTGACTCAACGATCAACCCATTGATCCAATATGTTATCTTTCGACCAAAAGTCAATTTTGGTAAAAAAAAGTCAATTTTCTACATAATGACTAATTATTGACCCAATAAGTCAATCTCTGACAAGAATGTCAACTTTGGTCAAAATGGTCAATCCTTGACCAAATGACCACCTCATTAACCCAATAGGTCAACGTTTGACCAAAAAATTAATGTTGATCAAAATGGTTAATCCTTGACCTAATGACCCTCCCATTAACCCAAGAGGTCAACCTTTAACCAAAAAGTCAACTTTGGTCAACATGTTCATTCCTTGACCCAAAAACCAGCCCATTGACCCAACCGGTCAACTTTTGACCAAAAAGTCAATTTTGGCGAAAATAATCAATTTATTGTTGACCTCATTTTTGATGAGGTCTTCTCTTCTTCTTTTTAGTATCTTCAGATCTAGCCTTCAGGCTTTTCCTTTAACTATCTTAGAGGATTAGAATTGGGACCCACCACCTAGAAATTCAAACCACTTCTTAGCTCCCCGCAAACTCCACAAACTCGACCGTAGACCCCTAATCACTTAGAGGGTCGAAATCAAATGTGGAAGTTTAAAGGATGGGTTCCTATTAGGACTTTTCTGCCTTAGCGACCGCCCGGGTGGCCTCGGTTCGGTGAGGGCCGACTTACACACACTTTACACTTGTATACTACACTTTCACACACCTCCGAAAACCACACCCACACCCAACTCGACTTCCCGACTCATAGAGTCGATTCACATGGATGGTTCCTTAACCCCAAGTCCTCGCTAAGAGTGGTTAGAACAACATACATGAATGCCTCAAATGAGTCCCTTCATGGCTCATGGGCTTGATATGGCTTCATGGCTCAACCAAAATGATTTCATTCCACTTACATTCACCCAATCTTAAATTTTCCAAATTTTTAATTTTTGACCACGGACCTTGACTCAAGCCAACCCAAAACCCTTGAAATTATCCAAATTTTCCAAAAATCTCCAAATCACCCAAAATTCCTCAAGAGCAATCCCAAACATTCCCACATCACTCAAATTGACAATCCATAGCCAAAAATACCAAAAATTCCCAAAATACCTCCCAATACCCTCCAAATACCCAAAATGCCCCACTTGGCCCAAAAATCCAAAAATTCAAAAAATTCCCAAAAAATTCCAAACAATTCCAAATATTACCAATTTCATTTTGTTCAACTACACCATGGGCCAATTTTGTCAATTTACCCCACTTTTGTCAAAACCCCCAATTTGACCCATTTTAACCCAAAATGAGCCCAATGTTAAACCAATTCAACTCCAATAAACCTCAAATCTTTTCTAAACCTTCCGCTCAGCATCCCCACAAACAAAACACTAACATTATTTGCCCAAGATTTGGATTCAAACTCTACTCCAAATTCAACCTCAAGCTTAAAGGCCCAATTTTGATCTAAACCCAAACCTAACCCAAATAAGCCCAAACCCCAAAATCAAAACCCAATCAAAGTCAAAACCCCTTTGAAACACTCCCATAAACAATTCCAAACATTAATTTTACATTAATTTCAACCCTAACCCAACATTGGCCCAAGTTAGCCCAATTTGACCTACATTGGCCCATTTACCAAAGAGGCCCAAATCCAACCCCATTCAAATCCAAATCACTCCAAATTCATTTCAAATCACTCATGACATATCCCTAAACCAAACTCAACAATTATTTGGCCCAAACTTCTACAAAATTCCCATCCATGAATTCATTCTTAAACCTAAAGGCCCATCCCCAAACCTTCCTAAAAGCCCATCAAAAATAATTTCAAAAGGCCCAAAGCCCACATGACAATCCTATATCATCATCCATTTGATAAAATCATCTCCTAAGTTCTAAATCCATGATAAAATAAATCCAAATCAAGCCATATGCCAAATCCCATCAAATCACCCCTAAATTACCAAAATTTTTAAAACCTTTTTCATGAAATTGACCAAACTTTTCCCCAAGCCAAAGGTGAGCCATGAAGCCATGCATGAGCCCCTATGGGAGCCATGAGAGCCATGGAATCTACTTTCCACCTCACCAAACCATTAATGGCAAGAGAGGGGATCTCTTTCTTAAACCCTTTTAAACCCTTTTTTACCTTAAGCATGTCACACACTAAACCATGCTTAGCCACCTCACCATGGATGGAGACTTCACCACTCCTTCTAAGCCGACCTAAATGATTCCCTCAGCTCAAAATCAGGTCTTGGGAGGTGCACCAAGCCTATTTCCATGGGTTGACCCAAACCAAGCCAAAATGAGCCTTCTCCCATTCCATTTAAATCAAACTCCTTTACACATGTCCATAGCCAATCGATTGCACTAAACCCCAGCCCCGACCCACCCGAACAAGATGGTGACCACGCGTCCTGCCGGCCACCACTCCAGCCGCCGGAAAACGCCATGGCCGAGACATGGGGAGGAGCCAAACTTTGGAATTCCACCTTGCTGAGTTGCCCCATGCCCAATGGCCACCATGGCTGTTCTTCTCCTCACCAGAGCAGCTGATCCCAAGCCCTAACTCCCCCTGGAGAGCCCTCCAGACCATGCCTATTTAAACCCCACCCCTCTCGGCCATGGAAGAGGTGCTGAATCAACCTTAAGGAAACTCGCCAAAATCACTCCGCACTCTCCCCACACCTAGAGTACTTGATCCCCATTGTCCTCCTCGCCCTAATCCCCACTAATCGAGCTCAATCTTGGAGCTCAATTCTCGAGCCGTAATCAGACATTCCCAAATCCTCCACCAAAGTCAAATTAAACTCACCTACACCCGCACAAGGTCAAGAGGAGAAGTTCCCGCTGAAAGCCCCCTCTCCAGGCCACCCATCCGTTCCGCACTCCAAAGGTTGAAATCGGGCTTGGTCAAAATCATACCTCGGACAATTCACCAGTGCCAGGAGACTTCATCCGGAGCTTGCTTGGACTCAATCGAAGGTGACACAACCCTCGATCGAAGCCACACTTCTCCGAGCAAAGGTATGGTCTCACTCTTCTTCCCGAGCTTCCGAACATTCTCCATTTTTATCGAGTCAATTTCATGCTACATAAACTCGTATGGATGTGTTCGTCTCTTCAAGACGAATCCATAGAGCACAAGAACACGAAAATCCGTTGAGAAATGAGTGAGTTCTTGTGGTTTTAGTGTGGACGGCTTCGTGCTAGAGGCTTCGGGACGATGAACGGATGCCGTTCATTCAATACACGCGCGGATGGACGGCTCGCATCGGGTCGGATCAGCGGATGATACGCGGAAGGCGGGACCCGGCCGCCGATTCAAGTGGCGGCGTCGAACGGGAGCGCGCCGCGCGGCCGTTCGGAGATGCCGAGGATGACGATGGCGCCGCGTGGATAAGTAGGAAATTAGGGTATTTCTTGATTTATTTAATTCCCTAAACTTCAAAAATGCATAACTTTGTGTAGGAAAATCAGAAAAATAAAATAAAAATACCCTCTCGCTCAACGGAACAGAGGAGAATAATGTAGAAAAGAAATCATTTAATTTCATTGAGTATTTGATTTTTAATAATTTAGTTACTCTCTGCACTATTTCAATTCTCCATGCTTGTATACTATTCACCATGGCATGAGACCATAGGGCTTTTGAAGCCTCTGAATTTGGGAACATTCCCTGAATTTTCCTAAGTCAGAGTCCACCCCTATGAAGAGTTATTGATTTTTCAATTCTAGGTCACTATTATGAATATTTTAATTCCAATAATTAGCATGTTGTGAAATAAATTCTAGGAAAATTTGAGGATGTTTCTTATCACTGGAGGACTCTAGGAAAAATAGAGCTTTGAATAAATCCACTTGGAATAACCCTAATTGGCTTAAACAACCAAAAAAGGTCCTTAATTAATTAGAGCTAATCATACATCAAATTGACTTGAAATCAATTCTCCACTGACCTTTAGGATCAGAGGAACTCACCATAAAAATTTGAAGTTAATTGAACTTGGTTAGCCCTACACAAATGGGTTGATTAAGCCATTTAGCTAACTTAAACTTTAAAAATTCATAACTTTCAAAATACGTTTCAAAAATTCACCAAATTGGTTTTGGAGCCTCTCTGATATTAGGGGAATTTAAGAAAATTAAAATTGCAATTTTCTAAAAAAGTTGATTTTTTGCATTATTTTAATATTTTTAATAATTAAAAAATAATAAAAATCACAAAAATAATAAAATTCACCAAAATGTCATATTTTGAATTTTAATCACTTAGGAATAAACCCCATATTTTTCTTAGGTCTCTATGATGAGATATTAAATTTTAAAGCCCTAGGGTAATTTTAAAATTAAAAAAATGTATTTTCTAGCATTTCCACTAAAATAATTCTAATAAATCAAAGAAAAATCAGAAAATTACAAAATTGGTTATCTGGTTTCCTTGATATTAGAGAGATTTTTGAAAAATATAAAATTCATTTTTCAATCTTTATTTTATTTTTAAATTAATTAATACTCCAAAAATTTAAAATAATTATAATAAAAATAATATAATTCAAAAAATCACCAAAATTGGTCCAAGTGGTCCTCTGGTCATTAGGAATGTCCCATAATTTTCTTAAGGACAGAAGCTTTCCCTTGGTTATGTTGTTGAATTTTCCTTGGAAATCGTTATTTTCCACAAAAAATAATTATATAAATAAATTAAATACAGAAAAATCACATTTTCTTCTCTAATGTCTTGATTGACATATGAGTAAAGTCACATAAAAATTTCAAATTCATTTAAGCTCAATTTAGTGAGTTATGAAATTAGTAAGTTTAAAGGGCAAAATAAGAATTAAAATTTTAACCTATAATTAAAAATTTTTAGGTTTAATTAAAAGGGTGGGTAAAATATTTGATATTAAGTTGATTTTGGATGTTTGAAATTTAGGTATTTAAAGGGTAGAAACCTACAAAATAATTTGAAAGTAATCAAAATAAACCTTAATTAAATAATTAATTAAATTTGGAAGAATAATGAAAAATTGGAATTATTAAAATAGGGATATTATTAGGAAGAAATTTATTCTTTAATCTAAGAATCCCTAAATTAATCACCTCAATAATATTCAATTCCTAATTAAAATGATAATCCAAATTCAAAATGCAAAAAGACTTAATCATTAAATTAAATTAAAGTAAATCCTTTTAAAATTTCAATTAAATTAATACTTCAACAATTAAAATTAAATCTTTTTTTAAAAACATAAATATATAATATTAAATTAAAATTAAAAATAAAATTAAGTTAAAATTTAAATTAAATTAAAATCTAAAATAAAATTAAATTAAAATTTAATTAAATTAAAGTTTAAAATTAAATTAAATTAAATTAAAATTTAAAATAAATTAATTTAAATTAAATTAAATCACATTAAATTAAATTAAATTAAAACATATATAATAACAAAAAAACAATAAGTTAAAATTAAATTAAATAAATAAAATTAAAATTAAAACTAAATCAAATTAAATTAAATTAAAGTTAAATTAAAATTAAGTTGAATTAAATATAACATCACTTAAGACATAAAAGAATTCAAAAATAAATTTAAAACAACTTGAACACTATTCCAAACTTAAACTCATTGATTGAAATTAAGTTAAATCACAAATTATTTGAACATTAATTTGCCCTCAAAAGCTCATGATGTCATAACCCTTAAACGAAGTGTTAAGTGAAGTGTTACTTCACTCATAGAATATTCAAATGTCCTAGTTCACTGGGCAAGATAACAATGCTTGAACTCCTGGATAATTGATTCATTATATAATTAAATTCTCTTGCACTTAAAACAATCCTAAAAGTATCGAAAAGATGTTTAAGATTCGTCTTAAGCACTTCCTCGATACGATAGGATGTTTATAAGAACAACTGAACTTAATTGTTCTTTGTTGAAGAAAATCGTCCTCAAACCAAAACACAAGAACTTAGACGTCATAGGAAATGACTAGTTAAGTGAAGTGTTACTTCACTCATAGGATATTCAAATGTCCTAGTTCACTGGGAAAGATAACAAAGCTTGAACTCCTGGATAATTGATTCATTATATAATTAAATTCTCTTGGACTTAAAACAATCCTAAAAGTATCAAAAGATGTTTAAGATCTCGCCTTAAGCACTTCCTCGCACGATAGGATGTTTATAAGAACAATCGAACTTAATCGTTCTTCGATGAAGAAAATCGTCCTCAAACCAAAACATAAGAACCTGAGACGTCATAGGAAATGACTAGCCATAAGATTAGGAACTCGGTAGAAAACCATAACCCTTCCCTTAGCCTTTACTCTAGGAACTTGCTTTAAATGCTTAAATATTCTAAATTGTATTTAAGTGCACCTGGATGACTCGGAAGACCCTCCAGTACGCTTTATTTTATCGTAATTTACCTTCTTGCAATTTACTTATCGCAAATGCACTTTACCTTTCTCGCATGATAAAAAACTCGTTACATGAAAACCCACACCTTTAGGATAGTCCCAAAACCGAAACCAAAACTAAATTAAAAGTCATTACAAGATAAAATTCACCGCCACAACATTTCAAAATATAAAACAACTCAAAATTTAATCACAAACAGAATACAAAAACTACAATTACAACTAAATTAAAACGTCTTGTTGGATGATCGGGAATACCTCGGGTGATGTAACCTACGTATTGCTAACGGGATTTCCCACGGTCTAAATGACAACTTAAACTTTGAGATTCTTGAGAGCAGAATTATTGATTATTATCGAGAGTTTTCTTAAGTGATTCCCGTCATTTAAGATGTAATTAACTATAGGGGCTTGCCCTTTATATGGAATTTTAAGAACCCGTGTAATATAAACCCCGTTTAATTCATTTATATTAAGCTGTGGAATTTGTCAGCTTATAAAATTGGTTCACAGTACCAAACAGATGTCGCAAATCTTCTAGTTTATTTAATCGAGCCCCATCATCAAGCAAGCAGTGTCTATTCTTCTGGATGTATACACTGGCTCATGATGCGGTGCTCGTTTATATAAACTATTCGGGATGTGAGATCAGTTTGATTTCATATCTTAAAATTGTCAAATTTAAAAATTATTTTCAAAATCAAATACTACATTTCAAATTATTTATTTAAATTAAATTAAAAATTCGCTGACAATTTCTGTAGGCGACCCCTCTTCAAAACACATAACCTCAAAATAAGCTGGACATTTATGACCTAATGACCAATTATTGACCCAATAAGTCAATCTCAGACGAAAAAATTAACTGTTGCGAAAATGGTAAATCCTTGACACAAGGACCAACTCATTGACCAAATATGTCAAATTTTGACCAAAAAGTTAACTTTGGTCAAAATGGTCAATGCTTGACCCAATAAGCAACCCATTAACCCAATAGCTCAACATTTGACCAGAAAGTCAATTTTCGTTAATATAGTCAATTTTTGACCTACTAATCACCCAATGGCCCAATGGGTCAACTTTTGACCAAAGATTTAAATTGGATCAAAATAGTCAATTTTGACCGAATGACCAATTATTAACCCAAAAAGTCACTCTGACCGAAAAGTCAACTTTGGTCAAAATGGTTAATCCTTGACCAAATGACCAACCCATTGACCCAATAAGTCAATCTCAGAACAAAAAGTTAACTTTGGCGAAAATGGTCAATCCTTGACCCAATGTGTAAACATTTTGACCAAAGAGTTAACTTTTATCAAAATGGTCAATTCTTGACCGAATGACCAACCCATCGACCCTAAAAGTCAATTTTTGTCAAAATAGTCAATTTTTGACCTAATGACCACCCCATTAACCCAATAGGTCAACTTTACTTAAAATTGTCAATTTCTAACCCAATGACCAACCCAAAAAATCAACTTTGGTCAAAATGATCAATCCTTAACTCAATGACCAACCTATTGACCAATAGGTCAACTTTTGTCCAGAAATTCAATTTTGATCAAAATAGTCAATTTTTGACCGAATGACCAATTATTGACCAGGTAAGTCAATCTCTGACCAAAAAAGTCAACTTTGGTCAAAATAGTCAATCTTTGAACCAGTGATTAACCCATTGACCTAATAGGTCAACTTTTGAACAAAAAGTTAACATTGGTCAAAATGATCAATCCTTAACCAAATGTCCAACTCATTAACCTGAAAGGTCAACATTTGACCAAAAAGTCGAATTTGGTCAATATAGTCAATTTTTCAACTATTGACCACCCCATTGACTCAATGGGTCAACTTTTGATAAATTCAATTTGGGTCAAAATAGTCAATTTTGACCTAATGACCAATTATTGACCCAAAAAGTCAATCTCTGACAAAAAGACAACTTTGGCAAAAATAGTTAATTTTTGACCTATTGACCACCCAAGTGACCCAATAAGTCAATCTCTTGCCAAAAAGTCAACTTTGGTCAAAATGGTCAATCCTTGACCCAATGACCAACCCACTTACCCAATAAGTTAACTTTTGAATTGGGTCAACTTTTGACCAAAATTTAATTTTTGTCAAAATAATAAATTTTTGACTTAATGACCAATTATTGACCCAATAAGTCAATCTCTGACCAAAAAGTGAACTTTGGTCAAAATGTTCAATCCTTGACCCAATGACCAACCCATTCATCAAATAGGTCAATATTTGACCTAATAGTCAATTTGGGTCGAAATTGTCAATCATTCACCCAATGACCAATCCATTGGCCTAATAGGTTAACTTTTGACCAAAAAATCAATTTTGGTCAAAATAGTTTGAACTAATGACCAATTATTGACCCAATAAGTCAATCTCTGACCAAAAAGTCAACTTTGGTCAAAATGGTCAATCCTTGACCCAATGACAAACCTACTGACCCAATAGGCCATCTTTTAACCAAAAAGTCAATTTTGGTCAAAATAATCAATTTTCGACCTAATGACCACCCATTGACCAAAAAGTCAACTTTGGTCAAAATGGTAAATTTTTTACCCAATGACCAACCCATTGATCTGATAGGTTAACTTTTGACCAAAAAAGTCATCTTTGGTTAAAATGGTCAATTCTTGACCCAATTACTAACTTAGTGACCAAATAGGTCAACTTTTGACCAAAAAGTCAACTTTTGTGAAAATGGTCAATTTCTGACCTAATGACCACCCCGTTAACCCAATTTATTCACTTTTGACCAAAAATTCGATTTTGGTTAAATAAGTTGATTTTTGACATAATGAGCAATTATTGACCTAATAAGTTGATCTCTGACCAAAAAGTCAAGTTTGGTCAAAATGGTCAATCCTAGTTTCAATGACAAACCCATAGACCTAATAGGTCAACCTTTGACCAAAAACTCAATTTTGGTCAAAATAGTCAATTTTTGACCTAATGACCACCCATTGACCTGATAGGTCAACTTTTGACCAAAAGTCAGCTATGGTCAAAATTATTAATTTTCGATACCATTGACTAACCCATCGACTGATAGATCAACTTTTCGCCAAAAAGTCATCTTCGATCGAAATGGTAAATTTGATCTAATTGATCAACTCATCGACCAAATAAGTAAAATTTGACAAAAAGGTTAATTTTCGACCAAATGACTACCTATTCGACTTGACAGGTCAACTTTTGACCAAAAAGTCAACTTTGGTCAAAATGGTCAATTTCTGACCTAATGACCAAACCATTGACCCAATAGGTCAACTTTTGACTAAAATGTCAATTTTGGTCAAAATAGTCAATTTATGACCTAATGACCAATTATTTACCTAATAAATCAATCTCTGACCAAAAAAGTTAACTTTTTTCAAAATGGTCAATCCTTGACCCAATGACCAACCCATTGATCCAATAGGTTAACTTTTTACTAAAAAGTAAATTTTGGTCAAAATAGTCAATCCTTGACCAAATGACAAACTCACTGACCAAATATGTCAACTTTTGAGCAAAAAAGTCAATTTTTGTCAAAATAGTCAATTTTTGACCTAATGATCACCTCATTGACCCAGTGGGTTAACTCTTGACCAAAATGTTAATTTTGGTCAATATAGTCAATCTTTGCCACAATGACATACCCATTGACCTAATTAGTCGACTTTTAAGTACAAAAAGTAAATTTTGGTCAAAATAGTCAATTTTTAGCCTAACTACCACCCATTGACCCAATAGGTCAACCTTTTCCAAAATGTTAACTTTGCTTAATATGGTCAATTTCTGACCTAATAATGAACCCATTGACCCAATAGGTCAACTATTGGCCAAAAGTCAACTTTGGTCAAAATGGTCAATCCTTGACACAATGACCCAATAATTTAACTTTGACCAAAAAGTCAATTTTGTTCAAAATAGTTAATTTTTAACCTAATGACCAATTATTGACCCCATAAGTCAAGCTCTGATAAAAAAGTCAACTTTGGACAAAATGGTCAATCCTTGAGCTAATGACCAAATCGTTGACCCAATATGTCAACTTTTGAACAAAAAATCAACTTTGGTTAAAATGGTCAATCTTTGACCCAATGACCAACTAATTGGCCCAGTATGTCAACTTTTGACCAAAAAGTCAACTTTTGTCAAAATGGTCAATACTTGAAATCATGTCACACATTGACCAAATATGTCAACTTCTGACCAAAAAGTCATCTTAAGTTAAAATGGTCAATTTTTGACCCAATGACCAACCCATTGACCTAATAGGTAAACTTTTGACCAAAAAGTCAACTTTGGTCAAATTGGTTAATTTTAGACCTAATGACTCTATAGGTCAACTTTTGACCAAAAAGTCAATTTTGGTCAAAATGGTCAATTTTCGACCCCATGACCATTTATTGACCCAAAAAGTTAAGCTTTGACCAAAATGTGAACTTTGGTCAAAATGGTCAATCCTTGACCCAATGACCAACCTATTGACCCAAAAGGTCAACTTTCGACCAAAAAGTCGACTTAGCTCAAAATAATCGATCTCGACTCGACGACCAACCCGTCGACCCGATATGTTATCTTTCGACCAAAAAGTCAATTTTCTACATAATGACCGATTATCGACCTAATAAGTCAATCTCCGACAAGAAAGTCAACTTTGGTCGAAAAGGTCAACTCAATCCAATGACCTCCTCATTCGACCCAATGAGATCGATTTTCGACCAAAAAGTCAACTTTGATCAAAATGGTCAATCCTTGACCCAATGACCCACCCATCGACACAAGAGGTCAACCTTTGACCAAAAAGTCAACTTTGGTCAAAATGTTCAATCCTTGACCCAATAACCAACGCATTGACCCAACTGGTCAACTTTTGACCAAAAAGTCAATTTTGGTCAAAATAATCAATTTATGACCTAAAGACCAATTATTGACCCAATAGTTAATCTCAAACGAAAATGTTAACTATGGCGAAAATGATCAATCCATGACCCAAGGACCAACCCATTGACCCAATATGTCAACTTTTGACCAAAAAGTTAACTTTGGTCAAAATGGTCAATGCTTAACCCAACGAGCAACCCATTAACCCAATAGGTCAACATTTGACCAAAAAGTCAATTTTGGTCAAAATGCTCAATTTTTGACCTACTGACCACCCATTGACCAAATGGGTCAACTTTTGACCAAAAATTTAAATTGGGTCAAAATAGTCAATTTTGACCTACTAACCAATTATTGACCCAAAAAGTCACTCTGACCAAAAAGTTAACTATTGTCAAAATGGTCAATCCTTGACCAAATCTCCAACCTATTGACCCAATAAGTCAATCTCAGACCCAAAAAGTTAACTTGGTGAAAATGGTCAATCCTTGACCCAATGACCAACCCAATGACCCACTGTGTCAACTTTTGACCAAAAAGTCAACTTTTGTAAAATTGATCAATCCTTTAAATCATGACATACACATTGACCCAATAGGTTAAATTTTGACCAAAAAGTCAACTTTAGTTAAAATGGTCAATTTCTGACCCAATGACCAATCCATTGACCTAATAGGTAAACTTTTGACCAAAAAGTCAACTTTGGTCAAAATGGTTAATCCTAGAACTAATGACTCAATAGGTTATCTTTTGACCAAAAAGTCAATTTTGGTCAAAATGGTCAATTTTCGACCTAATGACCATTTGTTGACCCAATAAGATAAGCTTTGAAGAAAATGTGAAATTTGGTCAAAATGGTCAATCCTTGACCCAATGACTAACCCATTGACCCAAAAGGTCAACTTTTGACCAAAAAGTCAACTTAGGTCAAAATAATCAATCCTTGACTCAACGATCAATCCATTGATCCAATATGTTATCTTTCGACCAAAAAGTCAATTTTGGTAAAAAAAAGTCAATTTTCTACATAATGACCAATTATTGACCCAATAACTCAATCTCTGACAAGAAAGTCAACTTTGGTCAAAATGGTCAATCCTTGACCCAATGACCACCTCATTGATCCAATAGGTCAACGTTTGACCAAAAAGTCAACATTGATCAACATGGCCAATCCTTGACCCAAAGACTCACCCATTAACCCAAGACGTCAACCTTTAACCAGAAAGTCAACTTTGGTCAAAATGTTCAATCCTTCACCCAAAAACCAACCCATTGACCCAACCGATCAACTTTTGACCAAAAAGTCAATTTTGGTCAAAATAAGCAATTTATGACCTAATGACCAATTATTAACCCAATAAGTCAACATCACACGAAAAAATTTACTGTTGCGAAAATGGTAAATCCTTGACCCAACGACCAACCCATTGACCAAATATGTCAACTTTTGACCAAAAAGTTAACTTTGGTCAAAATGGTCAATGCTTGACCGAATAAGCAACCCATTAACCTAATAGGTCAACATTTGACCAGAAAGTTAATTTTAGTCAATATAGTCAATTTTTGTCCTACTGACCACCCATTGACCCGATGGGTCAACTTTTGACCAAAAATTTAAATTGGATCAAAATTGATTTGACCTAATGACCAATTATTGACCCAAAAAGTCACTCTGAACAAAGTCAACTTTCGTCAAAATGGTCAAATCTTGACCAAATGACCAATCCATTGACCCAAAAAGTCAATATCAGAACAAAAAGTTAACTTTGGCGAAAATGGTCAATTCTTAATCGAATGACCAACCCATTGACCCAATAGGTCAACCTTTGACCAAAAAGTCAATTTTGGTCAAAATAGTCAATTTTTGACCTAATGAGCGCCATATTAACCCAATAGGTCAACCTTACTTAAAATTGTCAATTTCTGACCCAACGACCAACCCAAAAAATCAACTTTGGTCAAAATGATCAATCCTTAACTCAATGACCAACCTATTGACCAATAGGTCAACTTTTGTCCAGAAAGTCAATTTTGATCAAAATAGTCAATTTTTGATCAAAATAATCGATTTTTGACCTAATGACCAATTATTGACCCAGTAAGTCAATCTCTGACCAAAAAGTCAACTTTGGTCAAAATAGTCAATCCTTGACCCAGTGACTAACCTTATCAATCTAATAGGAGTTAACTTTTCGACCAAAAAGTCGGCTTCGATCAACGATGCCTAATCCTTCGACCTAGCGAGCCGACCCGTAGCACTTACGATAAACAAACTTTCGACTAAAAGTCAAATTTGGTCGATATGAGTCGATTTTTCGACTAATGACCACCCCATCGACCCACGGGGTCAACTTTTGACCGTAAATTCGATTTGGGTCGAAAATAGTCGATTACGACCTAATGACCACCTAATACCACAAAAAGTCAATCTCTGACAAAAGACGAACTTTGGCGAAAATAAGTTAATTTTCGACTGCGTATCGAGCCACCCCAACACCCGATACGTCAATCGGCGAAAAAGTCGACTTTAGTCAATATGGTCGATCCTCGACCCGATGACCAACCCATGCGAACTCAATAGGCTACGACTTTCGACCAAAATGTCGATTTTTGGTCAAATATAGTCGATTTTTTACCTAATGACCGCCCCATTAACCTCGACGGTCGAATTTTGACTAGACCACCGATTTTAGCGAAATAATTGATTTTTGACCTAGTGACCAATTGATGTTACCCGATAAGTAAATCTCTTTTTCCAAAGTCGACTCTCGTCGAAATGGACGACCTTTCGCCCGATAACCGACCCATCATCTGATAAGTTAAATTTCTCGACGAAAAAGTCAACTTTGGTAAAAATGGTCAATCCTTGACCCTATGACGTAATATGTATACTTTTGACCAAAAAGTCAATTTTTGTCAAAATAGTCAAATTTTGACCTGATGACCACCTAATCGATCCAACAAGTCGATCTACGTCATTAAAAAGTCGAATTCGGTCGATATGGACAATCCTCGACCCACTAAGCGACACATTAATCCTCCAACAGGTCGGCATTCGACCGGAAAGTTAATTTTACTCGATATACTCGATTTTTGACCCTCTTGCACATTGGAATTGACACCGATGGGTCGACTGTCAAAATTAAATTGGATCGAAATAATCGATTTTGACTCTAATGACGACCATTAACCGTAAAGTCACTCGATCGAAAAGTCGAACTTTCGTCGAAAATGGTCGAGCCGACGCGAATGACGATCAATCGACCCGAAAAGTCGATATCGAGACGAAAAGTTAACTTTGGCGAAAATGGTCGATTCTTAATCGAATAGCCCGGCAATTGGACCCAATAGTCGACCTTTCGACGAAAAAGTAAATTTTAGTCGAAATAGTCGATTTTGACCTAGATGAGCACCATATTAACCCGATAGGTCGGCCTTGCTTAAAATTGTCGATTTCGACCGACGCGGCCAACCCAAAAATCAACTTTGGTCGAAATGATCAATCCTTAACTCGATGCCATAACCTGATGACCAATAGGTCGACTTTTGTCCAGAAAGTCGATTTTGATCAAAATAGTCGATTTTTTGATCGAAATAATCAATTTTTGACCTAATGACCGATTATTGACCCGATAAGTCGATCTGCGACCAAAAATCGACTTTGGTCGAAATAGTCGATCCTCGACCCCGATGACTAACCCATTGACCTAATAGGTTAACTTTTGACCAAAAGTCGACTTCGATTAAGCGAGTCGATCTGGCAATGCAGCGATAAACCCGTAGACCACGATAGCTCAACTTTTGACTAAAAAGTCAATTTGGTCGATATAGTCGATTTTCACTGATGACCGTAAGTACTGTGGGTCGACTTTAATAAATAGAATTCGATTTAGGTCGAAAATAGTCGACTTGACTGATGACGATTATTATCTGAAAAGTCGATCTCGACGAAAAAACGACTTTAGCGAAAATAGTTAATTTTTGACCATTGATCACTCAAGTGACCGATAAGTCGATCTCGACCGAAAAGTCGACTTTAGTCGATATAGTTGATCCTCGACCCGATGACCGACCCATAGACCAATCGTTCAACTTTTGACGAAATGTCGATTTTGGTCGATATAATCAATTTTTTACCTAATGACTACCCCATTTAACTTAACGGAGTCAAATTTTTGATAGGTCGAATTTTGTGAAAAATTGATTTCGGTCAAAATGAGCGATTTTGACCTAATGACTGATATTTACCCGATAAGTAAATCTCTTTCCAAAAAGTCGACTTTGGTCGAAATGGTCGATCTTTGGCCCGATAACCGAATTGACCCGATAAGTTAAATTTTGACCGAAAATCAACTTTAGTAAAATGGTCGATCCTTGACACTATGGCCATCAATATGTATACTTTTGGCCAAAAAAGTCGATTTTGTCGAAAATAGTCGAATTTTGACACGATAACCACCTAATTGACACAATAAGTCGATCTGCGGCTAAAGTCAAATTTGAATTCGATATGGACGATCCTTCGACTCAATGAGCCAACCAACGACCCCGATAGGTCGACTTTTGACAAAATTTAACTTTAGTCGAAATAGTTAATGTGTCAATCGAAATGAAGCTATTGACCGATAGAGTCGGCTTGGATCGAAGTCGATTTCATCGAAAGCTATCGATTTTTGACTGGTAGCAAATCATTGACCTAATACGTCGATCTACGGCAAAAAAGTCGACTTTGGTCGAAATGGTCGATCATTGACCATAATGGCAAATCAATTACTAATAGTTCGGCTTTTGACCGAAAATTTAACTTTGTTAAAATGATCGATCACGACTAACAATGACCCATTGACCCAATGTGTCAACTTTTGACCAAAAAATCAATTTTGGTAAAAAAAATCAATTTTTGACAGAATGTTCAATTATTGAGCTAATAAGTCTATCTCTAACCATAAAATCAACTTTGGTCAAAATGGTCAATCCTTGACCCAATGACCATCCCATAGACTCAATAGGTCAACTTTTGACCAAAAAGTCAATTTTGGTCAAAATAAACAATTATTGACCTAATGAGCAACAAATTGACCCAATAGTTTAACATTTGACCAAAAAGTTAACTTTGGTCAAAATGGTCAATCCTTGACCCGAGGACCAACCCATAGACCCAATAGCTCAACTTTTGACCAAAACAACAATTTTGGTCAATATAGTCAATTTTTTACCTAATGACCACCTCATTGACCCATCAGGTCAAATTTTGACTGAAAATTCAATTTGGTCAAAATAGTCAAATTTGACCTAATGATCAAGTATTTACCCAACAAGTAAATCTCTGACCAAAAAGTTAACTTTGGTAATAATGGTCAATCCTTGACCCAATAACCAACCCATTAACCCAATAGGTCAACTTTTCACAAAAAAGTTAACCTTGGTCAAAATGGTCAATCCTTGACCCAATGACCTAATAGGTGAAATTTTGACCAAAAAGTCAATTTTGGTCAAAATAGCCAATTTTTGACCTAAGACCACCCAATTGACCCAATTAGTCAATCTCTCACAAAAAAATTCAAATTTGGTCGAAATGGTCAATTCTTGACCCAAAGACCAATCCATTGACTCAATAAGCCAACTTTTGACTAAAAAGACAACTTTGGTCAAAATGAACAATCCTTAACCCATTGACTTTTTGGTCAGTGATTGACTTATTGGGTCAATAATTGGTCATTAGGTCAAAATTTAACTTTTTTTTACCAAAACTGCATTTTTAGTCAAAAGTTATCCCAATGAGTAAACGGGGTGGTAATTGGGTCAGAAATTGATCATTTTGACCAAAGTTGACTTTTTGGTCAAAGGTTATCGTAATTGGCCATCGAGTTGGTAATTGGGTCAAGAATTGACCATTTTGACCATAGATGACTTTTTAGTCAAAAGTTGACCTATTGGGTCATTGTGTTGGTCATTGCGTAAAAATTAACCATTTCGACTAAAGTTTACTTTCTGGTCAAAAGTTGACCTATTTGGTCAATGGGTGGTAATTAGGTAAAAAATTGACTCTTTTGACCAAAATTGACATTTTGGTCAAAAGTTCACCTAATGGGTTATTGTGTCAGTAATCGTCAAGATCGAGCATTTTTGACTAAAGTTGAGTTTTTGATGGATTAACTTATTGGGTCAATAATCGGTCATTAAGTCAAAAATCGACTATTTTGACCAAAATCGACTTTTTGGCTAAAAAGTCGACTGATTAGACCGATGGGTCGAGTTATCGGTCAAGGTCGATCTTTTGACAAAGTTGACTTTTTGGTCAAAAGTTGATCTGTCAGGTTAATGGGTTGATCATTAGGTCAAGATTGACCTTGTTGATCAAAGTTGACTTTTGGTCGGAGATCGACTTATTGTGTCGACAATTGGTCATATAGGTCGAAATTTGACTTTTTTGACCAAAAATGAATTTTTAGTCAAAAGTTAACCCAATGGGTGACTAGGGTGGTTATTGGGTAAGAAATTGATCATTTTGACCAAAGTTGACTTTTTGGTCAAAGGTTGACCTATTTGGCCAAAGGTTGACCTATTTGGCTAATTAGTTAGTAA
Source organism: Papilionanthe hookeriana x Papilionanthe teres (assembly GCA_022702705.1). Taxonomy (NCBI): domain Eukaryota; kingdom Viridiplantae; phylum Streptophyta; class Magnoliopsida; order Asparagales; family Orchidaceae; genus Papilionanthe; species Papilionanthe hookeriana x Papilionanthe teres. Next base: position 60,261,067 of record CM040434.1, on the reverse strand, counting down.
TTGGGTTAAGAATTGACCATTTTGAGCAAAGATGACTTTTTCGTCAAAAGTTGGGGGGCAATTGGTTGGTCATTGGGTAAAAAATGACAAGTTCTACCAAAGTTGACTTTTTTGTCAAAAGTTGACCTATTGGGTCAATGGGTGGTCATTAGGTCAAAAATTGACTATTTTCACCAAAATTGCCTTTTTGGTTAAAAGTTCACCTATTGGGTCATTGAGTTGGTAATTGGGCCAAGGATTGGCCATTTTGACCAAAGTTGACTTATTGGTCAAAGATTCACTTAATGGGTCAATAATTAGTCATTAAGTCAAAAATTGACTATTTTGACTAAAATTGAATTTTTGGTCAAAGGTTGACCTATTAGGCCAATGAGTTGGTCATTGGGTTAAGGATTGATATTTTTGACCAAAGTTGACTTTTTGGTCAAAAGTTGACTTATCAGGTCAAAGGGTTAGTCATCGGGTCAAGGATCGACTATTTTACCAAAGTCGATTTTCGGATCGTAGATTAAAGAACTAGGTCAATAATCGGTCATTAGGTTAAAAATTGATTACTTTTCACCAAAATCGACTTTTTGCCGTAATCCACCAATTGTGTCAATGGTCGGTCATTAAGATAAAATTTGGCCATTTTGACCAAAATCGGCTTTTCATTAAAAGTTGGATGTCATGGCCGACGAGATTTTCATTAGGTCGAAGGATCGACCATTTTGGTCGATGGAACTGGTCGTTAGATGCCAAAGAATTGCCTATTTCGCTAAAGTCGACTTTTCAATTCAGAGATCGACTTCTCAGGTCAGATAACGTGACATTAATTCGAAATTCGACTTTACTAGCTAAAATCGACTTTTATGCCGAAAGTTGATCTATTAGGTCAATGATTAGTTTGTCATCAGATCCGAGGATCGACTGATTTGATCGAAAGTTGACTTTTTGGCTCGGAGATTCAGCTCATGGGTCGACTAATCGGTCATTAGGTTAAAAATCGCTATTTTGACCTAAAAGCTGACTTTTAAGTTAAAAGTTAACTCCATTATGTCGATGAAGTCATTAGATCGTAAATTAGTCGATTTTGGATTGCGAAGATGACTTTCTGGTGAAAGTTGACCACAATTTTGAAAGCGAAAATTGAATTTTTGTCGAAAAGTTAGCAGATTGGATTGAATGGGTTATCGTTGGAATCGAATTTGTCCATTTTGGCCGAGTTGACTTTTTGGTCAAATGTTGACCTATTTGGTCAATGAGTTGGTAGTTGGGTCAAGAATTGACCATTTTGATCGAAGATGAGTTTTTGGTCAAAAGTTGAACTATTAGGTCAATGGGTGGTCATTTGGTTAAAAATTTACTATTTTGACAAAAATTTACTTTTTGGTAAAAAATTAACCTTTTGGGTTAATGTGTTTGTCATTGGGTCAAGCATTGAGCATTTTGACCAAAGTTGACTTTTTGGTCAATGATTGACTTATTGGGTCAATAATTGGTCATTAGGTCAAAAATTAACTTTTTTGACCAAAACTGCATTTTTAGTCAAAAGTTAACCCAATGAGTAAACGGGGTGGTCATTGGGTCAGAAATCGACCATTTTGACCAAAGTTGACTTTTTGGTCAAAGGTTAACCTAATTGGCCATTGAGTTGGTAATTGGGTCAAGAATTGACCATTTTGACCATAGATGACTTTTTAGTCAAAAGTTGACCTATTGGGTCATTGTGTTGGTCATTGCGTAAATATTAACCATTTCGACTAAAGTTTACTTTCTGGTCAAAAGTTGACCTATTGGGTCAATGGATGATAATTATGTAAAAAATTGACTATTTTGACCAAAATTGACTTTTTGGTCAAAAGTTGACCTATTGGGTCATTGTGTTGGTAATTGGGTCAAGGATTGAGCATTTTGACCAAAGTTGAGTTTTTGGTCAGAGATTAACTTATTGGGTCAATAATTAGTCATTAAGTCAAAAATTGACTGTTTTGACCAAAATTGACTTTTTGGCTAAAAGTTGACCTATTAGGCCAATGGGTTAGTCATTGGGTCAAGGATTGATCTTTTTGACAAAAGTTGACTTTTTGGTCAAAAGTTGACCTATTGGGTCAATAGGTTGGTCATTGGGTCAAGATTGACCTTGTTGACCAAAGTTGACTTTTTGGTTAGAGATTGACTTACTAGGTCAATAATTGGTCATTAGGTCAAAAACTGACTATTTTGGCCAAAATTGAATTTTTTGTCAAAATATAACCCATTGGGTTAACGGCAGGGTCATTGGGTCAGAAATTAACCATTTGGACCAAAGATGACTTCTTATTCAAAAGTTGACCCATTTTGAGCAAAATTGAATTTTTGGTCAAAAGTTATCCCATTGGATCAAAGGGGTTATAATTGGGTCAGAAATTATCCATTTTGACCAAAGTTGACTTTTTGGTCAAAAGATGACCTATTTGGTTAATGAGTTGGTAGTTGGGTCAAGAATTGACCATTTTGACTGAAGATGACTTTTTGCTCAAAAGTTGATCTATTGGTACAATGGATTGGTCATTAAGCCAAAAATTGACCATTTTGACCAAAGTTGACTTTTTGGTCAAAAGTTGACCTATTTGGTTAATGAGTTGATAGTTGGGTCAAGAATTGACCATTTTGACTGAAGATGACTTTTTGCTCAAAAGTTGATCTATTGGTACAATGGATTGGTCATTAAGCCAAAAATTGACCATTTTGACCAAAGTTGACTTTTTGGTCAAAAGTTGAACTATTGGTTCAATGGGTGGTCATTAGGTCAAAAATTGACTATTTTGACTAAAATTGTCTTTTGGTCCAAAATTGACTTATTGGGTCAATGAGTTTGTCATTGGGTCGAGGATTGAGCCATTTTGACGAAAGTTGACTTTTTGGTCGATGATTGACTTATTGGGTCGATAATTGGTCATTAGGTTGAAATTTGACTTTTTGAGAAAAGTAAATTTTTTTGTCAGAAGTTAACCCGATGGGTTAGTTCGGGTGGTCATTAGATTGAAATTGACCATTTTGACCGAAGTTGACTTTTGGTCGAAGGTTGACCTGTTGGTCGATGAGTTGGTGGGTCGAATTAGATAATTTTGACCAAAGATGACCTCTTAGTCAAAAGTTGACATATTGGGTTAATGGGCTGGTCATTGGGTAAAAATTAACCATTTAGACCAAAGTTGACTTTTTGGTCAAAAGTTGACCTATTGGGTCAATGGGTGTTTCATTAGGTCATAAATTAACAATTTTAACCAAAATTAACTTTTTGGTCAAAAGTTGACCTATTGGGTCATTGAGTTGGTAATTGTGTTAAGGATTGACCATTTTAACCAAAGTTGACTTTTTAGTCAGAGATTGACTTATTGGGTCTATAATTGGTCATTAAGTAAAAAAATTGACTATTTTGACCAAAATTAACTTTTAGGTCAAAAGTTGACCTATTAGGCCAATGGGTTGGTCATGGGTCAAGGATTGATCTTTTTGACCAAAGTTAACTTTTTGGTCAAAAGTTGACCTTCTAGGTCAATTGGTTGGTCATTGGGTCATGATTAACCTTTTTTACCAAAGTTGACTTTTTTATCAGAGATTGGCTTACTGGGTAAATAATTTGTCATTATATTAAAAATTTACTATTTTGACCAAAATTGACTTTTTGGTCAAAAGTTGACATATTGAGTCAATTGGTAGTCATTAAGTTAAAAATTGACTATATTGACCAAAATTAACTTTTTGGTCAGAAGTCGACATATTGGGTCAACGGGTTTTTCATTGAGTCAATGATTGACCATTTTGACTAAAGTTGACTTTTTGGTCAGAGATTGACTTATTGGGTCAACAATTGGTTATTCGGTCAAAATTTGACTTTTTAACCAAAACTGAATTTTTAGTCAAAAGTTAACCCAATGGGTCAACGGGATGGTCATTGGGTCAGAAATTGTCCATTTTGACGAAAATTGACTTTTTAGTCAAGTGTTGACCTGTTTGGTCAATGAGTTGGTAGTTGGGTCAAGAATTGACGATTTTGAGAGAAGATGACTTTTTGGTCAAATGATGATCTATTAGTTCAATGGGTTGGTCATTAGGTCAATAACTAGCCATTTTGACCAAAGTTGACTTTTTGGTCAAAAGCAAAAATTTGGGTCAATGGGTGGTCATTAAATCAAAAATTGACTATTTTGACCAAAATTGACTTTTTGGTCAAAAATTAACCTATTGGGTCAATGGGTTTGTCATTGGGTTAAGGATTTATCATTTTGACCAAAGTTAACTTTTTGATGATAGATTGACTTATTGGGTAAATAATTGAACATTATGTCAAAATTTGACTTTTTTTTTACCAAAACTGAATTTTTAGTCAAAAGTTAACCCAATGTGTCAACGGGATGGTCATTGGGTCAGAAATTGGCCATTTTAACCAAAGTTGACTTTTTGGTCAAAGGTTGACATATTTGGCCAATAAGTTGGTAATTGGGTCAAGAAATGACCATTTTGACCAAATATAGTTTTTTAGTCAAAAAATAACCTATTGGGTCAATGGGTTGGTCTTTGGGTAAAAAATTGAGCATTTCGACCAAAGTTAACTTTTTGGTCAAAAGTTGACCTATTGGGTCAATGCGTTGTCATTAGAGTCGAAAATTGGTATTTTGACCAAAATTGACTTTTTAATCAAAAGTTGACTTATTGGGTCATTGAGTTGGTAATTAGGTCAAGGATTGACCATTCTGACCAAAGTTGACTTTTGGTCAGAGATTGACTTATTGAGTCAATAATTGGCCATTAAGTCAAAAAATGACTATTTTGACCAAATTGACTTTTTGGTCAAAAGTTGACTTATAGGGTCAATGGGTTGGTCACTGGGTCATGGATTGACCATTTTAACCAAAGTTGGCTTTTTGGTCAGAGATAGGCTATTGGGTCAATAATTGGTCATTAGGCTAAAAATTGACTATTTTGACCAAAATTGACTTTTTGGTCAAAAACTGACCCATTGGTTCAATGGGTGGTCATTAAGTCAAAAATTTACTATTTTGTCCAAAATTGATTTTTGGTAAAAAGTTGACATATTGGGTCAATGGGTTTTTCATTGGGTCAAGGATTGACCATTTTGACCAAAGTTGACTTTTGGTGAGAGATTGACGTATTGGGTCAATAATTGGTCATTAGGTCAAAAATTGACTATTTTACCCAAAATTTAATTTTTGGTCGAAAGTTAACCAATTGGTTCGACGGGAGGGTCATTAGGTCAGAAATTAACCATTTTGACCAAAGATGACATTTTGGTAAAAAGTTGACCTATTTTGACCAAAATTGAATTTTTGGTTTAAAGTTAACCCATTGGGTGAACGGGATGGTCATTGGGTCAAAAATTATCCATTTTGACCAAAGTTGACTTTTTGGTCAAAGGTTGACTTATTTGGTCAATCAGTTGGTAGTTGGGTTAAGAATTGGCCATTTTGACCGAAGATGGCTTTTTGGTTAAATGTTAATCTATTGGTTCAATGGGTTGCTCATTGGGTCAAAAATTTAAGATTTTGAGCAAAGTTGACTTTTTGGTCAAAAGTTAAACTATTGGGTCAATGGGTGGTCATTAGGTCAAAAATTGACTATTTTGACCAAAATTGACTTTTTGGTCAAAAATTGACATATTGGGTCAATGGGTTTGTCATTGAGTCAAGAATTGACCACTTTGACCAAAGTTGACTTTTCGTCAGAGATTGACTTATTGGGTCAATATTTGGTCATTAGGTCAAAATTTGACTTTTTGACAAAAACATAATTTTTAATCAAAAGTTAACTCAATGGGTCAACGGGATGGTCTTTAGGTCAGAAATTGACAATTTTGACTGAAGTTGACTTTTTGGTCAAATGTTGACCTATTTGGTCAATGAGTTGGTAATTGCGTCAAGAATTGACCATTTTGACCGAAGATGACTTTTGGGTCAAAAGTTGATCTATTGGGTCAGTGGGTTGGTCATTGGGTCGAAAATTGATAATTTTGACCAAAGTTTAGTTTTTGGTAAAAAGTTGACCTATTTGGTTAATGGGTGCTCATTAGGCCAAAAATTGACTATTTTGACCAAAATTGATTATTTTGACCATAATTGACTATTTTGACCAAAATTGACTATTTTGACCAAAATTGACTTTTTTGTCACAAGTTGACATATTTGGCCAATGTGTTTGTCATTGAGTCAAGGATTGACCATTTTGACCAAAGTTGACTTTTTGGTCGGATATTGACTTATAGGGTCAATGAGTTTATCATTGGGTCAAGAATTGACCATTTTGACCAAAGTTGACTTTTTGGTCAAAGATTGGCTTACTGGGTCAATAATTGGTCATTAGGTTAAAAATTGGCTATTTTGACCAAAATTGACATTTTGGTTAAAAGTTAACCCTTTGGGTAAACGGGGGGTCACTGGGTCAGAAATCAACCATTTTGGCCAAAGATGACTACTTGTTCGAAAGTTGACCCATTTTGAGCAAAATTGAATTTTTGGTCAAAAGTTAACTCTTTCGGTCAATGGGGTGGTCATTGGGTCGGAAATAGTCCATTTTGACCAAAGTTGAATTTTTGGTCAAAAGTTTACTTATTTGGTCAATGAGTTGGTAGTTGGGTCAAGAATTGACCATTTTGACTGAAGATGACTTTTTGGTCAAAAGTTGATCTATTGGTTTAGTGAGTTGGTCAATAGGTCAAAAATTGACCATTTTGACCAAAGTTGACTTTTTGGTCAAAAGTTGAACTATTGGGTCAAAGGTTAGTCACTAGGTCAAAATTGACTATTTTGACTAAAATTCTCTTTTAGGTCAAAAAGTGACTTATTGGGTCAATGGGTTTGTCATTAGGTCAAGGATTGACCATTTTGACCAAAGTTGACTTCTTGGTCAGAGATTGACTTATTAGGTCAATAATTGGTCATTAGGTCAAAATTGACTATTTTGGCCAAAATTAAATTTTTGGTCAAATGTTAACCCATTGGTTCAACGGGAGGGTCATTGGGTAAGAAGTTAACCATTTTGACCAAAGAAGACATTTTGGTCAAAAGTTGACCTATTTTGACTAAAATTGAATTTTGGTTAAAAGTTAACCCATTGGGTGAACGGGGTGGTCTTAGGGTCAGAAATTGTCCATTTTGACCAAAGTTGACTTTTTGGTCAAATGTTGACTTATTTTGTCAATGACTTGGTAGTTGGGTTAAGAATTGGCCATTTTGACCGAAGATGGCTTTTGGTCAAAAGTTGATCTATTGGTTCAGTTGGTCATTGGGCCAAAATTGACCATTTTGACCAAAGTTGACTTTTTGATCAAAAGTTGAACTATTGGGTCAATGGGTGGTCATTAGGTCAAAAATTGACTATTTTGACTAAAATTGACTTTTTGGTCAAAAATTGACATATTGGGTCAATGGGTTTGTCATTGGGTCAAGGATTGACCACCTTGACCAAAGTTGAATTTTTGGACAAAGATTGACTTATTGGGTCAATAATTGGTCTTTAGGTCAAAATTTGACTTTTTGACCAAAACTGAATTTTTTGTCAAAAGATAACCCAATGGGTCAACGGGATGGTTATTCGGTAAAAAATTGATAATTTTGACTAAAGTTGACTTTTTGTACAAAGGTTGACCTATATGGTCAATGAGTTGGTAATTGGGTCAAGAATTAACCATTTTGACCGAAGATGACATTTTGGTCAAACGTTGATCTATTGGGTCAGTGGGTTGGTCTTTGGGTCGAAAATTGACAATTTTGACCAAATTGGGTTTTTGGCCAAAAGTTGACCTATTGGGTCAATGGGAGCACATTAGGTCAAAAATTGACTATTTTGACTAAAATTAAGTTTTTTTTTCAAAAGTTGACCTATTGGGCCAATGTGTTTGTCATTGAGTCAAGGATTGACCATTTTGGCCAAAGTTGAGTTTTTGGTCAAAGATTGACTTATTGGGTCAATGAGTTTGTCTTTGGGTCAAGGATTAACCATTATGACCAAAGTTGACTTTTTGGTCAGAGATTGGCTTACTAGGTCAAAAATTGGTCATTAGGTTAAAAATTGTCTATTTTGACCAAAATTGACTTTTTGGTCAAAAGCTAACCAATTTGGTCAACGGGGGGTCATTGGGTCAGAAATCAACCATTTTGACCAAAGATGACTTTTTGTTCAAAAGTTGACCAATTTTGAAGCGAAGTGGAATTTATGGTCGAAAGTTAACTCTTTGGGTCGAAAGGTTGGTCATTGGGTCGAAATTGACCATTTTGACCAAAGTTGACTTTTTGGTCAAAAGTTGACCTATTTGGTCAATGAGTTGGTAGTTGGGTCAAGAATTGACCATTTTGACTAAAGATGAATTTTCGGTCAAAAGTTGATCTATTGGTTCAATGAGTTGGTCATTGGGTCAAAAATTGACAATTTTGACCAAAGTTGACTTTTTGGTCAAAAGTTCAACATTGGGTCAATGGGTGGTCAATAGGTCAAAAATTGACTATTTTGACTAAAATTGTCTTTTTGGTAAAAAATTGACTTATTGGGTCTATGGGTTTGTCTTTAGGTCAGGGATTGACCATTTTGACCAAAGTTGACTTTTTAGTCAGAGATTGACTTATTAGGTAAATAATTAGTCATTAGGTCAAAATTTGGCTTTTTGACCAAAAATGAATTTTTAATCAAAAGTTAACCCAATGGGTCAACGGGATGGTGATTGGGTCAGAAATTGATAATTTTGACCGAAGTTGACTTTTTGGTCAAAATTTGACCTATTTGGTCAACGAGTTGGTAATTGGGTAAACAATTGACTATTTTAACTGAAGATGACTTTTTGGTCAAAAGTTGATCTATTGGGTCAGTGAGTTGGTCATTAGGTCAAAAATGGACCATTTTGACCAAAGGTAAATTTCTTGTCAAAAGTTGACATATTGGGTCAATGGGTGCTCAATGGGTCAAAAATTGACTATTTTGACCAAAATTGACTTTTTTGTCAAAAGTTGACTTTTGGGCTAATGGTTTTGCCGTTGGGTCAAGGTTTGACCATTTTGTCAGATTGACTTATTGGGTCAAAAATTGGTCATTAGGCCAAAAATTAACTTTTTAACCAAAAATGAATTTTTGGTCAAAAGTTAACACAATGGGTCAACGGGGTGGTCATTGGGTCAGAAATTGACCTTTTTTACCAAAGTTCACTTTTTGATCAAAGTTAACCTATTTGGCCAATGAGTTGGTAATTGGGTCATGAATTGATCATTTTGACCAAGTGTGACTTTTTAGTCAAAGGTTCACCTATTTGGTCAAAAAGTTGGTAATTGGGTTCGAATTGACGATTTTGACCAAAGATGAGTTTTTTGTCAAAAGTTGACCTATTGGGTCTATGGGTTGGTCATTGGATAAAAAATTGACCATTTAAACCAAAGTTGATTTTTTGGTCAAAAGTTGACTATTAGATTGATAGGTGGTCATGCTTGGTCGAGAATTGATTATTTTGACCAAAATTGATTTTGGTCAAAAGTTGACCTATTGGGTCAATGGGTTTGTCATTAGGTCAAGGATTCAACATTTTGACCAAAGTTGACTTTTTGGTCAGAGATTGACTTATAAGGTCAATAATTGGTCATTAAGTAAAAAATTATCTATTTTGACCAAAATTGACTTTTTGGTCAAAAGTTGACCTATTAGTCCAATGGGTTGGTCATTGGGTCAAGGATTGATCTTTTTTACCAAAGTTGACATTTTGGTCGAAGGTTGGCCTCTTTGGGTCGATGGGTTGGTCATTGAGTCAGATTGACCTTTTTGACAAAGTATAACTTTTTGGTCGAGGAAATTGACTTCTTGGTCAATAGTGGTCATTAGGTTAAAAATTAATTATTTTGACCAAAATTAACATTTTCGTAAAAATGTGACCTATTGGGTCAATTAGTAGTCATTAAGTTAAAAATTGATTATTTTGACCAAAATTGACTTTTTGGTCAAAAGTTGACATATTGGGTCAATGTGTTTTTCATTGGGTCAAGGATTGACCATTTTGACCAAAGTAGACATTTTGGTCAAAGATTTACTTGTTGGGTCAATAATTGGTCATTAGGTCAAAAATTGACTATTTTAGCTAAAATTGAATTTTTGGTCAAAAGTTAACCCATTGGGTCAACGGGAGGGTCATTGGGTCAGAAATTAACCATTTTGTGCAAAAATGATTTTTTGGTCAAAAGTTAACCTATTTTGACCAAAATTGAATTTTTGGTCAAAAATTAACCCATCGGGTAAATGGGGTGGTCATTGGGTCAGAAATTGTCCATTTTGACCAAAATTGACTTTTTGGTCAAATGTTGACTTATTTGGTCAATGAGTTGGTAGTTGGGTCAAGAATTGACCATTTTGACTGAAGATGACTTTTTGGTCAAAAGATGATCTATTGGTTCAATGGGTTGGTCATTTGGTCAACAATTGGCCAGTTTGAACAAAGTTGACTTTTTGGTCAAAAGTTGAACTATTGGATCAATGGGTGGCCATTAGGTCAAAAATTAACTCTTTTGACCAAAAATGACTCTGTTGGTAAAAAATTGACCTATTGGGTTAATGGGTTTGTCTTTAGGTCAAGGAATGCGCATTTTGACCAAAGTTGACTTTTTGGTCAGTGATTGACTTATTGAGTCAATAATTGGTCATTAGGTCAAAATTTGACTTTTTGACCAAAATTAAATTTTTAGTCAAAAGTTAACCCAATGGGTCAACGGGGTGGTCATTGGGTCAGTAATTGACCATTTTGATCAAAGTTGACTTTTAGGTCAAAGGTTGAAACTATTTGGTCAATCGAGTTGAGTAAGCTAGGTCGAAGATTGACCATTTTCACCAAAGATGACTTTTTAGTCAAAAGTTGACCTATTGGGACAATGTGTTGGTCATTGGGCAAAAAATTGACCATTTCGACCAAAGTTAACTTATTGGTCAAAGGTAGACCTATTGGTTCAATGGGTGGTCATTAGGTCAAAAATTGACTATTTTGAACAAAATTGACGTTTTTGTAAAAAGTTGACCTATTGGGTCATTGAGTTGGTAATGGGTCAATGATTGACCATTTTGACCAAAGTTGACTTTTTGGTCAGAGATTCACTTATTGGGTCGATAATTGGTCATTAAGTTAAAAATTGACTATTTTGACCAAAATTGACTATTTTGACCAAAATTGACTTTTTTGTCAAAAGTTGACCTATTAGGCCAATGGGTCAGTCATTGGGTCAAGGATTGATCTTTTTTACCAAAGTTAACTTTTTGGTCAAAAGTTGACCTTTTCGGTCAATGGGTTGGCCATTGGGTTAAGATCGACCTTCTTGACCAAAGTTGACTTTTTGGTCAGAGATTGGCTTACTTGGTCAATAATTGGTCATTAGGTTAAAAATTGACCACTTTAACGAAAATTGACTTTTTGGTCAAAAGTTGACCTATTGGGTCAATGAGTAGTCATTAAGTTAAAAATTGACTATTTTGACCAAAATAGACTTTTTCGTTAAAAGTTGACATATTGGGTCAGTGGGTTTTTCATTGGGTCAAGGATTGACCATTTTGACCAAAATAGACTTTTTGGTCAGAGATTAACTTATGGGGTCTATAATTGGTCATTAGGTCAAAAATTGACTATTTTGGCCAAAATTGAATTTTTGGTCAAAAGTTAACCCTTTTGGTCAACGGGAACGTCATTGGGTAGAAATTAATCATTTTGAGCAAAGATCACTTGTGGTCAAAAGTTGACCTATTTTGACCAAAATTGAATTTTTGGTCAAAAGATAACCGATTAGGTCAACAGGGTGGTCATCGAGTCAGAAATTATCCATTTTGACTAAAATTGACTTTTTGGTCAAAAGTTGGCATATTTAGTGAATGAGTTGGCAGTTAGGTCAAGAATTGACCATTTTGACCTAAGATGACTTTTCGGTCAAAAGATGATCTCTTTGTTCAATGGGTTGGTCATTGGGTCTACAATTGACCATTTTGACGAAGTTGACTTTTTGGTCAAAAATTGAACAATTGGGTCAATGGGTGGTCATGAGGTCAAAAATTGACTTTTTGGTCAAAAATTGAACTTTTGGGTTAATGGGTTCGTCGTTGGGTCAAGAATTGAGCATTTTGACCAAAGTTGACTTTTTGGTCAGTGATTGACTTATTGGGTCAAAAATTGGTCATTAGGTCAAAAATTGACTTTTTTACCAAAATTGAATTTTTAGCCAAAAGTTAACTTGATAGGTGAGCCTGGTGGTCATTGGGTAAGAAATTGATCATTTTGACCAAAGTTGACTTTTTGGTCAAAAGTTAACCTATTTGGCTAATGAGTTGGTAATTGGGTCAAGAATTGACCATTTTGACCAAAGATGACTTTTTAGTCAAAAGTTGACCTATTGGGACAAAAGGTTGGTCATTGGTTAAAAATTGACCATTTCTACCAAAGTTGACTTTTTTGTCAAAAGTTGACCTATTGGGTAAATGGGTGGTCATTAGGTCAAAAATTGACTATATTTACCAAAATTGATTTTTTGGTTAAATGTTCACCTTTTAGGTCATTGAGTTGGTAATTGGGCCAAGGATTGACCATTTTGACCAAAATTGACTTTTTGGTCAGAGATTGACTTATTGGGTTAATAATTAGTCATTAAATAAAAAATTGACTATTTTGACTAAAATTGACTTTTTGGTCAAAAGTTGACCTATTAGGTCAATGGGTTAGTCATTGGGTCAAGGATTGACATTTTTGACCAAAGTTGACTTTTTGGTCAAAAGTTGACTGATTGGGTCAAAGGGTTGGTCATTGGGTCAAGGATTGACCATTTTAGCCAAAGTTACTTTTTGGTCAGAGATTAGCTAACTAGGTCAATAATTGGTTATTACGTGAAAAATTGACGATTTTGACCGAAATTGACTTTTTTGTCAAAATCTGACCAATTGGGTCAATGGGTGTTCATTAAGATAAAAATTGACGATTTTGACCAAAATTGACTTTTTCGTCAAAAGTTGACATATTGGGTCAATGGGTTTTTCATTGGGCCAAGGATTGACCATTTTGTTCAATGGGTGGTCATTAGGTCAAAAATTGTTTATTTTGACCAAAATTGACTTTTGGTCAGAGATTGACTTACTAGGTCAATAATTTGTCATTAATTAAAAATTTGACTATTTTAACCTAAATTGACTTTTTGGTCAAAAGTTGACCTATTAGGCTAATGAGTTGGTCATTGGGTCAAGGGTTTATCTTTTTGACCAAGGTTGGCTTTTTGGTCAAAAGTTGACTTATTAGGTCAATGAGTTTGTCATTGGGTCAAGGATTGACCATTTTGACCAAGATGACTTTTTTGTCAGAGATTGGCTTACTGGGTCAATAATTGGTCATTAGGTTAAAAATAGACTATTTTGACCAAAATTGACTTTTTGGTTAAAAGTTAACTCATTGAGTCTCTGGTCAATGGGTCGGAAATTAACCATTTTGACCAAAGATGAATTTTTGTTCAAAAGTTGACCCATTTTAAGCAAAATTAAATTTTTTTGTCAAAAGTTAACCCATTGGGTCAAATGGGTGGTCATTGGCTCAGAAATTGTCCTTTTTGACCAAGGTTGACTTTTTGGTCAAAAGTTGACCTATTTGGTCAATGAGTTGGTAGTTGGGTCAAGAATTGACTATTTTGACCGAAGATGACTTTTTTGTCAAAAGATGATCTATTAGTTCAATGGGTTGGTCATTGGGCCAACAATTGGCCATTTTGACCAAAGTTAACTTTTTGGTCAAAAGTTGAACTATTGGGTCAATGGGTGGTCATTAGGTCAAAAATTGACTATTTTAATAAAAATTGATTTTTTGGTCAAAAATTGACCTATTGGGTTAATAGGTTTGTCATTCGGTCATGGATTGAGCATTTTAACCAAAGTTGACTTTTTGGTCAGTGATTGACTTATTGGGTCATTAATTGGTCATCAGGTCAAAATTTAACTTTTTTGACCAAAGAATTTTTAGTCAAAAGTTCACCCAATGGGTAAACGGGGTGGTCATTGGGTCAGAAATTGACTATTTTGACCAAAGTTGACTTTTTGGTCAAAGGTTGACCTAATTGGCCATTGAGTCTAGAATTGACCATTTTGACCATAGATGACTTTTTAGTCAAAAGTTGACCTATTGGGTCAATGGGTTGGTCATTGGGTAAAAAATTGACGATTTCGACTAAAGTTTAGTTTTTAGTCAAATGTTGACCTATTGGATCAATGGGTCGTAATTATGTAAAAAATTGACTATTTTGACCAAAATTGACTTTTTGGTCAAAAGTTGACCTATTGGGTCATTGAGTTGGTAATTGGATCAAGGATTGAGCATTTTGACTAAAGTTGAGTTTTAAGTCAGAGATTAACTTATTGGGTCAATAACTGGTCATTAAGTCAAAAATTGACTATTTTGACCAAAATTGACTTTTTGGTTAAAAATTGACCTATTAGGCCAATGGGTTGGTCATTGGGTTAAGGATTGATCTTTTTGACAAAGTTGACTTTTTAGTCAAAAGTTGACCTATTGGGTCAATGGGTTGGTCATTGGGTCAAGATTGACCTTGTTGACCAAAGTTGACTTTTTGGTTAGAGATTGGCTTACTGGGACAATAATTGGTGATTAGGTTAAAAATTAACTTTTTTTGACAAAAATTGATTTTTTGGTCAAAAGTTGACCTATTGGGTCAATGGGTAGTCATTATGTTAAAAATTGACTATTTTAACCAAAATTGAAATTTTGGTCAGAAGTTGATATATTGGGTCGATGGGTTTGTCATTGGGTCAAGGATTGACCATTTTGACCAAAGTTGACTTTTTGGTCAAAGATTGACTTATTGGGTCAATAATTTGTCATTAGGTCAAAAACTGACTATTTTGGCCAAAATTGAATTTTTTTCGAAAGTTAACCCATTGGGTTAACAGTAGGGTCATTGAGTCAGAAATTAACCATTTCGACCAATGATGACTTTTATTCAAAAGTTGACCCATTTTGAGCAAAATTTAATTTTTGGTCAAAAGTTAACCCATTGGATCAAAGGGGTGATCATTGAGTCAGAAATTTTCCATTTTGACCAAAGTTGACTTTTTGGTCAAAAGTTGACCAATTTGGTTAATGAGTTGGTAGTTGGGTCAAGAATTGATTATTTTGACTGAAGATGACTTTTTGTTCAAAAGTTGATCTATTCGGTCAATGGGTTGGTCATTGGGTCAAAAGTTGACCATTTTGACCAAAGTTGACTTTTTGGTCAAAAGTTGAACTATTGGGTCAATGAGTGGTCATTAGGTCAAAAATTGACTATTTTGACCAAAGTTGACTTTTTGGTCAGTGATTGACTTATTGGGTTAGTAATTGGTCATTAGGTCAAAACTTGACTTTTTGACCAAAACTTAATTTTTAGTCAAAAGTTAACCCAATGGGTCAATGGGGTGGTCATTGGGTAAGAAATTGATCATTTTGACCAATGTTGACTTTTTGGTCAAAGGTTGACCTATTGGGCTAATGAGTTGGTAATTGGGTCAAGAATTGACCATTTTGACCAAAGATGACTTTTTAGTCAAAGGTTGACCTATTCGGGCAACGGGTTGGTCATTGGGTAAAAATTGACCATTCCTACCAAAGTTAACTTTCTTGTCAAAAGTTAACCTATTGGGTCAATGGGTGGTCATTAGGTCAAAAATTGACTATTTTCACCAAAAATGACTTTTTGGTCAAAAGTTCACCTAATGGGTCATTGAGTTGGTAATTGCGCCAAAGATTGCTTATTTTGACCAAAGTTGACTTTTTGGTCAGAGATTGACTTATTTGGTCAATAAGTACTCATTAAGTCAATAATTGACTATTTTGACTAAAATTGACTTTTTGGTCAAAAGTCGACCTATTAGGCCAATGAGTTGGTCATTGGGTCAAGGATTGATCTTTTTTTACCAAAGTTGACTTTTTGGTCAAAAGGTGACTTTTTAGTCAAAAGTTGACTTTTTGGTCAAAAGTTGACTTTTTGGGTTAAAGGGTTGGTCATTAGGTCAAGGATTCACCATTTTAGCCAAAGTTGACTTTTTGGTCAGAGATTATCTAACTGAGTCAATAATTGGTCATTAGTTTAAAAATTGACAATTTTGACAGAAATTGACTTTTTTTGTCAAAATTTGACCAATTGGGTCAATGGGTGGTCATTAAGACAAATATCGACTATTTTTACCAAAATTGACTTTTTTGACCAAAATTGACTTTTTGGTCAAAAGCTGACATATTTGGTCAAAGGGTTTTTCATTGGGTCAAGGATTGACCATTTTGGTCAATGGGTGGTCATTAGGTCAAAAATTGACTATTTTGACAAAAATTGACTTTTTGGTCAAAAGTTGACCTATTGGGTCATTGAGTTGATAATTGGGTCAAGGATTAGTCATTTTGACCAAAGTTGACTTTTTGATCAGAGATTGACTTATTAGGTCAATAATTGGTCATTAAGTCAAAAATTGACTATTTTGAACAAAATTGACTTTTTGGTCAAAAGTTGACCTATGGGTCCAATGGGTTGGTCATTGGGTCAAGGATTGATCTTTTTGACCAAAGTTGACTTTTTGTTCAAAAGTTGACTTATTGGGTCAATAGGTTGGTCATTGGGTTAAGATTGACCTTTTTGACCAAAGTTGATTTTTTGGTCAGAGATTGGCTTACTGGGTCAATAAGTGGTCATTAGGTTAAAAATTGTCTACTTTTACCAAAATTGACAATTTGGTCAAATGTTGACCTATTGGGTCAATGGGTAGTCATTAAGTTAATATGCACTATTTTGACCGAAATTGACTTTTTGGTCAGAAGTTGATCCATTGGGTCAATGGGAGGTTCATTGGGTCAGAAATTAACCATTTTGACTAAAGATATCTTTTAGATCAAAAGTTGACATATTTTGACCAAAATTGTACATTTGGTCAAAAGTTAACTCATTGGGTTAACGGTGTTCTCATTGGGTCAGAAATTGTCCATTTTCAACAAAATTGACTTTTTGGTCAAAAGTTGACCTATTTGCTCAATGAGTTGGTAGTTGGGTCGAGAAATGACCATCTGACTGAAGTTAACTTTTTGGTCAAAAGATGAACTATTAGTTCAGTGGGTTGGTCTTTGGGTCAACAATTGACCATTTTGACCAAAGTTGACTTATTGGTCAAAAGTTGAACTATTAGGTCAATGGGTGGTCATTAGGTCAAAAATTGACTATTTTAACAAAAATTGACTTTTGGTCAAAAATTAACCTTTTGGGTTAATGGGTTTGTCATTGTGTCAAGGATTGAGCATTTTGACCAAAGTTGACTTTTTGGTCAGTGATTGACTTATTTGGTCAATAATTGGTCATTAGGTCAAAATTTAACTTTTTTGACAAAATTTGAATTTTTAGTCAAGAGTTAACCCAATGGGTCAACGGGGTGGTCATTGGGTCAAAAATTGACTATTTTGACCAACGTTCACTTTTTGGTCAATGGTTGACCTAATTGGCCATTCAGTTAGTAATTGGGTCAAGAATTGACCATTTTGACCATAGATGACTTTTTAGTCAAAAGTTGACTTATTGGGTCAATGGGTTGGTCATTGGGTAAAAAATTGATCATTTCAACCAAATTTTACTTCTTAGTCAAAAGTTGACCTATTGGGTCAATGAGTGGAATTAGGTAAAAATTTGACTATTTTGACCAAAATTGACTTTTTGGTCAAAAGTTGACCTATTGGGTCATTGAGTTGGTAATTGGGTCAAGGATTGAGCATTTTCACCAAAGTTGATTTTTTGGTTACAGATTAACTTATTGTGTCAATAATCGGTCATTATGTCAAAAATTGACTATTTTGACGAAAATTAACTTTTTGGTTAAAAGTTGACCTATTAGGCCAATGGGTTGGTCATTGGGTCAAGGATTGATCTTTTTGACCAAAGTTGACTTTTTGGTCAAAAGTTGACCTATTGGGTCAATGGGTTGGTCATTGGGTCAAGATTGACCTTTTTGACCAAAGTTGACTTTTTGGTCAGAGATTGACTTACTGGGTCAATAATTGGTCATTAGGTTAAGAAATGATTATTTTGACCAAAATTGACTTTTTGGTCAAAAGTTGACCTATTGGGTCAATTGGTAGTCATTATGTTAAGAATTAACTATTTTGACCAAAATTGACTTTTTGGTCATAAGTTGACATATTGGGTCAATGAGTTTTTCATTGGGTAAAGGATTGACCATTTTGACCGAAATTGACTTTTGGTTAGAGATTGACTTATTGGGTCAATAATTGGTCATTAAGTTAAAAACTGACTATTTTGGCCAAAATTGAACTTTTTGTCAAAAGTTAACCCATTGGGTCAATGGAAGGGTCATTTGGTCAGAAATTAACCATTTCGACCAAAGTTGACTTTTTGTTCAAAAGTTGACCATTTTGAGCAAAATTGAATTTTTGGTCAAAAGTTAACCCATTGGGTCAGAAATTGACCATTTTGACCAAAGTTGACTTTTTGGTCAAAAGTTGAACTATTGGGTCAATGTGTGGTCATTAGCTCAAAAATTGACTATTTTGACTAAAATTGTTTTATTGGTCAAAAAATGAATTATTGGGTCAATGAGTTTGTCATTAGGTCAAGGATTGACCATTTTGCCAAAAGATAATATTTTGGTCTGAGATTGACTTATTGGGACAATAATTGGTCATTAGGACAAAATTTAACTTTTTGACCAAAACGAAATTTTTAGTCAAAAGTTAACCCAATGAGTCAACGAGATGGTCATTGGGTCAGAAATTGACAACACTGAAGTTGACTTTTTGGTCAAAAGTTGACTTATTTGGTCAATCAGTTGGTAATTGGGTCAAAATTGACCATTTTGATCGAAGATGACTTTTTCGTCAAAATTTGATCTATTGTGTCAGTGGGTTGGTCATTGGGTCAAAAATTGACCATTTTGATCAAAGTTGTGTTTTCGGTCAAAAGTTGACCTATTGGGTCAATGGGAGCTCATTAGGTCAAAAAATGACTATTTTGACCAAAATTGACTTTTTGTGTCAAAAGTTGATCAATTGGGCCAATTGATTTGTCGTTGGGTCAAGCATTGACCATTTTGACCAAAGTAGACTTTTTGGTCAGAGATTGACTTATTGGGTCAATAATTGGTCATTTGGTCAAAAACTAACTTTTTGACCAAAATTGAATTTTTGGTCAAAAGTTAACCCAATGGGTCAACAAGGTGGTCATTGGGTCAGAAATTGAACTTTTTGACCAAAGTTGACTTTTTAGTCAAAAGTTAACATATTTGGTCAATGAGTTGGTAACTGGGTTATGAATTGATCATTTTGACCAAGTATGACTTTTTAGTCAAAGGTAAACCTTTTGGGTCAATGGGTTGGTCATTTGGTCAAAAATTGACCATTTTGACCAAAGTTGACTTTTTGGTCAAAAGTTGATCTACTGGGTCAATGACTGATCATTTGGTCAAAAATTAACTATTTTGACCAAAATTGACTTTTTGGTCAAAAGTTAACTTATTAGGTCAATGGGTTTGTCATTTGGTTAAGGATTGACCATTTTGACCAAAGTTGGCTTTTTGGTCAGAGATTGACTTATTGTGTCTATAATTGGTCATTAATTCAAAAATTGACTATTTTGACAAAAAATTGACTTTTTAGTCAAAATTCGACTTATTGGGCCAATGGCTTGGTAATTGGGTCAAGGATTGATCATTTTAACCAAAGTTGACTTTTTGGTCAAAAGTTGACCTATTAGGTCAATGGGTTGGTCATTCGGTCAAGATTGACTTTTTTGACCAATGTTGACATTTTGTTTAGAGATTGGCTTACTGGGATAATAATATGTCATTATGTTAAAAATTGACTACTTTTACCAAAATTGACTTTTTTGTCAAAAGTTGACCTTTTGGGTCAATGGGTAGTCATTAAGTTTAAAATTGACTAATTTGACCAAAATTGACTTTTTGGTCAGAAGATGACATATTGGGTCAATGGGTTTGTCATTGGGTCAAGGATGAACCATTTTGAACAAAGTTGACTTTTTGGTCAGATATTGACTTATTGGGTCAATAATTGGTCATTAGGTCAAAAACTGACTATTTTGGCCAAAATTAAATTTTTGGTCAAAAGTTAACACATTGGGTCAGAAATTAACCATTTTGACCAAAGATGATTTTTTGGTCAGAAGTTGACCTATTTTGACCAAAATTGAATTTTTGGTCAAAATTTAACTCATTGGTTCAACGGGGTGGTCATTGGGTCAGAAATTGTTCATTTTGACCAAAATTGACTTTTTGGTCAAAAGTTGACCTATTTCGTTAATGAGGTGGTAGTTGGGTCAAGAATTGACCATTTTGACCGAAGATGATTTTTTGGTCAAAAGATGATCTATTGGTTCAATGGGTTGCTCATTAGGTCAACAATTGACTATTTTGACCAAAGTTGACTTTTTGTTCAAATGTTGAACTATTGGGTCAATGGGTGGTCATTAGGTCAAAAATTGACTATTTTGACCAAAAATGACTTTTTGGTCAAAAATTGACCTATTGGGTTAATGGGTTTGTCATTGGGTCATGGATTGAGCATTTTGACCAAAGTTGACTTTTTGCTGAGTGATTCACTTATTAGGTCAATAATTGGTCATTAGGTCAAAACTTGACTTTTTTATACCAAAACTGAATTTTTAGTCAAAAGTTAACCCAATGGGTCAACGGGGTTGTCATTGGGACCGAAATTGAGCATTTTGACCAAAGTTGACTTTTTGGTCAATAGTTGACCTATTGGTCAAAACATGACTTTTTTGACCAAAACTGATTTTTTTGTCAAAAGTTAACCCAATGGGTCAATGGGGTTAATCATTGGGCAAAAAATTGACCATTTCGACCAAAGTTGACTTTTTGGTCAAAAGTTGACCAACTGGGTCAATGGGTGGTCAATAGGTCAAAAATTGACTATTTTTGTCCAAAATTGACTTTTTGGTCAAAAGTTGACCTATTTGGGTCATTGAGTTGGTAATTGGGTCAAGGATTGACCATTTTCACCAAAGTTGACTTTTTTGTCAGAGTTTGACTTATTGGGTCAATAGTTGGTCATTAAGTCAAAAATTGACTATTTTGACCAAAATTGACTTTTTGGTCAAAAATTGAACTATTAGGCCAATGGGTTGGTCATTGGGTCAAGGAATGATCTTTTGACCAAAGTTGACTTTTTGGTCAGAGATTGGCTTATTGGGTCAATAATTGGTGATTAGGTTAAAAATTAACTATTTTGACAAAAATTGGCTTTTTTGTCAAAAGTTGACCTATTGGGTCAATGGGTAGTCATTAAGTTAAAATATGACTATTTTGAACAAAATTAACCTTTTGGTCAGAAGTTGACATATTGGGTCAATGGGTTTTTCATTGGGTCAAGGATTGACCATTTTGACCAAAGTTGACTTTTTGGTCAGAGATTGACTTATTGGGTCAATGATTGGTCATTCGGTTAAAAACTGACTATTTTGGCCAAAATTGAATTTTTTGTCAAAAGTTAACCCATTTGGTCAACGTGGGGGTCAATGGGTTAGAAATTAACCATTTCGACCAAAGATGACTTTTTGATTAAAAGTTGACCCATTTTGATCAAAATTGAAATTTTGGTCAAAAGTTAACCCTTTGGATCAAAGGGCTGGTCATTGAGTCAGAAATTGTCCATTTTGACCAAAGTTGACTTTTTGGTCAAAAGTTGACATATTTGGTTAATGAGTTGGTAGTTGGGTCAAGACTCGACCATTTTGACTGAAGATGACTCTTTGGTCAGAAGTTGGTCTATTGGTTCAATGGGTTGGTCATTGGGTCAAAAATTAACCATTTTGACCAAAGTTGACTATTTGGTCAAATGTTGAACTATTGGGTCAATGGGTCGTCATTAGGTCAAAAATTAACTATTTTGACTAAAATTGTCTTTTTGGTCAAAAATTGACTTATTGGGTCAATGAGTTTCTCATTAGGTCAATGATTGACCATTTGACTAAAGATGATATTTTGGTTAGAGATTGACTTATTGGGTAAATAATTGGTCATTAGGTCAAAATTTGACCTTTTGACCAAAATTAAATTTTTAGTCAAAAGTTAACCTAATGGGTCAACGAGATGGTCATTGGGTCAGAAATTGACAATTTTGACAGAAGTTGACTTTTTGTTCAAAAGTTGACTTATTTTGTCAATCAGTTGGTAATTCGGTCAAGAATTGACCATTTTGATCGACGATGACTTTTTGGTCAAAAGTTGATCTATTGGGTCAGTGGGTTGGTCGTTAGGTAAAAAATTGACCAATTTGACCAAAGTTGAGTTTTTGGTCAAAAGTTGACCTATTGGGTCAGTGGGTGATCATTAGTTCAAAAAATGACTATTTTGACCTAAATTGTCTTTTTTTGTCAAAAGTTGACCTATTGGGCCAATGAGTTTGTCGTTGGGTCAAGGATTGACCATTTTGACCAAAGTTGACTTTTTGGTCAGAGATTGACTTATTTGGTCAATAATTGGTCATTAAGCCAAAAATTAACTTTTTGACCAAAATTGAATTTTTTGGTCAAAAGTTAACCAAATGGGTCAACGCGTAGGTCATTTGGTAAGAAATTGACCTTTTTACCCAAAGTTGACCTTTTTGTCGAAAGTTAACATATTTGGTCAATGAGTCGGTAGATGGGTCATGAATTGAACATTTTGACCAAGTATGACTTTTGTCAAAGGTAAACCTTTTGGGTCAATGGGTTGGTCATTTGGTAAAAAATTGACCATTTTGACCAAAGTTGACTTTTTGGTCAAAAGTTTATCTACTGGGTCAATGGGTGATCATTTGGTCAAAAGTTGACTATTTTGACCAAAATTATCTTTTTGGTCAAATGTTAACGTATTAGGTCAATGGTTTTGTCATTTGGTCAAGGATTGATCATTTTGACCAAGGTTGACATTTTGGTCAAAGATTGACTTATTGTATCAATAATTGGTCATTAATTCAAAAATTGACTATTTTGACCAAAATTGACTATTTTGACCAAAATTGACTTTTTGGTCAAAAGTCGACCTATTAGGCTAATGGGTTGGTCATTGGGTCAAGGATTGATCATTTTAACAAAAGTTGACTTTTTGGTCAAAAGTTGACCTATTGGGTCAATGGGTTTGTCATTGGGTCAAGATTGACTTTTTTTCCAAAGTTAACTTTTTGGTCAAAGATTGGCTTACTGGGTCAATAATTGGTCATTAGGTTAAAAATTGACTATTTTTACCAAAATTTACTTTTTTGTCAAAAGTTGACCTTTTGGGTAAATGGGTAGTCATTAGGTTAAAAATTGACTATTTTTACCAAAATTGACTTTTTGGTCCGAAGATGACATTGGGTCAATGGGTTTGTCATTGGGTTTGTCATTGGGTCAAGGTTGGACCATTTTGACCAAAGTTGACTTTTTTGTCAGAGATTGACTTATTGGGTTAATAATTGGTCATTAGGTAAAAAATTGACTATTTTGGCCAAAATTTAATTTTTGGTCAAAAATTAACAAATTTGGTCATGCTATTTTGAGCAAAGATGACTTTTTGGTTAAAATTTGACCTATTTTGACCAAAATTGATTTTTTGGTCAAAAGTTAACTCATTGGGTCAACAGGGTGGTTATTGGGTCATAAACTGTCCATTTTGACCAAATTTGACTTTTTGGTGAAAAAGTTGACCTATTTGCTCAATGAGTTGGTAGTTGGGTCAAGAATTGACCATTTTGACCAAAGATGATTTTTTGGTTAAAAGACGATCTATTGGTTCAATGGGTTGTTCATTAGGTCAACAATTGACCATTTTAACCAAAGTTGACTTTTTGGTCAAAAGTTGAAATATTGGGTCAATGGGTGGTCATTAGGTCAAAATTGACTATTTTGACCAAAAATGACTTTTTGATCAAAAATTGACCTATTGGGCTATTGGGTTTGTCATTGGGTCATGGATTGAGCATTTTGACCAAAGTTAACTTTTTGGTCAGTGATTGACTTATTGGGTCAATAATTGGTCATTTTGTAAAAAATTGATTATTTTAACTAAAGTTGACTTTTTGGTCAAAAGTTGACCTATTGGGTCAATGGGTAGTCATTAAGTTAAAAGTTACTATTTTGACCAAAATTGACTTTTTGGTCAGAAGTTGACATATTGGGTTTATGGGTTTTTCAATGGGTCAGGGATTGACCATTTTGACCGAAGTGGACTTTTTTGTCATAGATTAATTTATGGGGTCAATAATTGGTCATTAGGTCAAAAATTGATTTTTTTGGCCAAAATTGAATTTTTGGTCAAAAGTTAACCCTTTGGGTTAACGTGAGGGTCATTGGGTCAAAAATTAATCATTTTGACCAAAGATGATTTCTGGTCAAAAGTTGACGTATTTTGACAAAATTGAATTCTTGGTCAAATGTTAACGCATTAGGTCAACGGGGTGGTCTTTGGGTCAGAAATTATCCATTTTGACCAAAATTGACTTTTTGGTCAAAAGTTGACATATTTAGTCAACGAGTTGGTAGTTGGGTCAAGAATTGACCATTTTGATCGAAGATGACTTTTTGGTCAAAAGATGATCTATTGGTTCAATGGATTGGTCATTGGGTCAATAATTGACCATTTTGACCAAAGTTGACTTTTTGGTCAAAAGTTGAACTATTGGGTCAATGGTGGTCATTAGGTAAAAAATTGACTAGTTTGACAAAAATTGACTTTTTGGTCAAAAGTTGACATATTGGGTTAATGGGTTTGTCATTGGGTCAAGGATTGAGCATTTTGACCAAAGTTGACTTTTTGGTCAATGATTGACTTAATGGGTCAATAATTGGTCATTAGGTCAATATTTGACTTTTTTGACCAAAATTAAATTTTTTGTCCAAAGTTAACCCAATATGTCATTGGGTCAGAAATTGACCATTTTGATCAAAGTCGACTTTTTGTCAAAGGTTGACCTATTTGGCTAATGAGTTGGTAATTGGGTCAAGAATTGACCATTTTGACCAAAGATGACTTTTTAGTCAAAAGTTGACTTATTGGAGCAATGTGTTGGTCATTGAGTAAAAGTTGACTATTTCTACCAAAGTTGACTTTTTTGTTAAAAGTTGACATATTCGGTCAATGGGTGGTCATTAGGTCAAAAATTAACTATTTTCACCAAAATTGACTTTTTGGTCAAAAGTTGACCTATTGGGTCTTTGAGTTGGTAATTGGGCCAAGAATTGACCCTTTTGACCAAAGTTAACTTTTTGGTCAGAGATTGAC
Organism: Papilionanthe hookeriana x Papilionanthe teres; assembly: GCA_022702705.1. Classification (NCBI taxonomy): domain Eukaryota; kingdom Viridiplantae; phylum Streptophyta; class Magnoliopsida; order Asparagales; family Orchidaceae; genus Papilionanthe; species Papilionanthe hookeriana x Papilionanthe teres. Next base: position 60,235,792 of record CM040434.1, on the reverse strand, counting down.
TTATTGGGTCAATAATTGGTCATTAAGTTAAAAATTGAATATTTTGACCAGAAATTGACTTTTTGGTGAAAATTAAGTATATTAGACGATGGGTTGGTCATTGGGTCAAGGATTGATCTTTTTGACTAAAATTGACTTTTTGGTCAAAAGTTGACTTATTGGGTCAATGGGTTGGTCATTGGGTCAAGGATTGACCACTTTAGCCAAAGTTGATTTTTTGGTCAGAGATTAGCTAACTGGGTCAATAATTGGTTATTAGGTTAAAAAATGACTATTTTGACTAAAATTGACTTTTTTGTGAAAATCTGACCAATTGGGTCAATGGGTGGTCAAAATGGGACAAAAATTGACTATTTTGACCAAAATTGACTTTCTGGTCAAAAGTTGACATATTGGGGGGGTTTTTTATTAGGTCAAGGATTGACCATTTTGACCAAAATTAACTTTTTTGGTCAGAGGATTGACTTATTGGGTCAATAATTGGTCATTTGGTCAAAAATTGAATATTTTGGCCAAAACTAAATTTTTTATCAAAAGTTACCCACTAGGTTAATGGGGGGTCATTGGGTCAGAAATTAATCATTTTGACCAAATATGCCTTTTTGTTCAAAAGTTGATATATTTTGAGCAAAATTGAATTTTTTGTCAAAAGTTAACCCATTGGGTCAACGGTGTGGTAATTGAGTCAGAAATTGTCCATTTTGACCAAAGTTGAATTTTTGGTCAAAAGTTTACTTATTTAGTCAATGAGTTTGTAGTTGTGTTAAGAATTGGCCATTTTGACCTGAGAAGTCTTTTTGGTCAAAAATTGATCTGTTGGTTCAATGGGTTGGTCATTGGACCAAAAATTGACCATTTTGACCAAGGATGACTTTTTGGTCAAAAGTTGAACTATTGGATCAATCTGTGGTCATTAGGTCAAAAATTGACTATTTTGACCAAAATCGACTTTTTAGTCAAAAGTTGACCTATTGCGTCAATGGGTTTGTCATTTGGTCAAGGATATACCATTTTGACCAAAGTTGACTTTTTGGTCAGAGATTGACTTATTGGGTCAATAATTGGTCATTAATTCAAAAATTGCTTATTTTGACGAAAATTGATTTTTTGGTCAAAAGTTGACCTATTAGGCCAATGGGTTGGTCATTGGGTCAAGGATTGATCATTTTGACCAAAATTAACTTTTTGGTCAAAAGTTCACCTACTGGGTCAGTGGGTTGGTCACTGGGTCAAAGATTAACCATCTTGACCAAAGTTCAGTTTTTTGTCAGAATGCTTACTGGGTCATAAATTAGTCATTAGGTCAAAAATTGACTACTTTGTCCAAAATTGATTTTTTGGTCAAAAGTTTACCAATTTGGTTAATGGGTTAGTCATTGGGTCAAGGATTCACCATTTTGACCAATGTTGACTTTTTGGTCAGAGATTGACTTATTGGGTCATAATTGGTCATTAGGTTAAAAATTGATTATTTTAACCAAAATTAAATTTTTGGTCAAAAGTTGATCCATTGGGTCAACGGGGTGGTCATTGGGTCAGAAATCGACCATTTTGACTAAAGTTGACTTTTTTGTTAAAAGTTGATCTATTTGGTCAATGAGTTAGTAATTGGGTCAAGAATTGACCATTTCTACCGGAGATGACTTTTTTGTCAAAATTTGATCTATTGGCTCAATGCGTTGGTAATTGGGCTAAAAGACGACCATTTTGACCAAAGTTGAGTTTTTTGTCAAAAGTTGACCTATTGCGTTAATGGGTGGTCATTAGGTCAAGATTGATTGTTTTGACCAAAATTGACTTTTTTGTCAAAAGTTAACTTATTGGGTCAATGTGTTTGTCATTAGGTTAAGGATTGATCATTTTAAGCAAAGTGGACTTTTTTTTCAGAGATTAACTTATTGGGCCAATAAAGTGTCATTAGGTCAAAAATTGACAATTTTAAACAAAATTAATTTCTTGGTCAAAAAGTTTACCCAATGGCTCAACGAGGAGGTCATTGGGTCAGAAATTGATCATTTTGACCAAAGTTGACTTTCTGGACAAAAGTTGACTTATTTGGTCAATGAGTTGGTTAAAAATTGTCCATTTTGGTCAAAGTTGACTTTTTGGTCAAAAGTTGACCTATTGGGTCCATAGGTGGTCATTAGGTTAAAAATTGATTATTTTGACCAAAATTGACTTTTTGTTCAAAAGTTGACTTTTTGGTCAAAAGTTGACCTATTGGGTCAATGGGTTTGTCATTGGGTCAAGGATTAACCATTTTGACCACAGTTGACTTTCTGGTCAGAGATTAACTTATTGGATCAATAATTGTTCATTAATTCAAAAAATGATTATTTTGACCAAAATTAACTTTTTGGTCAAAAGTTGACTTATTAGGCCAATGGGTTGGCCATTGGATCAAGGATTGATCTTTTTGACCAAAGTTGACTTTTTAGTCAAAAGTTGCCTAGTTGGGTCAATGGAAAATAGGTTGGCCATTGGGTCAAGGATTAATCATTTTGACCAAAGTTGACTTTTTGGTCAAAAGTTGACCAATTAGGTAAAAAATTGACCATTTTGACCAAAGTTGACTTTTTGGTCAGAGATTGACTTATTGGGTCAATAATTGGTCATTAATTCAAAAATTGACTATTTTGATTAAGATTGACTTTGTGGTCAAAGGTTGACAAATTAGGCTAATAGTTTGGACATTGGGTTAATGATTGATCATTTTTTTCGGGAGGTCATTAGGTCTAAATATGACTATTTTGACCAAAATTGACTTTTTTTGTTAAAAGTTGACAAATCAGATCAATCAGTTTGTCATTGGGTCAAGCATTGACCATTTTAACCAAAATTAACTTTTTGGTCAGAGATTGACTTATTGGGTCAATAATTCAAAAATTGTCTATTTTGACCGAAATTGACTTTGTGGTCAAAAGTTGACCTATTAGGTTAATAGTTTAGACATTGGGTCAAGGATTGATCATTTTTTTAAAAGTTGATTTTTTGGTCAAAAGTTGACTTATTGGGTCAATAGGTTGGTCATTGAGTCAAGGATTGACCATTTTGACCAAAGTTGACTTTATGGTCAAATATTGGCTTACTGGGTTAATAATTTGTCGTTAGGTCAAAAATTGACTATTTTGACAAAAATTGACTATTTTGACAAAAATTGACTTTTTGGTAAAAAATTGATCTATTAGGTTAATGGGTGGTCATTAAGTCAAAAATTGACTATTTTGACCAAAATTGACTTTTTGCTCAAAAGTTGACATATTGGGTCAAGGATTGACCATTTTGACCAAGGTTGACTTTTTTTCAGAGATTGACTTATTGGGTCAATAATTGGTCGTCAGGTTAAAAATTCATTATTTTGACCAAAATTGAAAATTTAGTCAAAAGTTAACCCATTGGGTCAGAAATTAACCATTCTTACCAAAGATAACTTTTTGGTCAAAAGTTGACCTATTTTGACCAAAATTTAATTTTTGGTAAAAATTTAACCTATTAGGTGAACGGGTGGTCATTGGGTCTTGACCATTTTGACCAAAGTTGACTTTTTGGTCAAAAGATGACCTATTTATTCGAAGAGTTAGTAATTGGGTCGAAAATTGGCACATTTTGACCAATCGATGACTTTGATCGAAAGTTGACCTATTGGGTCAATGGATTGGTCATTGGGTTAAAAATTGACCATTTTGACCAATGTTGACCTTTTAGTCAAAAGTTGACTTATTGGGTCAATGAGTTGGTAATTGGGTCAAGAATTGACCATTTTGACCAAAGATGACTTTTTGGTCAAAAGTTGACTTATTGGGTCAATGGGTGGTCATTAGGTCAAAAATTGACCATTTTGACCAAAGTTTATTTTTTGGTCAAAAGTTGACTGTGGATCATGCGGGTGGTCATTAGGTCAAAAATTGTCTATTTTGACCAAAATAAATTTTTTTGTCAAAATTTAACCTATCAATGGGTTTGTCATTGGGTCAAGGATTGACCATTTTGACCAAATTTCACTTTTTGGTCAGTGATTGACTTATTGGGTCAATAATTGGTCATTAGGTCAAAAATTGACTTTTTTGACCAATATTGAATTTTTGGTTAAACGTTAACCCAATGGGTCAACGGGATGATCATTGGGTCAGAAATTGACCATTTTGACTAAATTTGTCTTTTTGGTCAAAAGTTGACCTATTTAGTCAATGAGTTGGTAATAGAGTCGAGAATTGACCATTTTGACAGACGATGATTTTTAGTCAAAATTTGATCTATTGGGTCAACAAGTTGGTCATTGGGTCAAAAAATTACCATTTTGACCAAATTTGACTTTATGGCAGAAGTTGACATCTTGGGTCAATGGGTGCTCATTAGGTCAAAAATTGACTATTTTTGACCAAAATTGACTTTTTGGTCAAAAGTTGATCTATTGGGTCAATGGGTTCGCCATTGGGTCAAGGAATAACCATTTTGACCAAAGTTGACTTATTTGTCAGAGATTGACTTATTGGGTCAACAATTGGTCATTAGGTCAAAAATTGACTTTTTGACTAAGAGCTGAATTTTAGTCGAAGTTAACCAATGGGTCAACGGGGAGGTCATTAGGTCAGAAATTGACTATTTTGACCAAAGTTGACTTTTTTGGTCAAAGGTTGACCTATTTGGCTAATGAGTTGGTAATTAGATCAAGAATTGACCATTTTGACCAAATATGACTTTTTAGTCTAAAGTTGACCTTTTGGTTGGTCATTAGGTCAAAAATTGACCATTTTGACCAAAATTAACTTTTTGGTCAAAAGTTGACCTATTGGGTCAATGGGTGGTCATTAGGTCAGAAATTGACTATTTTGACCAAAATTGGCTTTTTGGTCAAAAGTTGACCTTATGAGTCAATGAGTTTGTCATTGGGTTAAGGATTGACTATTTTGACTAAAGTTCACATTTTAGTCAAAAGTTAATCTATTGGGTCAATGGTTGACCATTTTGAGCAAACTTGACTGATTGGTCAGAGTTGTCCTATTAGGTTAATAATTAGTCATTTGGTCAAAAATTGATTTAAGTTGACCAAATTTGAATTTCTGGTCAAAAGTTGAGCGACTGAGTCAATGGGGTGATCATTGTGTTAGAAATTGACCATTTTGACTAAAGTTGACTTTTTGGTCAAAAAATGACCTATTGGGTCGATGGGTTGGTATTTGGGTCAGAAATTGATCATTTTAATCAGACTTGACTTTTTGGTCGAAATGTTGACCTCTTGAAGTCGATGGGTTGGTCATTGGGTCAAGGATTGACCAATTTGATCATTGTTGAATTTTTGGTCAAAAGTTGACATATTGGGTCAATTTATTTGTCATTGGCTCAGAAATTGACCATTTTGATCAAAGTTGACTTCTTGATCAAAAGTTGACCTGTTGGGTCAACGCGTTTGTCATTGGGTCAAAGATTGACCAATTTGACCAAAGTTGACTTTTTGGTAAGAGATTGACTTATTGGATAATAATTGCTCATTATGTCAAAAATTGACTATTTTGACCAAAATTAACTTTTTGGTCAAAACTTGACCTATGGGGTCAATGGGTTGGTCATTGGGTCAAGGATTGATCACTTAGACCAAAGTTAACTTTTTTGTCAAAAGTTGACCATTGGGTCAATGGGTTGGTCATTAGGCCAGAAATTGACAATTTTAACCAAACATGACTTTTTGGTCAAAAGTTGACCCATTGGGTCAATGGGTGATCATTAGGATAAAAATTACTATTTTTACCAAAAATGACTTTTTGGTCAAAAGTTGACCAATTGGGTCAATGGATATGTCATTTGTTCAAGGATTAACCATTTTGACTAAAGTTGACTTTTTAGTCAAAAGTTGACATATTGGGTCAATTGGTTAGTCGTTGCGTCGAGGATTGACCATTTTGACCAAAGATGACCTTTTGGTCAAAAGTTGACCTATTGGCTCAATAGGTTGGTCATTGGGTCAATGATTGACAATTCTTACCAAAGTTGACTTTTTGGTCAAAAGTTAACCTATTGGATCAACGGGTTGGTCATTGGGTCAGAAATTGATCATTTTGACCAAAGTTGACTTTTGGTCGAAGTTGGCCTTATTGAGTCGATGGGGTGGTCATTGGAGTCGAGAATTAGGTTTTTGGTAGAATTGACTTTTGGTCAAAAGTTGACCAATTGAGTCATTGAGTTAAGGATTAATCATTTTGACCCAAGTTGACTTTTGGTAAAAAGATTACCTATTTTGTTTAATGGTAGTCATTGGGTCAAGGATTGACCATTTTGACCAAAGTTGACTTTTTGGTCAGAGATTGACTTATTGGGTCAATAATTGGTCATTAAGTCAAAATTTGATTAGGTTGACCAAAATTGAATTTTTGGACAAAAGTTGACCTATTGGGTCAGGGGGGTCATTGTGTCAGAAATTAACCATTTTGACTAAAGTTGACTTTTTAATCAAAAGTTGACATGTTAGGTCAGGGGTTTGGTCATTGGGTCAGAAACTGTCCATTTTGACCAAACTTGACTTTTTTGTCAAAAGTTGTTACATTGGGTCATTTGGTTATTGATTAGGTCAATGATTAACCATTTTGAACAAAATTGACTTTTAGGCCAAAGATTGACTTATTGGGTCAATAATTGGTCATTAGGTCTAAAATTGACTATTTTGTCAAAAATTTAATTTTTGGTCAACAGTTGACCTATTTGGTCAATGGGGTGGTCATTGGGTCAGAAATTGACCATTTCGACCAAAGTTGACTATTTGGTCAAAAGTTAACCTATTGGGTCAATGGGATGATCATTATGGTCAAAAATTAACTATTTTAACCAAAACTGATTTTTTGTTCAAAACTTGACTTCTTAGGCCGATGGGTTGGTCATTGGGTCCAGGATTGGCCATTTTGACGAAGTTTCACTTTTTGGTCTAAAGATGACCTATTTAGTCAATGGGTTGGTCATGGGGTCAAGGATTGATTATTTTAACCAAAGTTGACTTTTTGATAAGAGATTGACTTATTCGGTCAATAATTGGTCATTAGGTCAAAAATTGACTATTTTGACCGAAATTGACTTTTTGGTCGAATATTGATTTATTGGGTCAATGAGTTGGTCATTGGGTCAAGGATTGACCAATTTGACCAAAGTTGACATATTAGGTTAATTTGTTGGTCATTGGGTCAAAATTTACCATTTTGATCAAGTTGACTTTTTGCTCAAATTTTGAGCTGTTGGGTCAATGGGTTTCTCATTGGGTCAAAGATTGACAATTTTGACCAAAGTTGACTTTTTGGTAAGAGATTGACTTATTGAGCAATAATTGGTCATTTGATCAAAAATTGACTATTTTGACAAAAATTGACTTTTTGGTCAAAAGTTGACCTATTGAGTCATGGGTTGGTCATTGGGTCAATGATTGATCATTTTGACCAAAGTTGACTTCTTGGTTAAATGTGGACCATTGGGTCGATGAGTTAGTCATTAGATCAGAAATTAACCATTTTAACTGAAGTTGTCTTTTTGGTCAAAAGTTAACCTATTGGGCCAATATGTGGTCATTAGGTTAAAAATAGTCTATTTTGACAAAAATTAAATTTTTAGTTAAATGTTGAACCATTGGATCAATGGGTATGTCAGTGGTTCATGGATTGACCATTTTGATGAAAGTTGACTTTTTGTCAAAAGTTGACAAATTGGGACAATTAGTTAGTCATTGGGTCAAGGATTGAACATTTTGACCAAGGTTGACTTTTTGGTGAAAAGTTGACCAATTGGGTCAATGGGTTGGTCATTGGGTCAAGGATTGACCATTTTTACCAAAGTTGACTTTTGGGTCAAAGTTGACCTATTAGGTCAATGGGTTTGTCATTTGGTCAAGGACTGACCATTATGACCAAAGTCGAGTCTTTGGTCAGAGATTGACTTATTGGGTAAATTATTTGTCATTAGGTCAAAAATTTGCTATTTTGACCAAAATTGACTTTTTGTTCAAAAGTTGATCGATTGGGTCAAAGAGTTGGTCATTGGGTCAAGAATTGACCTTTTTGGCCAAAGTTCATTTTTTGGTCAAAAGTTAACCTATTGGATTAATGAGATTGTTATTGGGTCAGAAATTGAACATTTTAACCAATGTTGATTTTTTGTTCAAAAGTTAACCAATTGGGTCAATGGGTTGTCATTAGGTAAAAAATTGACAATTTTGACCAAAATTGACTTTTTGTTCAAAAGTTAACCTATTAGGTCAATGGGTTGATCATTGGTTTAAGGATTGAGCATTTTGACCAAAGTTGACTTTTTTGTCAGTGATTGACTTATTGGTAGGTCAAAATTTGACTTTTCTGACCTAAACAAAATTTTTAGTCAAAAGTTAACCCAAAGGGTCAACGAGGTGGTCATTAAGTCAGAAATTGACCATTTTGACCGAATTTGACTTTTTGGTCAATGGTTGAACTATTTGGCCAATGAGTTGGTAATTGGATCAAGAATTGACCATTTTGACCAAAGATGACTTTTTAGTCAAAAGTTGACCTATTGGGTCAATGGGTTGGTTATTGGGTAAAAAATTGACCATTTCAACCAAAGTTGACTTTTTGGTCATTGGGAGGTCATTAGGTCAAAAATTGACTATTTTTACCATAATTGACTTTTTGGTCAAAAGTTGACCTATTGGGTCATTGAGTTGGTAATTGGGTCAAAGATTGACCATTATGACCAAAGTTGATTTTTTGGTCAGAGATTGACTTATTGAGTCAATAATTGGTGATTAAGTCAAAAATTGACTATTTTGACCAAATTTGACTTTTTGGTCAAAAGTTGACCTATTAGGCTAATGGGTTGGTATTGGGTCAAGGATTGATCTTTTTGACCAAAGTTGACTTTTTGGTCAAAAGTTGACTTAATTGGATTGATGGGTTGGTCATTTAGATCGAAGTTGGACCATTTTAACCGAAAGTTGACTTTTTGGTCGAGAGATTGGCTAGTTAGATTGATAATTGGTCATTAGATTAAAAATTGACTATTTTGACCAAAGTTGACTTTTTGATCAAATCTTGACCAATTGAGATTGATAGGAGGTCATTAATTCAAAAATTGATTATTTTGATCAAAATTGACTTTTTGGTCAAAATTTGACATATTCGGTCAATGGGTTTTTCATTGGGTCAAGATTTAACCATTTTTACCAAAGTTGACTTTTTGGTCAGAGATTGACTTTTTGGGTTAATAATTGGTTATTAGGTTAAAAATTGACTATTTTGGCCAAAATTTAATTTTTGTTCAAAGGTTAACCCATTTGGTTAACGGGGGGTCATTGGGTCAGAACTTAACCATTTTAACCGAAGATGACTTTTTCTTCAAAAGTTGACCTATTTTGAGCAAAATTAATTTTTTGGTCAAAAATTAACCCATTGGCTCAACGGGGTGGTCATTGGGTCAGAAAATTTCCATTTTGACCAAGTTTAGTTTTTGGTCAATAGTTGACTTATTTGGTCAATGAGTTGGTAGTTGGGTTAAGAATTGGCCATTTTGACCGAAGATGACTTTTTGGCCAAAAGTTGATCAAATGGTTCAATGGGTTCGTCATTGGGTAAAAAATTGACCATTTTGACCAAAGTTGAGTTTCTAATCAAAAGTTAAACTATTGGATCAATGGGTGGTCATTAGGTCAAAAATTGACTATTTTGACCAAAATTGACTTTTTGGTCAAAATTTGACAAATTGGGTGAATGGGGTTGTCTTTGTGTCAAGAATTGAGCACTTTGAACCAAAGTTGACTTTTTGGTCAGAGATTGACTTATTGGGTCAATAATTAGTCATTAGGTCAAAATTTGACTTTTTGACCAAAACTGAATTTTTTGGTCAAAAGTTAACCCAATGAGTCAACGGGATGGTCATTGAGTCAGATATTGACAATTTGACAGAAGTCATTTTTTGGTCAAAAGTTGACCTATTTGGTCAGTAAGTTGGTAATTGGGTCAAGAATTGATCATTTTGACCAAAGTTGAGTTGTTGGTTAAAAGTTTACCTATTGGGTCAATGGGTGCTCATTAGGTCAAAATTTGACTATTTTGACCAAAATTGACTTTTTTGTCAAATGTTGACCTATTGAGCCAATGGGTTTGTCATTGAGTAATGGATTGACCATTTTGACCAAAGTTAACTTTTTGGTCAGAGATTGACTTATTGGGTCAATGAGTTTGTCATTGGGTCAAGGATTGACCATTCTGACCAAAGTTGACCTTTTGGTCAAAGATTGGCTTACTGGGTCAATAATTTGTCATTCGGTTAAAAATTGACTATTTTGACCAAAATTAACTTTTTGATCAAAAGTTAACCCATTGGGTTAACCGGGGATCATTGGGTTAGAAATTAACCACTTTGACTAAAGTTAACTTTTTGTTCAAAAGTTGACCCATTTTGAGCAAAATTGATATTTTGGTCAAAAGTTAACCCATTCGGTCAAAGGGGTGGTCAGTGGGTCAGAAATTGTCCATTTTGACTAAAGTTGAATTTTTGGTCAAAAGTTGACCTATTTGGTCAATGAGTTGGTAGTTGACCATTTTGACTTAAGATGACTTTTTGGTCAAAAGTTGATCTATTGGTTCAATAGGTTGGTCATTGGGTCAAAAATTGACCATTTTGACCAAAGTTGGCTTTTTGGTCAAAAGTTGAATTATTGGGTGAATGGGTGGTCATTAGATCAAAAATTGATTATTTTGACTAAAATTGTATTTTTGGTCAAAAATTGACTTATTAGGTCAAAGGGTTTGTTATTGGGTCGAGTATTCACCATTTTGACCAAAGTTGACTTTTTTTATTAGTGATTGACTTATTGGGTTAATAATTGGTCGTTAGGTCAAGTTGAGCTTTTGACAATAGTTGAATTGACAATCAGATAGCATGATAGATCGAAGGGATGATCTAAGGGTTAAAAATTGACAATTTAGATCGAAGTTGACTTTTTGGTCCAAAGTTGACCTATTTGATCAATAAGTAGGTAATTGGGTCAAAAATTGACCATTTTGACCAAAGATGACTTTTGGTTAAAAGTTGATCTATTCGGTCAGTAGGTTGGTCATTGGGTTAAAATTGATCATTTCGACCGAAGTTGACTTTTTGGTCAAAAGTTGACCTATTGGGTCAATGGGTGGTCATTAGGTCAAAAATTGACTATTTTAACCAAAATTGAGTTTTTGGTCAAAAGTTGACCTATTAGTTCATTGAGTTGGTAATTGGGTCAAGGATTCACCATTCTGACCAAAGTTGACTTTTTGTTCAGAGATTGACTTATTGAGTCAATAATCGTTCATTAAGTCAAAAATTGACTATTTTGATCAAATTTGAATTTTTGGACAAAGTTGACTTATTAGGCTAATGGGTTGGTCATTGGGTCAAGGATTGATCTTTTTGACTAAAGTTGACTTTTTGGTCAAAAGTTGACCTATTGTGTCAATGGGTTGGTTATTGGGGCAAAGATTGACCATTTTAATCGAAGTTGACTTTTTGATCAGAGATTGGCTGACTAGGTCAATAATTGGTCATTAGGTTAAAAATTGACTATATTGCCCAAAATTGACTTTTTGGTCAAAAACTAACATATTGGGTCAATGGGTGGTCATTAAGTCAAAAATCGACTATTTTGACCAAAATAGACTTTTTGGTCAAAAGTTGACATATTGGGTCAATGGGTTTTTCATTGGGTCAAGGATTGACCATTTTGACCAAAGTTGACTTTTTGGTCAGAGATATACTTATTGGGTCAATAATATGTCATTAGGTCAATAATTGACTATTTTGATCAAAATTGAATTTTTGGTCAAAAGTTAACCCATTAGATTGACGAAGTGGTCATTAGATTCGAAATTAACCATTTTGACCAAAGATGACTTTTTGTTCAAAAATTAACCTATTTTGAGCAAAATTGAATTTTTGGTCAAAAGTTAACCCTTTGGGTCAATGGGGTGGTCATTGGGTCAGAAATTGTCCATTTTGACCAAAGTTGACTTTTTGGTCAAAGGTTGACTTATTTGGTCAATGAGTTGGTAGTTGGGTTAAGAATTGGCCGTGTTGATCGAAGATCACTTTTTGGTCAAAAGTTGATCTATTGGTTCAATGGGTTGGTCTTTGGGTCAAAAATTGCTCATTTTTACCATAGTTGACTTTTTGGTCAAAAGTTGGACTATTGGGTCAATGGGTGGACATTAGGTCAAAAATTGACTATTTTGACCAATATTGATTTATTTTGGTCAAAAGTTGAAGTATTGGGTCAATGGGTGGACATTAGGTCAATGGGTTTGTCTTATTGTCAAAATAGTTAAAAAGTAATTTTGGTCAAAATAGTCAATTTTTAGTCAAAAGTTAACCCAATGGGTCAACGGGATGGTCATTGGGCCAGAAATTGACAAATTTGACTGAAGTTGACTTTTTGATCAAAAGTTGATCTATTTGGTCAGTGAGTTAGTAATTGGGTCAAGAATTGACCATTTTGACCGAAGATGACTTTTTGGTCAAAAGTTAATCTATTGGGTCAGTGGGTTGGTCATTGGTTCGAAAATTGACAATTTTAACCAAAGTTCAGATTTTAGTCAAAAGTTGACCTATTGGGTCAATGGGTGCTCATTATGTCAAAAATTGACTATTTTAACTAAAATTGACTTTTTTTGTCAAAAGTTGACCTATTGGGCCATTGTGTTTGTCAATGAGTCAAGGATTGATCATTTTGACCAAAGTTGACTTTTTGGTCAGAGATTGACTTATTGGGTCAATGAGTTTGTCAAAAATTGACTTAATGACCATTTTGACCAAAGTTGACTTTTTAGTCAAATGTTGACCTATTGGGGCAATGGGTTGGTCATTGAGTAAAAATTGACCATTTCTACCAAAGTTGACTTTTTTGTCAAAAGTTGACCTATTGGGTCAATGGGTGGTCATTAGGTCAAAAATTGACTATTTTCACCAAAATTGACTTTTTGGTCAAAAGTTCACCTATTGGGTCATTGAGTTGGTAATTGGGCCAAGGATTGACCATTTTGACCAAAGTTGACTTTTTAGTTAGAGATTGACTTTTTGGGTCAATAATTGCTCATTTAGTCAAAAATTGATATTTTGACAAAAATTAACTTTTTGGTCAAAAGTTGACCTATTAGGCAAATGGATTGGTCATTGGGTCAAGGATTGATCTTTTTGACCAAAGTTGACTTTTTGGTCAAAAGTTGACTTATTGGGTAAATGGGTTGGTCATTGGGTCAAAGATTGATCATTTTAGCCAAAGTTGACATTATGGTCAGAGATTAGCTCATTGGGTCAATAATAAGTCATCAGGTTAAAAATTGACTATTTTCACCAAAATTGACTTTTTGTCAAAATCTGACCTATTGGGTCAATGGGTGGTCATTAAGTCAAGTGCTATTTTGGCGAAATTGACTTTTTGGCCAAAAGTTGACGTGTTTGGGTCGATGGGTTTTTCATTGGGTTAAGGATTGACCATTTTGGTGATGGGTGGTCATTAGGTCAAAAATTGACTATTTTGACCAAAATTGACTTTTTGGTCAAAAGTTGACATATTGGGTCATTGAGTTGGTAATTAGGTCAAGGATTGACCATTTTGACCAAAGTTGACTTTTTTGTCAGAGACTGACTTATTGGGTCAATAATTAGTCATTAAATCAGAAATTAACTTTTTTTACCAAAATTGACTTTTTGGTCAAAAGTTGGCCTATTAAGCCAAAGGGTTGGTCATTGGGTCAAGGATTGATCTTTTTGACTAAAGTTGACTTTTTGGTCAAAAGTTGACATATTGGGTCAATGGGTTGGTCATTGGGTCAAGATTGACCTTTTTGACGAAAGTTGACTTTTTGGTCAGTAATTGACTTATTGGGTCAATAATTGATCATTAGGTTTAAAATTTACTATTTTAACCAAAATTGACTTTTTGGTCAAAAGTTGACTTATTGGGTCAATGGGTAGTCATTAAGTTAAAAATTGACTATTTTGACCAAAATTGACTTTTTGGTCAGAAGTTGACATTTTGGGTCAATGGTTTTTTCATTGGGTCAAGGATTAACCATTTTTTTCATTGGTCAAAATTGACTTTTTGGTCATTAGGTCAAAAATTGTATTTTTGGTCAAAAGTTAACCCATTAGGTCAACGGGGTGGTCATTGTGTCAGAATTATCCATTTTGTCCAAACTTGACTTTTTGGTCAAAAGTTGACATATTTAGTCAATGAGTTGGTAGTTGGGTCAAGAATTGACCATTTTGACCGAGGATGACTTTTTGTTCAGAAGATGATCTATTGGCTCAATGGGTTGGTCATTAGGTCAATAATTACCATTTTAACCAAAGTTAACTTGTTGGTCAAAAGTTGAACTATTGGGATGGGTGGTCATTGGGTAGAAAATTGACTATTTTGACGAAAATTGACTTTTTGGTCAAAAATTGACCTATTAGGTTAATGGGTTTGTCATTGGGTCAAGGATTGAGCATTTTGACCAAAGTTTACTTTTGGTCAGTGATTGACTTATTAGATCAATGGTTGGTCATTAGAGTCAAAATTAGACTATTTTACTTAAAGCTGAATTTTTAGTTAAAGTTAACCCAGATAGGTGAGCAGATGGTCATTGGGTCAGAAATTGACCATTTTGACCAAAGTTGACCTTTCGATCAAAGGTTGACCTATTTCGCTAATGAGTTGGTAATTGGGTCAAGAATTGACCATTTTGACAAAAGATGACTTTTAGTCAAAAGTGGACCTATTGGGGCTGTGGGTTGGTCATTGGGTAAAAATTGACTATTTATACCAAAGTTGACTTTTTGTCAAAAGTTGACATATTGGGTCAATGGGTGGTCATTAGGTTAAAAATTGACTATTGTCACCAAAATTGACTTTTTGGTCAAAAGTTGACCTATTGGGTCTTTAAGTTGGTAATTGGGCTAAGGATTGACCATTTTGACCAAAGTTGACTTTTTGGTCAAAAGTTGACATATTAGGTCAATGGGTTGGTCATTGGGTAAAGAATTGATCTTTTTGACCAAAGTTGACTTTTTGGTCAAAAGTTGACATACTGGGTCAATGGTTTGGTCATTGGGTCAAGGATTGTCCATTTTAGCGAAAGTTGACTTTTTGGTCAGAGATTAGCTAACTGGGTCAATAATTAGTCATTAGGTTAAAATATGAATATTTTGACCAAAATTTACTTTTTTTGTCAAAATTTGACCTATTGGGTTAATGGGTGGTCATTAGGGCAACAACTGACTATGTTGACCAAAATTGACTTTTTGGTCAAAAGTTGACATATTGGGTGAATGGGTTTTTCATTGGGTGAAGGATTGACCATTTTGACCAAAGTTGACTTTTTTGTCAGAGATTGACTTATTGGGTCAATAATTGGTCATTAGGTCAAAAATTGAATATTTTAGTCAAATTGATTTTTTTATCAAAAGTTACCCACTAGGTTAATGGGGGGTCATTGGGTAAGAAATTAACCATTTTCACCAAAGATGACTTTTTGTTCAAAAGTTGACCTATTTTGAGCAAAATTGAATTTTTTGTCAAAAGTTAACCCATTAGGTGAATGGGGTGGTCATTGGATAAGAAATTGTCTATTTTGACCAAAGTTGACTTTTTGGTCAAAAGTTGACTTATTTGGTCAATGAGTTAGTAGTTGGGTTAAGAATTGGTCATTTTGACCGAAGATGACTTTTTGGTCAAAAGTTAATCTATTTGTTCAATAGGTTGGTCATTGGGTCAAAAATTAACCATTTTGACTAAAGTTTACTATTTGGTCAAAAGTTGAACTATTGGATTAATGGGTGGTCTTTAGGTCAAAAATTGACTATTTTGACCAAAATTGACTTTTTGGTCAAAAGTTGACCTATTGGGTCAATGGGTTTGTCATTGGGTCAAGGATTGACCATTTTTACTAATGTTGACTTTTTGGTCAGAGATTGACTTATTGGGTCAATAATTCAAAAATTGCTTATTTTGACCAAAATTGACTTTTTAGTCAAAAGTTGACCTATTAGGCCAATGGGTTGGTCATTGGGTCAAGGATTGATCATTTTAACCAAAGTTGACTTTTTGGTCAAAAGTTCACCTATTGGGTTAACCATCTTGACCAAAGCTCACTTTTTTTGTCAGAGATTGGCTTACTGGGTCAAAAATTGGTCATTATGTCAAAAATTGACTACTTTGCACAAAATTGATTTTTTGGTCAAAAGTTTGCCTATTTGGTCAATGGGTTAGTCTTTGGGTCAAGGATTGACCATTTTGACCAATGTTGACTTTTGGTAAGAGATTGACTTATTGCGTCATTAATTGGTCATTAGGTCAAAAATTGATTATTTTAACCAAAATTAAATTTTTGGTCAAAGTTGATCCATTGGGTCAACGGGTGGTCATTGGGTCAGAAATCGACCATTTTGACTAAAGTTAACTTTTTTGTCAAAAGTTGATCTATTTGGTCAATGAGTTGGTAAATGGGACCAGAATTGACCATTTATAACGGAGATGACTTTTTTTGTCAAAATTTGATCTATTGGGTCAATGGGTTGGTCATTGAGTCAAAAAATGACAATTTTGACCAAAGTTGACTTTTTGTCAAAAGTTGACCTATTGCGTTAATGGGTGGTCATTATGTCAAAAATTGATTATTTTGACCAAAATTGACTTTTTGGTCGAAAGTTGACTTATTGGGTCAATGAGTTTGTCATTGGGTCAAGTATTGACCATTTTTACCAAAGTTGGCTTTTTTGTCAGAAATTAACTTATTGGGTCAAAATAATGGTCATTAGGTCAAAGATTGACTATTTTGACCAAAGTTAAATTTTTGGTTACAAAGTATACCCAATGGCTCAACGGGGAGGTCATTGGGTCAGAAATTGACCATTTTGACCAAAGTTGACTTTCTAGTCAAAAGTTTACCTATTTGGTCAATGAGTTCGGGAAAAATTGTCCATTTTGACCAAAGTTAACTTTTTAGGTCAAAAGTTGACCTATTAGGTCAATGGGTGGTCATTAGGTTAAAAATTGATTATGTTGACCAAAATTGACTTTTTGGTCAAAAGTTGACTTTTTAGTCAAATGTTGACCTATTGGGTCAATGGGTTTGTCATTGGGCCAAGGATTAACCATTTCGACAGAAGTTGACTTTTTGGTCACAGATTAACTTATTGGGTTAATAATTGGTCATTAATTCAAAAAATGACTATTTTGACCAAAATTGACATTTTGGTCAAAAGTTGACTTTTTAGGCCAATGGGTTGGCCAATGGGTTGGCCAATGGGTTGGCCATTGGGTCAAGGATTGATCATTTTGACCAAAGTTGACTTTTTAGTCAAAAATTGACCAATTGGGACAATAGGTTGATCAATGGGTAAAAAATTGACAAATTTGACCAAAGTTCTCTTTTTTGTCAGAGATTGACTTATTTGGTCAATAATTGGTCATTAAATAAAAAATTGACTATTTTGACCGAAATTGACTTTGTGGTCAAAGGTGACCTATTAGCTAATAGTTTGGACATTGGGTCAAGGATTGATCATTTTTTCTGGGAGGTCATCCGGTCAAAATATGACTATTTTTGACCAAAATTGACTTTTTGGTCAAAAGTTGACAAATCGAATCAATGAGTTTGTCATTGGGTCAAGGATTGACCATTTTAACCAAAATTAACTTTTGGTTAGAGATTGACTTATTGGGTCAATAATTGGTCATTAATTCAAAAATTGACTATTTTGACCGAAATTGACTTTGTGGTTAAAAGTTGATCTGTTATGCTAATAGTTTGGCATTGGGTCAAGGATTGATCATTTTTTCCAAAGTTGATTTTTTGGTCAAAAGTTAATTTATTGGGTCAATAGGTTGGTCATTGAGTCAAGGATTGACCATTTTGACCAAAGTTGACTTTATGGTCAAATATTGGCTTACAGGGTCAATAATTGGTCGTTAGGTCAAAAATTGACTATTTTAACAAAAATTGACTTTTGGTCAAAAGTTGACATATTGGGTTAATGGGTGGTCATTAAGTTAAAAATTGACTATTTTGACTAAAATTAACTTTTTGGTCAAAAGTTGACCTATTAGGTCAATGATTGACCATTTTGACCAAGGTTAACTTTTTTGTCAGCGATTGACTTATTGGGTCAATAATTGGTCATTAGGTCAAAAATTGACTTTTTTGACAAAAATTGAATATTTTGTCAAAAGTTAACCCATTGGGTCAATGGGTGCTCAATGGGTCAGAAATTGATCATTTTGACCAAAGATAAATTTTTGGTCAAAAGTTGACCTATTTTGACCAAACTTGAATTTTTGGTCAAAAGTTAACCTATTAGGTTAACGTGGTGGTCATTGGGTCTTGACCATTTTGACCAAAGTTGACTTTTTGGTCAAAAGATGACTATTTGGTCAATGAGTTGGTAATTGGGTAAAAAATTGACCATTTTGACCAAAATTGACTTTTAGGTCAAAAGTTGACCTATTGGGTCAATGGATTGGTCATTGGGTTAAAAATTAACCATTTTGACAAATGTTGACCTTTTGGTCGAAAAGTTACTATTAGATTGAGAGTTGGTAATTGGGTCGAGAATTGACCATTTTGACCAAGATGAATTTTTGGTCAAAGTTCACTTGTTAGGTCGATGGGTGGTCATTGGGTCAAAAATTGACCATTTTGACCAAAGTTGATTTTTTTGTCCAAAGTTAACCTATTTTGACTAAAATTGAATTTTTGGTCAAAAGTTAACCCATTGGGTGAACGGGATGGTCATTGGGTCAGAAATAATCCATTTTGACTAAAGTTGATTTTTTGGTCGAAGGTTTACTTATTTTGTCAATGAGTTGGTAGTTGGGTAAGAATTGGCCATTTTGACCGAAGATGGCTTTTTGGTCAAAAGTTGATCTATTGGTTCAATGAGTTGATCATTGGGTCAAAAATTGACCATTTTGAGCAAAGTTGACTTTTGTCAAAAGTTGAACTATTGGGTGAATGGGTTTGTCATTGGGTCAAAAGTTGACTATTTTGACCAAAATTGACTTTTTGGTAAAAAATTGACATATTGGGTCAATGGGTTTGTCATTGGGTCAAGGATTGACCGCTTTGATCAAAAGTCGACATTTTCAGTCGAAGATTGACTTATTAGGTCGATATTTGGTCATTAGGTCGAAATTTGACTTTTGTAAAGCTGAATTTTAGTCGAAAGTTAACCTGATGAGATTGACGGGATGGTCATTGGGTCATAAATTGACAATTTTGACTGAAGTTGACTTTTTGGTCAAATGTTGACCTATTTTGTCAATGAGTTGGTAATTGGGTCAAGTATTGACCATTTTGACCGAAGATGACTTTTTGCTCAAAAGTTGATCTGTTGGGTCAGTGGGTTGATCATTGGGTCGAAATTTGATAATTTTGACCAAAGTTTAGTTTTTGGTCTAAAGTTGACCTATTTGGTCAATGGGTGCTCATTAGGCCAAACATTGACTATTTTGACCAAAATTGACTTTTTTTGTCCAAAGTTGACCTATTGGGCCAATGTGTTTGTCATTGAGTCAAGGATTGACCATTTTGATCAACTTGACTTTTTGGTCGGAGATTGACTTATTGGGTCAATGAGTTTGTCATTGGGTCAAGGATTGACTATTTTGACCAAAGTTGACTTTTTGGTCAGAGATTGGCTTACTGGGTCAATAATTGGTCATTAGGTTAAAAATTGACTATTTTGACCAAAATTGACTTTTTGGTTAAAAGTTAACCCATTGGGTCAATGGGGGGCTCATTGGGTCAGAAATCAACCATTTTGACCAAAGATGACTTTTTCTTCAAAAGTTGACCCATTTTGAGCAAAATTGAATTCATGGTTAAAAGTTAACTCATTGGGTCAAAGGGGTGGTCATTGGGTCAGAAATTGACCATTTTGACCAAAGTTGAATTTTTGGTCAAAAGTTGACTTTGGTCAATGAGTTGGTAGTTGGGTCAAGAATTCACCATTTTGACTAAAGATGACTTTTTGGTCAAAAGTTGATCTATTGGTTCAATGGGTTGGTCATTGGGTAAAAAATTGACCCTTTTGACCAAAGTTGACTTTTTGGTCAAAAGTTGAAGTATTGGGTCAATGGGTGGTCAATGGGTCAAAAATTGACTATTTTGACTAAAATGGTCTTTTTGGTCAAAAATTGACTTATTGGGTCAATGGGTTTGTCATTGGGTCAAGGATTGACCATTTTGACCAAAGTTGACTTTTTGGTCACAAATTGACTTATTAGGTTAATAATTAGTCATTAGGTCAAAATTTGACTTTTTGACCATAATTGAATTTTTAGTCAAAATTTAACACAATGGGTCAACGGGATGGTCATTGGGTCAAAAATTGACAATTTTGACTGAAGTTGACATTTCGGTCAAAATTTTACCTATTTGGTCAATGAGTTGGTAATTGGGTCAAAAATTGACCATTTTGACAGAGGATGACTTTTTGGTCAAAAGTTGATCTATTGGGTCAGTGGGTTGGTCATTGGGTCAAAATGGACCATTTTGACCAAAGGTGACTTTTTTGTCAAAAGTGGACCTTTTGGGTCAATGGGTGCTCAAAATGTCAAAAATTGACTATTTTGACCAAAATTGATTTTTTTTATCAAAAGTTGACCTTTTGGGTAAACGGTTTTGTCGTTGGGCCATGGATTGACCATTTTGTCAGATTGACTTATTGGGTAAATAATTGGTCATTAGGTCAAAAATTAACTTTTTGAACAAAAATGAATTTTTGGTCAAAGTTAACACAATGGGTCAACAGGGTGGTCATTGGGTCAGAAATTGACCTTTTTTACCAAAGTGCACTTTTGATCAAAAGTTAACCTATTTGGCCAATGAGTTGGTAATTGGGTCATGAATTGACCATTTTGACCAAGTATGACTTTTTAGTCAAAGGTTTACTTATTGGTCGAATAAGTTGGTAATTGGGTCAAGAATTGACCATTTTGACCAAAGATGAGTTTTTTGTCAAAAGTTGACCTATTGGGTCATTGGGTTGGTCATTGGGTAAAAAATTGACCATTGAGACCAAAGTTGACTTTTTGGTCAAAAGTTGACCTATTGGGTCAATGGGGGGTCATGACGTTAAAAATTAACTATTTTGACCAAAATTGACTTTTTGGTCAAAAGTTGACCTATTGGGTCAATGGGTTTATCATTGGGTCAAAGATTGACATTTTGACCAAAGTTGACTTTTTGGTCGAAGATTGACTTATTGGGTCATTGAATTAGTCATTAGGTGAAAATTTGACTATTTTGACGAAATTGACTTCTTGGTCAAAAGTTGACTTTATTAGGTCGATGGGTTGGTCATTGGGTCGAGAGTTGATCTTTTTTACCAAAGTTGACATTTTGGTCGAAAGTTGACTGATGGAGTCGATGGGTTGGTCATTGGATCGAAGATTGACCATTTTGACCAGAATTGACTTTTTGGTGAGAGATTGGATGCTTTGGGTCAATAATTGGTCATTAGGTTAAAAATTAACTATTTTGACCAAAATTAACTTTTTGGTAAAAAGTTGACCTATTGGGTCAATTGGTAGTCATTAAGTTAAAAATTGACTATTTTGACCAAAATTGACTTTTTGGTCAGAAGTTGACATATTAGGTCGATGGGTTTTTCATTAGATTCGAGGATTGATCATTTTGACCAAGTAGACATTTTGGTCGAGGAGATTTACTTATTAGATTGATAATTGGTCATTAGGTCGAAAATTGATTATTTTAGCCAACATTGAATTTTTTGTCGAAGTTAACTCATTAGATTGACGGGAGAGTCATTAGGTCAAAAATTAACCATTTTGCGCAAAAATGATTTTTTGTTCAGAAGTTGACCAATTTTGACCAAAATTGAATTTTTGGTCAAAGGTTAACCCATCGGGTAAATGGGGTGGTCATTGGGTCAGAAATTGTTCATTTTGACCAAAATTGACTTTTTGGTCAAATGTTGACTTATTTGGTCAATGTGTTGGTAGTTGGGTCAAGAATTGACCATTTTGACCGAAGATGACTTTTTGGTCAAAAGATGATCTATTGGTTCAATGGGTTGATGATTTGATCAACAATTGGCCCTTTTGAACAAAGTTGACTTTTTGGTCAAAAGTTAAACTATTGGATCAATGGGTGGCCATTAGGTAAAAAATTAACTATTTTGAACAAAAATGACTTTTTGGTCAAAAATTGACCTATTGGGTTAATGGGTTTGTCTTTGGGTCAAGGATTGAGCATTTTGACCAAAGTTGACTTTTTGGTCAGTGATTGACTTATTGAGTCAATAATTAGTCGTTAGGTCAAATTTTGACTTTTTTAACCAAAATTGAATTTTTAGTCAAAAGTTAACCCAATGGGTGAACGGGGTGGTCATTGGGTTAGAAATTGACCATTTTGACCAAAGTTGACTTTTAGGTCAAAGGTTGACCTATTTGGCCAATGAGTTGGTAACTGGGTCAAGAATTGACCATTTTGACCAAAGATGACTTTTTAGTCAAAAGTTGACCTATTGGGACAATGGGTTGGTCATTGTGCAAAAAATTAACCATTTTGACCAAAGTTGACTTTTTGGTGAATGGTAGACCTATTGGGTCAATGGGTGGTCATTATGTCAAAAATTGACTATTTTGAACAAAATTGATGTTTTGGTCAAAAGTTGACCTATTGGGTCATTGAGTTGGTAATTGGGTCGAAGTTGACCATTTTGACCAAAGTTGACTTTTTGGTCGGAGATTCACTTATTAGATTCGATAATTGGTCATTAAAGTTAAGAATTGACTATTTTGACCAAAATTGACATTTTTATCAAAATTTGACCTGTTAGGCCAATGGGTTGGTCATTGAGTCAAGGATTGATCTTTTTGACCAAAGTTGACTTTTTGGTCAAAAGTTGACCTATTGGTTCAATGGGTTGGCCATTGGGTTAAGGTCGACTTTTTTTACCAAAGTTGACTTTTTAGTCAGAGATTGGCTTACTGGGTCAATAATTGGTCATTAGGTTAAAAATTGACAATTTTAACGAAAATTGGTTTTTTGGTCAAAAGTTGACCTATTGGGTCAATGGGTTTTTCATTGGGTCAAGGATTGACCATTTTGACCAAAGTAGACTTTTTGGTTAGAGATTAACTTATATGGTCAATAATTGGTCATTAGGTCAAAAATTGATTATTTTGGCCAAAATTGAATTTTTGGTCAAAAATTAACCCTTTAGGTCAACGACAGGGTCATTGGGTCAGAAATTAATCATTTTGAGCAAAGATGACTTGAGTCAAAAGTTAATGATTTTGACAAAATTGATTTTTGGTCGAAAGATGGCACGATTAGGTTAACGGGGTGGTCATTGGGTCAGAAATTGTCCATTTTGACCAAAATTGACTTTTTGGTCAAAATTTGACATATTTAGTCAATGAGTTGGTTAAAAGATGATCTCTTTTATCAATGGGTTGGTCATTGGGTCTACAATTGACCATTTTGACCAAGTTGACTTTTGGTCAAAAATTGAACTATTGGGTCAATTGGTGGTCAAGAGGTCAAAAATTGACCATTTTAGTCATAAATTGACCTATTGGGTTGATGGGTTTGTCGTTGGGTCAAGGATTGAGCATTTTGATCAAAGTTGACTTTTTGGTCAGTGATTAACTTATTGGGTCAATAAGTGGTCATTAGGTCAAAATTTGACTTTTTTTACCAAAACTGAATTTTTAGTCAAAAGTTAACTTGATAGGTGAACGGGGTGGTCATTGGGTAAGAAATTGATCCTTTAGCTAATGAGTTGGAAATTGGGTCAAGAATTGATCATTTTGACCGAAGATGACTTTTAGTCAAAAGTTGACCTATAGAGACAATGGGTTGGTCATTGGGTAAAAATTGACCATTTCTACCAAAGTTGATTTTTTTATTAAAAGTTGACATATTGGGTCAATGGGTGGTCATTAGGTCAAAAATTGACTATTTTCACCAAAATTGACTTTTTGGTTAAAAGCTCGCATGTTGGGTCATTGAGTTGGTAATTGAGTGAGGTTAGTAATTTGACTAAAATTGACTTTTTGGTCAGATATTGACTTAATGGATCAATAATGAGTCATTAAGTCAAAAATTGACTATTTTGACTAAAATTGACTTTTTGGTCAAAAGTTGACCTATTAGGCCAATGGGTTAGTTATTGGGTCAAGGATTGACATTTTTTTTACCAAAGTTGACTTTTTGGTCAAAAGTTGACTTATTGGGTTAAATGGTTGGTCATTGTGTCAAGGATTGACCATTTTAGCCAAAGTTGACTTTTTGGTCAGAGATTAACTAACTGGGTCAATAATTGGTCATTAGGTTAAAATTGATTATTTTAACCAAAATTGACTTTGTTGAAATCACGACCAATTAGATTGATGGGTGGTCATTAAGACAAAATTGACTATTCTGATCAAAATTGACTTTTTCGTCAAAAGTTGACATATCGGGTCAATGGATTTTTCATTGGGTCAAGGATTGACCATTTTGGTCAATGGGTGGTCATTAGGTCAAAAATTGTTTATTTTGACCAAAACTTTTTGGTCGGAAGATTGACTTATTGGATTGATAATTGGTCATTAATTCAAAATTTGACTATTTTAACCAAAATTGACTTTTTGGTCGAAGTTGACTATCGAGGCGAAGGGTAGGTCATTGGGTCGGGGTTTATCTTTTGACCGAGGTTGACTTTTGGTCGAAAGTTGACTGTGGAGTCAGAGTTTGTCATTGGCTTAAGGATTGACCATTTTGACCAAAGTTGACTTTTTAGACAGAGATTGGCTTACTGGGTCAATAATTAGTCATTAGGTTAAAAGTGACTATTTTGACCAAAATTGACTTTTTGGTTAAAAGTTAACCCATTGAGTCACTGGAGGGCCATTGGGTCGGAAATTAACCATTTTGACCAAAGATGACTTTTTGTTCAAAAGTTGGCCCATTTTGAGCAAAATTGAATTTTTTGTCAAAAGTTAACCATTGGGTCGAATGGGTGGTCATTGGCTCGGAGAATTATCCGTTTTGACCAGAGTTGACTTTTTGGTCGAAGTTGACCTATTTGGTCGATGAGTTGGTACTTAGGTCGAGAATTGGCTATTTTAGTGAAGATGAATTTTTGGTGAAAAGATGATCTATTAGTTCAATGGGTTGGTCATTGGGTCAACAATTGACCATTTTGACCAAAGTTGACTTTTTGGTCAAAAGTTGAACTATTGGGTTAATGGGTAGTCTTTAGGTCAAAAATTGGTATTTTAACGATAATTGACTTTTGGTGAAAAGTTGACTTATTGGGTTAATGGGTTTGTCATTAGATTGAGGATATAGCATTTTGACGAAAGTTGACTTTTTGGTCGGTGATTGACTTATTGGGTCGATAGTTGGTCATTAGGTCGAAATTTAGCTTTTAGACCAAAACTAAATTTTTAGTCGAAAATTAGCTTGATGGGTAAACGGGGTTGGTCATTGGTTCAGATATTGACCATTTTGACCAAAGTTGACTTTTTGGTCAAAGGTTGACCTAATTGGTCATTGAGTTGGTAATTGGGTCAAGAATTGTCCACTTTGACCATAGATGATTTTTTAGTCAAAAGTTCACTTATTGGGTCAATGTGTTGGTCATTGGGTAAAAAATTGACCATTTCGACCAAAGTTTACTTTTTGGTCAAATGTTGACCTATTGGGTCAATAGGTGGTAATTAGGTAAAAAATTGACTATTTTGACCAAAATTGACTTTTTGGTCAAAAGTTGACCTATTGGGTCATTGAGTTGGTAATTGGGTCAAGGATTGTGCATTTTGACCAAAGTTGAGTTTTTGGTCAAAGATTAACTTATTGGGTCAATAATTGGTCATTAAGTCAAAAATTGACTGTTTTGACCAAAATTGACTTTTTCGTTAAAAGTTGATCTATTAGGCCAATGGGTTGGCCATTAGGTTAAGGATTGAACTTTTCAACCAAAGTTGACTTTTTGGTCAAAAGTTGACTGTTAGATTGATGGGTTGGTCATTAGATCGAGATTGACCTTGTTGACCAAAGTTGACTTTTTGGTCAGAGATTGGCTTACTGGGACAATAATTGCTGAATAGGTTAAAAATTAACTTTTTTGACCAAAATTGATTTTTTTGTCAAAAGTTGACATACTGGGTCAAGGGGTAGTCATTAAGTTAAAAATTGATTATTTTGACCAAAATTGACATTTTGGTCAAAAGTTGACATATTGGATTCGATGAGGTTTTTCATTGGGTCGAGATTGACCATTTTTGACCAAAGTTGACTTTTTGGTGCGAATTGAGCTTATTGGGTTGATAATTGGTCATTCGGTCGATGACCTATTTTGGCCAAATTTTAATTTTTTGTCGAAGTTAACCCTTTGGGTTAACTATGGAATTATTGAGTCAGAAATTAACCATTTCAACCAATGATGACTTTTTATTCAAAAGTTGACCCATTTTGAGCAAAATTGAATTTTTGGTCAAAAGTTAACCCATTGGATCAAAGGGGTGATCATTGGGTCAGAAATTATCAATTTTGAACAAAGTTGACTTTTTGGTCAAAAGTTAACCTATTGGGTCATTAAGTTGGTAATTGGGTCAAGGATTGAGCATTTTGACCAAAGTTGAGTTTTTGGTCAGAGATTAACTTATTGGGTCAATAATTGGTCATTAATTCAAAAATTGACTGTTTTGACCAAAATTGACTTATTCGTTAAAATTTGACCTATTAGGCCAATGGGTTGTTCATTAGGTTAAGGATTGACCATTTTTTACCAAAGTTGACCTATTGGGTCAATGGGTTTGTCATTGGGTCAAGATTGACCTTGTTGACCAAAGTTGACTTTTTGGTCAGAGATTGGCTTCTATTGAGGACTGATAATTGCTTGAATGGGTTAAAAATTAACTTTTTTGACGAAATTGATTTTTTGGTCAAAAGTTGACTATTGGATCGAGGGTAGTCATTAAGTTAAAGAATTAGTATTTTACAATGAAATTGACATTTCGGTCGGAAGTTGACATATTGGGTTAATGGGTTTTTCATTGGGTCGAGGATTGACCATTTTGACGAAGTTGACTTTTTGGTCGAAGATTGACTTATTAGGTCGATAATTGGTATTAGGTCATAAAGTGAACTATTTTGGCGATATTGAATTTTTGTCGAAAGTTTACAATTGGGTTAACGGTAGGGTGATTGAGTCGGAAATTATCCATTTTCGACCCATTGATGATTTTTATTCAAAAGTTGACCCGTTTAAGAGACAAAATTGAATTTTTGGTCAAAAGTTAACCCATTGGATCAAAGGGGTGATGATTGGGTCAGAAATTATCCATTTTGACCAAGGTTGACTTTTTGGTCAAAAGTTGACCTAATTGGCCATTGAGTTGGTAGTTGGGTCAAGAATTGATCATTTTGACTGAAGATGACTTTTTGCTTAAAAGTTGATCTATTGGTTCAATGGGTTGGTCATTGGGTCAAAAATTGACCATTTTGACCAAAGTTGACTTTTTGGGCAAAAGTTGAACTATTGGGTCAATAGGTGGTCATTAGGTCAAAAATTGACTATTTTGACTAAAATTGTTTTTTTGGTCCAAAATTGACTTATTGGGTTAATGGGTTTGTCATTGGGTCAAGGATTGACTATTTTGCCCTATGTTGACTTTTTGGTCAGAGATTGACTTTTTGGGTCAATAATTTGTCGTTAGGTCAAAAGTTGACTTTTTGACCAAAACTGAATTTTTGGTCAAAAGTTACCCCAATGGGTCGACGTGACGCTCATTGGGTCCGAACTTGACAATTTTTACCGAAGTTGACTTTTTGGTCAAAATTTGACCTATTTGGTCAATGAGTTGAAAATTGAGCATTTTGACTGAAGATGACTTTTTGCTCAAAAGTTGATCTGTTGTATCATTGGGTTGGTCATTGGGTAAAAAATGGACCATTTTGACCAAAGTTGACTTTTTGGTCAAAATTTGAACTATTTGGGTCAATGGGTGGTCATTAGGTTAAAAATTGATTATTTTGACTAAAATTGTCTTTTTGGTTAAAAATTGACTTATTCGGTCAATGGGTTTGTCATTAGGTCAAGGTTTGACCATTTCGACCAAAGATGACATTTTGGTCAGAGATTGGCTTGTTGGGTCAATAATTGGTCATTAGGTCAAAACTTGACTTTTTGACCAAAAATGAATTTTTAGTCAAGTTAATCGATGGTCAGCGAGATGGTCATTAGGTCAGAAATTGACAATTTTGACCGAAGTTATCTTTTTGGTCGTAAGTTGACCTATTTGGTCGATCGAGTTAGTAGTTGGGTCGAGAATTGACCATTTGATCGAAGATGACTTTTAAGTCGAAAGTTGATTCTATTAGATTCGATGGGTTGGTCATTGGGTAAAGAATTGACCATTTTGACCGAAGTTGAGTTTTTGGTCGAAAGTTGACATATTGGGTAAATGGGTGCTCGTTGAGAATTAGTAAATTATTTTGACCAAAATTGACTTTTTGTCGAAGTTGACTGTTGGGTTGAAAGGGTTGGTCATTTGGTCAAAAATTAACCATTTTGACCAAAGTTGACTTTTTGGTCACAAGTTGATCTACTTGGCCAATTGACTATTTTGACTAAAATTCACTTTTGGTCAAAAGTTAACCTATTAGGTCAATGGGTTTGTCATTTAGTCAAGGATTGACCATCTTGACCAAAGTTAACTTTTTGGTCAGAGATTGACTTATTGTGTCAATAATTGGTCATTAATTCAAAGATTGACCATTTTGACCAAAATTGACGTTTTGGTTAAATGTCGACCTATTAGGCCAAGGGTTGGTCATTTGGGTCAAGGATTGATCATTTTGACCAAAGTTGACTTTTTGGTTAAAAGATGATGTATTGGGTCAATGGGTTGGTCATTAGGTCAAGATTGACTTTTTTGACCAAAGTTGACTTTTTGGTCAGAGATTGGCTTACTGGGTCAATAATTGGTCATTAGGTTAAAAATTGACCATTTTTACCAAAATTGACTTTTTTGTCTAAAGTTGACCTTTTGGTTCAATGGGTAGTCATTATGTTAAAAATTGACTATTTTGACCAAAATTGACTTTTTGGTCAGAAGATGACATATTAGGTCAATGGGTTTGTCATTTTGTCAAGGATGAACCATTTTAACAAAAGTTGACTTTTGGTCAGAGATTGTCATATTGGGTCAATAATTGCTCATTAGGTTAAAAATTTACTATTTTGGCCATAATTGAATTTTTGGTCAAAAGTTATCACATTGGGTCAACGGGAGGGTCATTGTGTCAGAAATTAACCATTTTGACAAAAGATGATTTTTTGGTTAAAAGTTGACCTTTTTTTGACCAAAATTGAATTTTTGGTCAAAAGTTAACCCATTGGGTAAACGGGGTGGTCATTAGGTCAGAAATTGTCCATTTTGACTAAAATTGACTTTTTGGTAAAAAGTTGACCTATTTGGTCAATGAGTTGGTAGTTCAGTCAAGAATTGACCATTTTGACCGAAGATAATTTTTTGGTCAAAAGATGATCTATTGGTTCAAAGGGTTGGTCATTTGGTTAACAATTGGCCATCTTGAACAAAGTTGACTTTTTGGTCAAATGTTGAACTATTGGATCAATGGGTGGCTATTAGGTCAAAAATTGACAATTTTGACCAAAAATGACTTTTTGGGGAAAAAATTATCCTATTGGGTTAATGGGTTACTCATTGGGTCAAGGATTAAGCATTTTGACCAAAGTTGACTTTTTACTCAGAGGTTGACTTATTGGGTCAATAAATGGTCATTTGGTCAAAATTTGACTTTTTTGACCAAAACTAAATTTTTAGTAAAAAGTTAGCTGATGGATTGACGGGTTGGTCATTGGGTCGAGAATTTGACCTTTTTGACGAAAGTTGACTTTTTGGTCGAAGGTTGAACTATTTGACGATGAGTTGGTAATTAGATCGAGGAATTGACGATTTTGACCAAAGATGACTTTTTAGTCGATAGTTGACTGATTAGGTCGATGGGTTAGGCATTGAAGCAAAAAATTGACCATTTTCGACCGAAGTTAACCTTTTGGTCGAAGGTTGACTTATTAGATTGATAGGTGGTCGATTAGGTCGAAAATTGACGTATTTTGACCAAAATTAACTTTTTGTTCGAAAGTTGACCTATTGGGTCATTGAGTTGGTAATTGGTGGTTAAGGATTGACCAAAGTTGACTTTTTGGTCAGAGATTGACTTATTGGGTCAATAATTGATCATTAAGTCAAAAATTGACTATTATGAGAAAATTGACTTTTTGTCAATAGTTGACCTATTAGGCCAATGGGTTGGTCATTGGATCAAGGATTGATCTTTTTTACCAAAGTTGACTTTTTGGTTAAAAGTTGACCCATTGGGTCATTGAATTAAGATTGACCTTTTTGTCCAAAGTTGACTTTTTGGTCAGAGATTGGCTTACTGAGTCAATAATTGGTCATCAGGTTAAAAATTGATTATTTTGACCAAAATTGACTTTTTTGTCAAAAGTTGACTAATTGGGTCAATGGGTAGTCATTAAGTTAAAAATTGACTATTTTGACCAAAATTGACTTTTTGGTCAGAAGTTGACATATTGGGTCAATGGGTTTTTCATTGGGTCAAGGATTGACCATTTTGACCAAAGTAGACTTTTTTGTCAAAGATTAACTTATGGGGTGAGTAATTGGTCATTAGGTCAAAAGTTGACCTGTTTTGACCAAAGTTGAATTTTTGGTCAAAAGACAACCGATTAGGTTAACAGGGTGGTCATTGGGTCAGAAATTGTCCATTTTGCCCAAAATTGACTTTTTGGTCAAAGTTGACATATTTAGTCAATGAGTGGTAGTTGGGTTAAGATGACTTTTTGGTCAAAAGATGATCTTTTGGTTCAGTTGGTTGGTCATTGGGTCAATAATTGACCATTTTGTCCAAAGTTGACTTTTTGCGTTAATGGGTTTTTCATTGCGTCAAGGATTGAGCATTTTGACCAAAGTTGACTTTTTGGTCAGTGATTGACTTATTAGGTTAAAAATTTGTCATTAGGTTAAAATTTGACTTTTTTGACCAAAACTGAATTTTTAGTTAAAAGTTAACCAAATGGGTCAATGTGGTGATCATTGGGTAAGAAATTGATCATTTTGACCAAAGTTGACTTTTTGGTCAAAGGTTGACCTATTGTGGCAATGGGTTGGTCATTGGGTAAAAACTGACCATTTCTACCAAAGCGGACTTTTTTGTCAAAAGTTGACATATTGGGTCAATGGGTGGTCATTAGGTCGAAATGACTATTTACACCAAAAATGACTTTTTGGTCAAAAGTTCACCTATTGGGTCATTGAATTGGTAATTGGGCTAAGGATTGACCATTTTGACCAAAGTTAACTTTTTGGTCAGAGATTGACTTATTGGGTCAATAATTAGTCATTAAGTAAAAAATTGATTTATTTTGACCGAAATTAATTATTTTGACAAACATTGGTTTATTTTGACCAAAATTGACTTTTTGGTCGAAAGTTGACTATTAGACGATGGGTTGGTCATTGGGTCAGGATTGATCTTTTTGACCAAAGTTGACTTTTTGGTCGAAGTTGACTTATTGGAGTTAAAGGGTTAGTCATTAGATTGATAATTGACCATTTTAGCCAAACTTGACTTTTTGGTCGAGAGATTAGTTACTTAGATTGATAATTGGTCATTAGGTTAAAGATTACTTATTTTGACCGAAATTGACTTTGATCAAATTTAACCATTAGGTCGATGGGTGGTCATTAAGACAAGAATTGACTATTTTGTCAAAATTGACTTTTTGATTAAAGTGCGACATATTAGATCGAAAGGGTTTTCTTTGGATTGAGGATTGACCATTTTGGTCAATGGGTGGTCATTAGGTCAAAAATTGCCTATTTTGACAAAAATTGAATTTTTGGTCAAAAGTTGACCTATTGAGTCATTGAGTTGGTAAATGGGTCAAGGATTGGTTATTTTGACCAAAGTTGACATTTTGGTCAGAGATTGACTTATTATGATTGATAATTGGTCATTAAGTCAAAATTGATTTATTTTGAACAAAATTATTTATTTTGAACAAAATTGACTTTTTGGTCGAAGTTGACCTATGGGACGATGAGGTGCGGTCATTGGGTCGAAAGATTGATCTTTTTACCAAAGTTGACTTTTTGGTCAAAAGTTGACCTATTGGGTCAATGGGTTGGTCATTGGGTCAAGATTGACCTTTTTGAACAAAGTTTATTTTATGGTCAGAGATTGGCTTACTAGGTCAATAATTAGTCATTTGGTTAAAAATTGTCTACTTTTACCAAAATTGACTATTTGGGTCAAAAGTTGACCTATTGGGTCAATAGGTAGTCATTAAGTTAATATGGACTATTTTGACTGAAATTGACTTTTTGGTCAGAAGTTGATATATTGGGTCAATGGGTTTGTCATTGGGTTAAGTATGGACCATTTTTACCAAAGTTGACTTTTGGTCAGAGATTACTCATTGGGTCAATAATTGGTCATTAGGTCAAAAATTGATTATTTTGGCCAAAATTAAATTTTTGGTCAAAAGTTAATCCATTAGGTCAATTGGAGGTTCATTGGGTCAGAAATTAACCATTTTGACCAAAGATATCTTTTTGATCAAAAGTGCACATATTTTGACCAAAATTGTACTTTTGGTTAAAAATTAACTCATTGGGTTAACGGGGAGGTCATTGGGTCAAAAATTGTCCATTTTGAGCAAAATTTACTTTTTGGTCAATTGTTGACCTGTTTGCTCAGTGAGTTGGTAGTTGAGTCAATAATTGACCATTCTGACTGAAGTTGACTTTCTGGTCAAAAGATGAACTATTAGTTCAATGGGTTGGTTATTGGGTCAACAATTAACCAGTTTGACCAAAGTTGACTTATTGGTCAAAAGTTGAACTATTGGGTCAATGGGTGGTCATTAGGTCAAAAATTAATTATTTTGACAAAAATTGACTTTTTGGTCAAAAATTGACCTTTTGGGTTAATGGGTTTGTCATTGGGTTAAGGATTGAGCATTTTGACCAAAGGTTACTTTTTGGTCAGGGATTGACTTATTTGAACAATAAATGGTCATTAGGTCAAAATTTAACTTTTTTGACCAAAACTGAATTTTTCGTCAAGAGTTAACCCAATGGGTCAACGGGGTGGTCATTGGGTCAGAAATTGACCATTTTGACCAAAGTTGACTTTTTGGTCGAAGGTTGACCTAATTGGCCATTGAGCTGGTAATTGGATCAAGAATTGTCCATTTTGACCATAGATGGATTTTTAGTCAAAAGTTGACTTATTGGGTCAATAGGAAAAAAATTGACCATTTCGACCAAAGTTTACTTTTTGGTCAAAAGTTGACCTATTGGGTCAATGAGTGGTAATTAGGTAAAAAATTGAATATTTTGACCAAAATTGACTTTTTGGTCAAAAGTTGACCTATTAGGTCATTGAGTTGGTAATTGGGTCAAGGATTGAGCATTTTGACCAAAGTTGACTTTTTGGTCACAGATTAACTTATTGGGTCAACAATTGGTCATTAAGTCAAAAAATTGACTATTTTAACCAAAATTGACTTTTTGGTTAAAAGTTGACCTATTAGGCCAATGGGTTGGTCATTGGGTCAAGGATTGATCTTTTTTACCAAAGTTGACGTTTTGGTCAAAAGTTGGCATATTGAGTCAATGGGTTGGTCATTGGGTCAAGATTGACCTTTTTGACCAAAAGTTGACTTTTTAGTCAGAGATTGGCTTACTGGGTCAATAATTGGTCATTAGGTTAAAGAATGACTATTTTGACCAAAATTGACTTTTTGGTCAAAAATTGACCTATTGGGTCAATTGGTAGTAATTATGTTAAGAATTAACTATTTTGACCAAAATTGACTTTTTGGTCAGAAGTTGACATATTGGGTCAAAGGGTTTTTCATTGGGTCAAGGATTGACCATTTTGACCAAAATTGACTTTTTGGTTAGAGATTGACTTATTGGGTCGATAATTGGTCATTAGGTCAGTCGACTATTTTGGCCAAAATTGAATTTTTGTCAAAGTTAACCCATTAGATCGACGGAAGGGTCATTGGGTCAGAAATTAACCATTTCGACCAAAGTTGACTTTTTGTTCAAAAGTTGACCCATTTTGAGAAAAATTAAATTTTTGGTCAAAAGTTAACCCATTGGATCAAAGGGGGGTGGTCATATGTTCAGAAATTGTCCATTTTTTCCAAAGTTAACTTTTTTGTCAAAAGTTGACCTATTTGGTTAATGAGTTGGTAGTTGGGTCAAGAATTGACCATTTTGACTGAAGATGACTTCTTGGTCAAAAGTTGATCTATTGGTTCAATGGGTTCGTCATTAGGTCAAAAATTGACCATTTTGAGCAAAGTTGACTTTTTGGTCAAAAGTTGAACTATTGCGTCAATGTCTGGTCATTAGGCCAAAAATAGACTATTTTGAATAAAATTGTCTTATTGGTCAAAAATTGACTTTTTGGGTCAATGGGTTTGTCATTAGGTCAAGGATTGACCATTTTGACCAAAGATAATATTTTGGTCTGAGATTGACTTATTGGGTCAATAATTGCTCATTAGGTCAAAATTTGACTTTTTGACCAAAACGGAATTTTAGTCGAAGTTAACTTGATAGATTGACGGAGTTGGTCATCGAATTCGAAATTGACAACTTTGACCGAAGTTGACTTTTGGGTCAAAATTTGACTTATTTGGTCAATCACTTAGTAATTGGGTCAAGAATTGACCATTTTGATCGAAGATGACTTTTTGGTCAAAATTTGATCTATTGGGTCAGTGGGTTGGTCATGGGGTCAAAAATTGACCATTTTGACCAAAGTTGAGTTTTTGGTCAAAAGTTGACATACCGGGTCAATGGGTGCTCATTAGGTCAAAATATGACTATTTTGACCAAAATTAACTTTTTTTAAAAAAAGTTGGACAATTGGACCAATTGGTTTGTCGTTGGGTCAAGGATTGACCATTTTGACTAAAGTTGACTTTTTGGTCAGAGATTGACTTATTGGGTCAATAATTGGTCATTAGGTCAAAAATTAACTTTTTGACCAAAATTGAATTTTTGGTCAAAAGTTGACTTGATGTAGGTCGACGGGTTGGTCATTGGGTACGAAGATTGACTGTTTGACCAAAGTTGACTGTTTGGTCGAATGTTAACTTATTTGGCGAATGAGTTGGTAATCGGGTCAAGAATTGACAATTTTGATCAAATATGACTTTTTAGTCAAAGGTAAACCTTTTGGGTCAATGAGTTGGTCATTTTTTCAAAAGTTGACCATTTTGGCGAAAGTCAACTTTTTGGTCAAAAGTTGATCTACTGGGTTAATGAGTGATCATTTGGTCAAAAATTGACTATTTTGGTCAAAAGTTAACCTATTAGGTCAATGGGTTTGTCATTTGGTCAAGCATTGACCATTTTGACCAAAGTTGACTTTTTGGTCAGAGATTGACTTATTGTGTCAATAATTAGTCATTAATTGAATAATTAACTATTTTGACCAAAATTGACTTTTGTATCGAAGTCGACTTATTAGGTCGATAGGTTGGTCATTGGGTCGAAATTGATCATTTTGATCAAAGTTGACTTTTTGGTCGAAAGTTGACCTATTAGGTCGATGGGTTGGTCATTCGGTCGAGATTGACTATTTTGACTAAAGTTGACTTTTTGGTTAGAGATTGACTTCTTTGGGTCAATAATTGGTCATTAGGTTAAAAATTGACTACTTTTACCAAAATTGACTTTTTTGTCAAAAGTTGACCTTTTGGGTCAATGGGTAGTCATTAAGTTTAAAATTGACTATTTTGACCAAAATTGACTTTTAGGTCAGAAGATGTCATATTGGGTCAATGGGTTTGTCATTGGGTCAAGGTTGGACCATTTCGAGTAAAGTTGACTTTTTGGTCGAGAGATTGACTTATCGGGTCAATGATTGGTCATTAGGTCAAAAATTGACTATTTTGGCCAAAATTGAATTTTTGGACAAAAGTTAACACATTGGGTCAAAAATTAACTATTTTGACCAAAGATGATTATTTGGTCAAAAGTTGACCTATTTTGACCAAAATTGAATTTTTGGTCAAAAGTTAACTCATTGGGTCAACGGGGTAGTCATTCGGTCAGAAATTGTCCATTTTGACCAAAATTAACTTTTTGGTCAAAAGTTGACCTATTTCCTCAATGAGTTGGTAGTTGGGTAAAGAATTGACCATTTTGACCGAAGATGATTTTTTATTCAAAAGATGATCTATTGGTTCAATGAGTTGCTCATTAGATCAACAATTGACTATTTTGACCAAAGTTGACTTTTTGGTCAAATGTTAAACTATTCAGTCAATGTGTGGTCATTAGGTCAAAAATTGACTATTTTGACCAAAAATGTCTTTTTGGTCAAAATTGACCTATTAGGTTAATGGGTTTGTCATTGGGTCATGGATTGAGCATTTCTATCAAAGTTATACTTTTTAATGAGTGATTGACTTATTAGGTCAATAATTGGTCATTAGGTCAAAACTTGGCTTTTTTGACCAAAACTGAATTTTTAGTCAAAAGTTAACCTAGTGGGTCAACGGGGTTGTCATTGGGTCAGAAATTGACCATTTTGACAAAAGTTGACTTTTTAGTCAAAGGTTGACCTATTTGGCCAGTGAGTGGGTAATTGGGTCAAGAGTTGACCTTTTTGACCAAAGATGACTTTTTAGTCAAAAGTTGAACTATTGGGTCAATGGTTTGGTCATTGGGTAAAAAATTGACCATTTCGACCAAAGTTGACTTTTTGGTCAAAAGTTGACCAACTGGGTCAATTGGTGGTCATTAGGTCAAAAATTGACTATTTTGACCAAAATTGTCTTTTTGGTCAAAAGTCTTTTTGGGTCATTGAGTTGGTAATTGGGTCGAGGATTGACCATTTTGACCAAAGTTGACTTTTGGTCGGAGATTGACTTATTGGGTCAATAATTGGTCATTAAGTCAAAAATTGACTATTTTGACCAAAATTGACTTTTTGGTCAAAAGTTGACCTATTAGGCCAATGGGTTGGTCATTGGGTCAAGGAATGATCTTTTAGACCAAAGTTGACTTTTTCGTCAAAAGTTGACTTATTGGGTCAATGGGTTGGTCATTGGGTCAAGATTGACCTTTTTGACCAAAGTTGACTTTTTGGTCAGAGATTGGCTTACTGGGTCAATAATTGGTGATTAGGTTAAAAATTAACTTTTTTGACCAAAATTGTCATTTTGGTCAAAAGTTGACTTATTAGGTCAATGGGTAGTCATTAAGTTAAAATATGACTATTTTGACCAAATTTAACTTTTTGGTCAGAAGTTGACATATTAGGTCAATTGGTTTTTCATTGTGTCAAGGATTGACCATTTTGACCAAAGTTGACTTTTTTGTCAGAGATTGACTTATTGGGTCAATAATTGGTCATTAGGTTAAAAACTGACTATTTTGGCCAAAATTGATTTTTTTGTCAAAAGTTAACCCAATGGGTGAACGTGGGGGTCATTGGGTTAGAAATTAACCATTTCGACCAAATATGACTTTTTGTTCAAAAGTTGACCCATTTTGAGCAAAATTGAATTTTTGGTCAAAAGTTAACCCATTGGATCAAAGGGGTGGTCATTGAGTCAGAAATTGTCCATTTTGACCAAAGTTGACTTCTTGGTCAAAAGTTGACATATTTGGTTAATGAGTTGGTAGTTGGGTCAAGAATTGACCATTTTGACTGAAGATGACATTTTGGTCAAAAGTTGATCTATTGGTTCAAGGGGTTGGTCATTGGGTCAAAAATTAATCATTTTGACCAAAGTTGACTTTTTGGTCAAA
This sequence comes from Papilionanthe hookeriana x Papilionanthe teres, assembly GCA_022702705.1. NCBI lineage: Eukaryota > Viridiplantae > Streptophyta > Magnoliopsida > Asparagales > Orchidaceae > Papilionanthe > Papilionanthe hookeriana x Papilionanthe teres. The sequence goes on along the minus strand of CM040434.1, from coordinate 60,197,913 downwards.
AGTTGAACTATTGGGTCAATGTGTGGTGATTAGGTCAAAAATTGACTATTTTGACTAAAATTGTCTTTTTGGTCAAAAATTGACTTATTGGGTCAATGGGTTTCTCATTAGGTAATGGATTGACCATTTTGACCAAAGATGATATTTTGGTCAGAGATTGACTTATTGTGTAAATAATTGGTCATTAGGTCAAAATTTGACTTTTTGACCAAAACTAAATTTTAAGTCAAAAGTTAACCCAATGGGTCAACGAGATGGTCTTTGGGTCAAAAATTGAAAATTTTGTCCGAAGTTGACTTTTTGTTCAAAAGTTGACCTATTTGGTCAATCAGTTGGTAATTGGGTTAAGAATTTACCATTTTGATCGAAGATGACTTTTTGGTCAAAAGTTGATCTATTGGGTCAGTGGGTTGGTCATTGGGTAAAAAATTGACCATTTTGACCAAAGTTGAGTTTTTGGTCAAAAGTTAACCTATTGGGTCAGTGGGTGCTCATTAGGTCAAAAAATGACTATATTGACGAAATTGACTTTTTTTTGTCAAAAGTTGACCTATTGGGCCAATGGGTTTATCGTTGGGTCAAGGATTGACCATTTTGACCAAAGTTCACTTTTAGGTCAAAGATTGACATATTGGGTTAATAATTGGTCATTAGGCCAAAAATTAACTTTTTGACCAAAATTGAATTTTTGGTCAAAAGTTAACCCAGTGGGTCAACGGGGTAGTCATTGGGTCAGAAATATACCTTTTTGACCAAAGTTGACTTTTTTGTCTAAAGTTAACATTTTTGTTTATGAGTTGGTAAATGGTCATGAATTGACCATTTTAACCAAGTATGACTTTTTTAGTCAAAGATAAACCTTTTGGGTCAATGGGTTGGTCATTTGGTAAAAAATTGACCATTTTGACCAGAGTTCACTTTTCGATCAAAAGTTGATCCACTAAGTCAATGTGTGATCATTTGGTCAAAAGTTGACAATTTTGACCAAAATTGTCTTTTTGGTCAAATGTTAACCTATTAGGTCTATGGGTTTGTCATTTGGTCAAGGATTGATTATTTTGACCAAAGTTGACTTTTTGGTCGGAGATTGACTTATTGTGTCGATAATTGGTCATTAATTCGAAAATTAACTATTTTGACCAAAATTGACTTTTTGGTCGAAGTCGACTTATTAGGCCAATGGGTTGGTCATTGGGTCAAGGATTGATCATTTTGACCAAAGTTGACTTTTTGGTCAAAAGTTGACCTATTGGGTCAATGGGTTGGTCTTTGGGTCAAGATTGACTTTTTTGACCAAAGTTGACTTTTTGGTCAGAGATTGGCTTACTGGGTCAATAATTGGTCATTAGGTTAAAAATTGAATACTTTTACTAAAATTGAGTTTATTTTCAAAAGTTGACCTTTTGGGTCAATGGGTAGTCATTAAGTTAAAAATTGACTTTTTTGACCAAAATTGACTTTTTGGTCAGAAGATGACATTGGGTCAATGGGTTTGTCATTAGGTCAAGGTTGGACCATTTTGACCAAAGTTGACTTTTTGGTCAGCGATTGACTTATTGGGTCAACAATTGGTCATTAGGTTAAAAATTGACTATTTTGGCTAAAATTGAATTTTTGGTCAAAAGTTAACACATTAGGTCAAAAATTAAACTTTTTGAGCAAATATGAGTTTTTGGTTAAAGTTTGACTTATTTTGACGAAAATTGACTTTTTGGTCAAAAGTTAACTCATTGGGTCAACGGGGTGGTTATTGGGTCAGAAATTCTCCATTTTGACCAAATTTAACTTTTTGGTCAAAAAGTTGACCTGTTGACTCGATGAGTTGGTAGTTAGATCAAGAATTCATCATTTTGATCGAAGATGATTTTTGTTGAAAAGGCGATTTATTAGTTGATGGGTTGCTTATTAGGTCGACAATTGACCATTTTAACTAAAGTTGACTTTTTGGTCGAAAAGTTGAACTATTGGGTCAATGGGTGGTCATTTGGTCAAAAATTGACTATTTTGACCAAAAATGACTTTTTGGTCAAAAATTGACCTATTGGGTTAATGGGTTTGTCATTGGGTCATGGATTGAGCATTTTTTAACCAAAGTTGACTTTTAGGTCAGTGATTGACTTATTGGGTCAATAATTGGTCATCAGGTCAAAACTTGACTTTTTTGACCAAAACTAATTTTTTAGTCAAACGTTAACCCAATGGGTCAACAGGGTTGTCATTGGGTCAGAAATTGACCATTTTGACCAAAGTTGACTTTTTGGTCAAAGGTTGACCTATTTGGCCAAAGAGTTGGTAACTGGATCAAGAATTGACCATTTCGACCAAAGATGACTTTTTAGTCGAAATCGACATATTGGGTTGATGAGTTGGTCATTGAGGCGAAAAATTGACCATTTCGGACGAAGTTGATTTTTGGTCAAAAGTTGACTTATTTGGTCAATGGGTGGTCATTAGGTCAAAATTTGACTATTTTGACCAAAATTGACTTTTTGGTCAAAAGTTGACCTATTGGGTCATTTTGTTGGTAATTAGGTCAAGGATTGACCATTTTGACCAAAGTTGACTTTTTGCTCAGAGTTTGATTTTTTGTGTCAATAATTGGTCATTAAGTCAAAAAATGACTATTTTGACGAAAATTGACTTTTTTGTCAAAGGTTGACCTATTAAGCTAATGGTTGGTCATTGGGTCAAGGATTGATCTTTTTAACTAAAGTTGACTTTTTGGTCAAAAGTTGACCTATTGGGTCAACGGGTTGGTCATTGAGATCGAGATTGACTTTTTTGACAAAAGTTGACTTTTTGGTCAGAGATTGGCTTTTTGGGTCAATGATTGGTCATTTGGTTAAAAATTGAGTATTTTGACTAAAATTGACTTTTTGGTCAAAAGTTGACCTATTAGGTCAATGTGTAGTCATTAAGTTATAAATTGACTATTTTGACCAAAATTAACTTTTTGGTCAGAAGTTGACATATTGGGTCAATGGGTTTTTCATTGGGTCAAGGATTGACCATTTTGACCAAAGTAGACTTTTTTGTCAGAGATTAACTTATAGGGTCAATAATTGGTCATTAGGTCAAAAATTGATTATTTTGGCCAAAATTGATTATTTTGGCCAAAATTGAAATTTTGGTCAAAAGTTAACCTTTAGGTTAACGTGAGGGTCATTGGGTTAGAAATTAATCATTTGACGAGATAACTACAGTCGAAAAGTTGACTATTTTGTGAAAATTGAATTCTTCGTCAAAATTTAACCCATTAGGTCAACAGGGTGGTCATTGGGTCAGAAATTATCCATTTTGACCAAAATTGACTTTTTGGTCAAAAGTTGACATATTTTAGTCAATCAGTTGGTAGTTAGGTCAAGAATTGACCATTTTGACCGAAGATGACTTTTTGGTCAAAATTTGATCTATTGGATCGATTAGGTTAGTCATTGGGTCGAAAATTGACCATTTTGACCGAAGTTGACTTTTTGGTCGAAAGTTGAACTATTAGGTCGATGGGTTGTCATTAGGTCGAACATTAGTTATTTTGACGAAATTGACTTTTTTGTAAAAAGTTGGACATATTGGATCGATTGGTTTGTCATTGGGTCGAAGATTGACCATTTTGACTAAAGTTGACTTTTTGGTCGAGAGATTGACTTATTGGATTGATAATTGGTCATTAGGTCGAATTAACTTTTTGACGAAATTGAATTTTGGTCAAAGTTAACTTGATGGTCGACAAGGTTGGTCATTAGATCGAAATTTATTTGACGAAGTTGATCATTTGATCAGATGTTAACTTATTTGGCGAATAAGTTAATATTGGATCAAAATTGGCCATTTTGATCAAATATGACTTTTTAGTGAAAGTAAACCTTTTAGATTGATGAGTTGGTCATTTGTTGAAAAATTGACCATTTGGCGAAAAGTCGACTTTTTGATCGAAAGTTGATCTATTGAGTCGATAGTGATCATTTGGTCGATGGTTATTATTGATCAAAATTGACATTTTTGGTCAAAAGTTAACTTTATTAGATCAATGGGTTTGTCATTTGATCGAGATTAATCATTTTGACGAAGTTGACTTTTTGGTGAAGATTGACTTATTGTGTCGATAATTAGTCATTAATTGAATAATTAGACTATTTTGACGAAAAATTAACTTTTTTGATAAAAGATCAACTATTAGATGGAAATGAGGTTGGTCATTAGATCGAAAATTGATCATTTTGATCAAAGTTGACTTTTTAGTCAAAGTTGACCTATTAGATCAATGGGTTAGTCATTAGATCAGAGATTGACTTTTTGACTGAAAGTTGACTTTTTGGTTAGAGATTGACTTCTTAGGTCGATAATTGGTCATGAGGTCAAAAATTCACTACTTTTACCAAAATTATCTTTTTTGTCAAAGTTGACCTTTTGATTGATGAGGTAGTCATTAAGTTTAAAATTGACTATTTTGACCAAAATTGACTTTTAGGTCAGAAGATGTCATATTGGGTCAATGGGTTTGTCATTGGGTCAAGGTTGGACCATTTCGAGTAAAGTTGACTTTTTGGTCAGAGATTGACTTATCGGGTCAATGATTGGTCATTAGGTCAAAAATTGACTATTTTGGCCAAAATTGAATTTTTGGACAAAAGTTAACACATTGGGTCAAAAATTAACTATTTTGACCAAAGATGATTATTTGGTTGAAATGTTGACTATTTTGATTGAAATTGAAATTTTTAGTCAAAAGTTAACTCATTGGGTCAACAGGATTGGTCATTCGATCAGAAATTGTCCATTTTGACCAAAATTAACTTTTTGGTCGAAAGTTGACTATTATCCTCGATGAGTTGGTAGTTGGGTAAAGAATTGACCATTTTGACCGAAGATGATTTTTTAGTCAAAAGATGATCTATTGGTTCAATGAGTTGCTCATTAGATCAACAATTGACTATTTTGACCAAAGTTGACTTTTTGGTCAAATGTTAAACTATTCGGTCGATAGTGTGGTCATTAGGTCAAAAATTGTTATTTTGATTAAAAATGTCTTTTTAGTCGAAATTGACCTATTAGGTTAATGGGTTTGTCATTAGGTCATGAGATTGAACATTTTATCGAAGTTATACTTTTTAATGAGTGATTGACTTATTAGGTCGATAATTGGTCATTAGGTCGAAACTTAGCTTTTTGATCAAAGCGTGAATTTTAGTCGAAAGTTAACTGCAGTAGGTTGACGAGGGTTGTCATTAGGTCGAGAAATTGACCATTTTGACAAAAGTTGACTTTTTAGTCGAAGTTGACTGTTGATGGATGAGTGGGTAATTGGGTCGAAGTTGACCATTTTGACCAAAGATGACTTTTGAGTCGCAAAGTTGAACTTATTGGATTCGATGGTTTGGTCATTGGGTAAAATTGACCATTTCGACCAGAAGTTGACTTTTTGGTCGAAAGTTGACTATTTGGGTCGATTGGTTAGTCATTAGGTCGAAAATTAGCATTTTGACCAAATTGTCTTTTTGGTCGAAAGTCTTTTGGAGTCATTGAGTTGGTAATTGGATCGAGATTGACCATTTTGACGAAGTTGACTTTTGGTCGGAGATTGACTTATTGGGTCGATAATTGGTCATTAAGTCGAAAATTGATATTTTGACGAAATTGACTATTTTGACGAAATTGACTTTTGGTCGAAAGTTGACTTATAGCCGATGGGTTGGTCATTGGGTGAGGAATGATCTTTTAGACCAAAGTTGACTTTTTAGATCAAAGTTGACTTATTGGGTCGATGGGTTGGTCATTGGGTCAAGATTGACCTTTTTGACGAAGTTGACTTTTTGGTGGAGAGATTACTTCTTGGATCGATAATTGGTGATTAGGTTAAAAATTAACTTTTTGACAAAATTGTCATTTTGGTCAAAAGTTGACTTATTAGGTCGATGGGTAGTCATTAAGTTAAAATATATTATTTTGACCGAATTGAACTTTTGGTCAGAAGTTGACATATTAGATCGATGGGTTTTTCATTGTGTCAGGATTGGCCAATTTTGACCAAAGTTGACTTTTTTGTCGGAGATTGACTTATTGGGTCGATAATTGGTCATTAGGTTAAAAAGTATGTTATTTTGGCCAAAATTGATTTTTATGATGAAAAGTTAACTTGATGGGTGAGCGATGGGAGGTCATTGGGTTAGAAATTAACCATTTCGACCAAATATGACTTTTTGTTCAAAAGTTGACCCATTTTGAGCAAAATTGAATTTTTGGTCAAAAGTTAACCCATTGGATCAAAGGGGTGGTCATTAGAGTCGAGAATTGTCCATTTTGACCAAAGTTGACTTCTTGGTCGAAGTTGACATATTTGGTTAATGAGTTGGTAGTTGGATCGAGAATTGACCATTTTAGTCGAAAGATGACATTTTGGTCGAAAGTTGATCTGAGTAGTTCGAGGGTTAGTCATTAGATTGAAAATTAATCATTTTGACCAAAGTTGACTTTTTGGTGAAAGTTGAATTATTGGGTCGATGTGTGGTGATTAGATCAAAATTGATTATTTTGACTAAAATTGTCTTTTTGGTCGAAGAATTGACTTATTGGGTCGATGGGTTTCTCATTAGGTAATGGATTGACCATTTTGACCAGATGATATTTTGGTCAGAGATTGACTTATTGTGTAAATAATTGGTCATTAGAGTGAAATTTGACTTTTTGACCGAAACTAAATTTTAGTCGAAAGTTAAGCTTGAGATAGATTGACGAGATGGTCTTTGGGTCGAAAATTGAAAATTTTGTCCGAAGTTGACTTTTTGTTGAAAGTTGACTGTTTGGTCGATCAGGTTGGTAATTAGGTTAAGAATTTACCATTTTGATCGAAGATGACTTTTTGGTCGAAGTTGATCTATTAGGGTCGATGGGTTGGTCATTGGGTAAAAAATTGACCATTTTGACCAAAGTTGAGTTTTTGGTCAAAAGTTAACCTATTGGGTCAGTGGGTGCTCATTAGGTCAAAAAATGACTATATTGACCAAAATTGACTTTTTTTTGTCAAAAGTTGACCTATTGGGCCAATGGGTTTATCGTTGGGTCAAGGATTGACCATTTTGACCAAAGTTCACTTTTAGGTCAAAGATTGACATATTGGGTTAATAATTGGTCATTAGGCCAAAAATTAACTTTTTGACCAAAATTGTCTTTTTGGTCAAATGTTAACCTATTAGGTCTATGGGTTTGTCATTTGGTCAAGGATTGATTATTTTGACCAAAGTTGACTTTTAGGTCGAGAGATTGACTTATTGTGTCGATAATTGGTCATTAATTCAAAATTGACTATTTTGACCAAAATTGACTTTTTGGTCGAAAGTCGACTATTAGGCTCGATGGGTTGGTCATTGGGTCAAGATTGAACATTTTGACCAAAGTTGACTTTTTGGTCGAAGTTGACATGTTAGGTCGATGGGTTGGTCTTTGGAGTGAGATTGACTTTTTTGACCAGAGTTGACTTTTTGGTCGAGAGATTGGCTTCTTTGAGTCGATAATTGGTCATTAGGTTAAAATTGAATACTTTTACTAAAATTGAGTTTATTTTGAAAAGTTGACCTTTTGGAGTCGATAGGTAGTCATTAAGTTAAAAATTGACTTTTTTGACCGAAATTGACTTTTTGGTCGAAAGATGACTGTTGAGGTCGATGGGTTTGTCATTAGGTCGAGGTTGGACCATTTTGACAAAGTTGACTTTTTAGTCGAGAGATTGACTTATTGGGTCGATAATTGGTCATTAGGTTAAAAATTGACTATTTTGGCTAAAATTGAATTTTTGGTCGAAAAGTTAACGCATTAGGTCGAAATTAAACTTTTTGAGCAAATATGAGTTTTTGGTTAAAGTTTGACTTATTTTGACGAAAATTGACTTTTTGGTCGAAAGTTAACTCATTAGTCAGACAGAGATTGGTTATTAGGTCGAAAATTGTCATTTGACTGAATTTAACTTTTTGGTCAAAAAGTTGACCTATTTGCTCAATGAGTTGGTAGTTGGGTCAAGAATTCATCATTTTGACCGAAGATGATTTTTGTTCAAAAGACGATTTATTGGTTCGATGGGTTGCTTATTAGGTCAACAATTGACCATTTTAACTAAAGTTGACTTTTTGGTCAAAAGTTGAACTATTGGGTCAATGGGTGTTCATTTGGTCAAAAATTGACTATTTTGACCAAAAATGACTTTTTGGTCAAAAATTGACCTATTGGGTTAATGGGTTTGTCATTGGGTCATGGATTGAGCATTTTTTGACCAAAGTTGACTTTTAGGTCAGTGATTGACTTATTGGGTCAATAATTAGTCATCAGGTGAAAACTTGACTTTTTTGATAAAACTAATTTTTAGTCGAGCGTTAACTTGATGGGTCGACGGGGTTGATCATTGGGTCGAGAAATTGACCATTTTGACGAAAGTTGACTTTTTGGTCGAAGGTTGACTGTTTGACGAAGAGTTAGTAGCTGGGTCGAGAATTGACCATTTCGACCAAAGATGACTTTTTAGTCGAAGTCGACATATTGGATTGATGAGTTAGTCATTGGAGCAAAAATTGACCATTTCGACCAAGTTGACTTTTTGGTCGAAAAGTTGACTTATTTGGTCGATGGGTGGTCATTAGGTCGAAAAATTGATATTTTGACCAAAATTGACTTTTTGGTCGAAAGTTGACCTGTTAGGTCATTTGGTTGAGTAATTAGGTCAAAGATTGACCATTTTGACCAAAGTTGACTTTTTGCTTCGAAGTTTGATTTATTGTGTCGATAATTGGTCATTAAAGTTGAAAAGTGATTATTTTGATGAAAATTGACTTTTTTGTCGAAAGATTGACTATTAAGCTAATGGTTGGTCATTGGGTCAAGGATTGATCTTTTTAACTAAAGTTGACTTTTTGGTCAAAAGTTGACCTATTGGGTCAACGGGTTGGTCATTGGGTCAAGATTGACTTTTTTGACAAAAGTTGACTTTTTGGTCAGAGATTGGCTTTTTGGGTCAATGATTGGTCATTTGGTTAAAAATTGAGTATTTTGACTAAAATTGACTTTTTGGTCAAAAGTTGACCTATCAGGTCAATGTGTAGTCATTAAGTTACAAATTGACTATTTTGACCAAAATTAACTTTTTGGTCAGAAGTTGACATATTGGGTCAATGAGTTTTTCATTGGGTCAAGGATTGACCATTTTGACCAAAGTAGACTTTTTTGTCAGAGATTAACTTATAGGGTCAATAATTGGTCATTAGGTCAAAAATTGATTATTTTGGCCAAAATTGATTATTTTGGCCAAAATTGATTATTTTGGCCAAAATTGAAATTTTGGTCAAAAGTTAACCCTTTAGGTTAACGTGAGGGTCATTGGGTTAGAAATTAATCATTTTGACCAAAGATAACTTCTGGTCAAAAGTTGACCTATTTTGACGAAAATTGAATTCTTCGTCAAAATTTAATCCATTAGGTCAACAGCGTGGTCATTGGGTCAGAAATTATCCATTTTGACCAAAATTGACTTTTTGGTCAAAGTTGACATATTTTAGTCGATCGAGTTGGTAGTTAGATCAAGAATTGACCATTTTGACCGAAGATGACTTTTTGGTCGAAAGATGATCTATTCGGTCGATTGGGTTGGTCATTGGGTCAACAATTGACCATTTTGACCCAAGTTGACTTTTTGGTCAAAAGTTGAACTATTGGGTCAATGGGTGGTCATTAGGTCAAACATTGACTATTTTGACAAAAATTGACTTTTTGGTCAAAAATTCACATATTGTGTTAATGGGTTTGTCATTGGGTTAAGGATTGAGCATTTTGACCAAAGTTGACTTTTTGGTCAATGATTGATGTAATGGGTCAATAATTGGTCGTTAGGTCAAAATTTGACTTTTTTTGACCAAAAGTGAATTTTTGTCGAAGTTAGCTTGATGGAGTCAACGAGAGTGGTCATTGGGTTGAAAATTAACCATTTTGACCAAAGTCGACTTTTGGTGAAAGTTGACTGTTTAGGTTAATGAATTGGTAATTGGGTCAAGAATTGACCATTTTGACCAAAGATGACATTTTATTCAAAAGTTGACTTATTTGGGCAATGGGTTGGTCATTGAGTAAAAATTAACTATTTCTACCAAAGTTGAATTTTTTGTCAAAAGTTGACCTATTGGGTCAGTGGGTGGTCATTAGGTCAAAAATTGACTATTTCCACCAAAATTGACTTGTTGGTCAGAAGTTGACCTATTGGGTCTTTGAGTTGGTAATTGGGCCAAGGATTGACTATTTTGACCAAAGTTAACTTTTTAGTCAGAGATTGACTTATTGGGTCAATAATTGGTCATTAAGTTAAAAATTGTATTTTTCGACCAAAATTGGCTTTTTGGTCAAAAGTTGACATATTAGGCCAATGGGTTGTTCATTGGGTCAAGGAATGATCTTTTTGACCATAATTGACTTTTTGGTCAAAAGTTCACTTATTGGGCCAATGGGTTGGTCATTGGGTCAAGGATTGACCACTTTAACCAAAGTTGACTTTTTGGTCAGAGATTAGCTTATTGGGTCAAAAATTGGTCATTAGGTTAAAAATTGACTATTTTGACTAAAATTGACTTTTTTGTCAAAATCTGACCAATTGGGTCAATGGCTGGTCATTAAGCCAAAAATTGACTATTTTGACCAAAATTGACTTTTTGGTCAAAAGTTGACATGTTGGATTCGATGGGTTGTTCATTAGGTCGAATATTGACCATTTTGACCAAAGTTGACTTTTTGGTCGAAAGTTGACTTTTGAGTCAATAGGTTGGTCATTAGGTTAAAAATTGAATATTTTGGCCAAGATTGACTTTTTGTCGAAAGTTACACTTTGGGTCGATGGGGGTCATTGGGTCGGAAATTAACCATTTTGACTAAATATGACTTTTGGTCGAAAAGTTGATCTATTTTGCATTGCAAAATTAGATTTTTTGTTAAAAGTTAACCCGATTAGATTGACGGTGTGAGTAATTAGGTCAGAAATTGATCCATTTTGATCAAAGTTGAATTTTGGTCGAAAAGTTGACTTATTTGGTCGATGAGTTGGTAGTTGGGTTAAGAATTGGCCATTATGACCGAAGAAGACTTTTTGGTCGAAAGTTGATCTTGTTGGATTCGATGGGTTGGTCATTGGGTCGAAAATTGACCATTTTGACCGAAGATGACTTTTGAGTCGAAAGTTGAACTATTAGGTCGATGGGTGGTCATTAGGTTAAAATTAGTTATTTTGACCAAAATTGACTTTTTAGTCGAAAGTTGACCTATTAGATCGATGGGTTTGTCATTGGGTCAAGGATTGACCATTTTGACCAAAGTTAACTTTTTGGTCAGAGATTGACTTATTGGGTCAGCAATTGGTCGTTAATTCAAAATTTGCTTATTTTTACCAAATTTGACTTTTTAGTCAAAAGTTAACCTATTAGGCCAATGGGTTAGTCATTGGGTTAAGGATTGATCATTTTAACCAAAGTTGACTTTTTGAGTCGAAAGTTCGATCTATTGAGTCAATGGGTTGGTCACGAGTTAAAGATTAGCCATCTTGACCAAAGTTCGATTTTTGCTCGAAGATTGACCTGCTTGGGTCGATAATTAGCTCATTATGTCGAAAATTGACTACTTTGTCGAAAATTGATTTTTTGGTCGAAGTTGACTGTTGAGATTCGATGGGTTAGTCATTGGGTCGAGGATTGACCTTTTTGACCGATGTTGACTTTTTGGTCGAGAGATTGACTTATTGGGTCGATAATTGGTCATTAGGTTAAAAATTGATTATTTTAACCAAAATTAAATTTTTGGTCAAAAGTTGATCCATTGGGTCAATGGGGTGGTCATTGGGTCAGAAATCGACCATTTTGACTAAAGTTGACTTTTTTGTTAAAAGTTGATCTATTTGGTCAATGAGTTAGTAATTGGGTCGAGAATTGACCATTTCTACTGGAGATGACTTTCTTGTCAAAATTTGATCTATTGGCTCAATCGGTTGGTCATTGGGTCGAAAAATGACCATTTTGACCAAAGTTGAGTTTTTTGTCAAAAGTTGACCTATTGCGTTAATGGGTGGTCATTAGGTCAAAAATTGATTGTTTTGACCAAAATTGACTTTTTGGTCAAAAGTTGACTTATTGGGTCAATGAGTTTGGCAATTGGTCAAGGATTGATCATTTTGAGCAAAGTTGACTTTTTGTCAAAGATTAACTTATTGGGTCAATAAAGTGTCATTAGGTCAAAAATTGATAATTTTGACCAAAATTAATTTTTTGGTCAAAAAGTTTACCCAATGGCTCAACGCGGAGGTCATTGGGGCGGAAATTGATCATTTTGACCAAAATTGACTTTACAGTCGAAAGTTGACCTATTTGTACGATGAGTTGGTTAAAAATTGCCGATTTAGCCGAAGTTGACTTTTTGTCAAAAGTCGACTTATTGGATTCGATAGGTGGTCATTAGGTTAAAAATTGATTATTTTGACCAATTTTGACTTTTTGTTAGTGACTTTTTGGTCGAAAGTTGACTATTTGGTCGATGGGTTTGTTATTGGGTCGAGATTAACCATTTTGACCACGAGTTGAATTTACGATCGGAGATTAACTTATTGGGTCGAAAATTGGTCATTAATTCGAAAAATGACTAATTTGACCAAAATTGGCTTTTTGGTCAAAAGTTGACTTATTAGGCCAATGGGTTGGCGATTGGGTCAAGGATTGATCATTTTGACCAAAGTTGACTTATTGGTCAAAAGTTGACTATTGGGTCAATGGAAAATGGGATGGCCATTGGGTCTAGGATTGATCATTTTGACCAAAGTTGACTTTTTGGTCAGAGATTGACTTATTGGGTCAATAATTGGTTATTAATTCAAAAATTAACTATTTTGAGCAAGATTGACTTTGTTGTCAAAGGTTGACCAATTAGGCTAACAGTTACGGCATTAGGTCAATGATTGATCATTTTTTCTAGGAGGTCATTAGCTCAAAATATGACTATTTTGACCAAAATTGACTTTTTTGTCAAAAGTTGACAAATTGGATCAATGAGTTTGTCATTAGGTCAAGGATTGACCATTTAACCAAAATTAACTTTTTGGTCAGAGATTGACTTATTGGGTCAATAATTCCATAAATTAATACTATTTTTGACGAAATTAACTTTGTGGTCAAAAGTTGACCTATTAGGCTTATAGTTTGAACATTGGGTCAAGGATTGATCATTTTTTCAAAGTTGATTTTTTGGTCAAAAGTTGACTTATTGGGTCAATAGTTTGGTCATCGAGTCAAGGATTGACCATTTTGACCAATGTTGACATTATTGTCAAAGATTGGCTTAGTGGGTCAATAATTGGTCGTTGGTAAAAAATTGACTATTTTGACTAAAATTGACTTTTTGATCAAAAATTGATCTATTAGGTCAATGGGTGGTCATTAAGTCAAAAATTAACTATTTTAACCAAAATTGACATTTTGGTCAAAAGTTGACATATTGGGTCAAGGATTGACCATTTTGACCAAGGTTGACTTTTTTGTCAGAGATTGACTTATTCAGTCAACAATTGGTCGTTAGGTTAAAAATTGACTATTTTGACCAAAAATGAAATTTTAGTCAAAAGTTAACCCATTGGGTCAATGGGTGCTCATTTGGTCACAAATTGACCATTTTGACCAAAGATAACTTTTTGGTCAAAAGTTGACTTATTTTGACCAAAATTTAGTTTTTGGTCAAAAGTAAACCTATTAGGTTAACAAGGTGGTCATTTGGCCTTAACCATTTGACCAAAGTTGACTTTTTGGTCAAAAGATGACTATTTGGTCAATGAGTTGGTAATTGGGTCAAAAATTGACCATTTTGACCAAAGATGACTTTTTGGTCAAAAGTTGACCTGTTGGATCAATGGATTAGTTATTCAGTTAAAAATTAACCATTTTGACTAATGTTGACCTTTTAATAAAAAGTTGACTATTAGATTGATGAGTTGGTAATTAATATCGAGAATTGACCATTTTGACAAAGATGACTTTTGGTCGAAAGTTGACTATTAGATTGATAGAGTTGGTCATTAGGTCGAAAATTGACCATTTTGACCAAAGTTGACTTTTGGTCAAAGTTGACTATTAGGTCGACTAGGTGGTCATTAGGTCGAAATTATGTATTTTGATTAATATTGACTTTTTAGTTGAAGTTTAACATATTGGGTCAATGGGTTTGTCATTGGGTCAGGGATTGACCATTTTGACCAAATTTGACTTTTTGATCAGAGATTGACTTATTGGGTCAATAATTGGTCATTAGGTCAAAAATTAACTTTTTTTGACCAATATTGAATTTTTGGTCAAAAGTTAACCCAATGGGTCAACGGGGTGATCATTGGGTCAAAAATTGATCATTTTGACCAAATTTGACTTTTTGGTCAAAAGTTGACCTATTTGGTCAATGAGTTTGTAATTGAGTCAAGAATTGACCATTTTGACAAAAGATGACTTTTTGGTCAAAATTTAATCTATTAGGTCAACAGGTTGGTAATTGGGTTAAAAAATGACCATTTTGACCAAAGTTGACTTTATAGAAAAAGTTGACATTTTGGGTCAATGGGTGCTCATTAGGTCAAAAATTGACTATTTTGACCATAGTTGACTTTTTGGTGAAAGTTGACTATTAGATTGATGGGTTTGTCATTGGGTCGAGGATTGACCATTTTGACGAAGTTGACTTATTTGTCGCAGATTGACTTATTGGGTCGATAATTGGTCATTAGATCAAAAATTAACTTTCTAACTAAAAGCTGAATTTTTAGTCGAAAGTTAACTTGATAGATTGACGGGGTGGTCATTAGGTAAAAAATTGACTATTTTGACCGAAGTTGACTTTTTGGTCAAAGGTTGACCTATTTGGCTAATGAGTTGGTAATTAGATCAAGAATTGACTATTTTGACCAAAAATGACTTTTTAGTCTAAAATTGACCTTTTGAGTCAATGCGTTGGTCATTGGGTAAAAAATTGACCATTTTGAGCAAAATTGTCTTTTTGGTCAAAAGTAGACCTATTGGGTCAATGGGTGGTCATTAGGTCAGAAATTAACTATTTTGACCAAAATTGTCTTTTCGGTCAAAAGTTGACCTAATGGGTCAATTAATTTGTCATTGGGTTAAGGATTGACTATTTTGACTAAAGTTGTCATTTTAGTCAAAAGTTGACCTATTAGGTCAATGATTGACCATTTTGACCAAACTTGACTTTTTGGTCAGAGTTGTCCCATTTGGTTAATAATTAGTCATTTGGTCAAAAATTGATTTAAGTTGACCAAATTTGAATTTTGGTCAAAAGTTAACCCATTGAGTCAATGGGGTGATCATTGTGTTAGAAATTGACCGTTTTGACCAAAGTTGACTTTTTGGTCAAAAAATGACCTATTGGGTCGATGGGTTGGTCTTTGGGTCAGAAATTGATCATTTTAATCAAACTTGACTTTTTGGTCAAATATTGACCTCCTGGGTCAATGGATTGGTCTTTGGGTCAAGGATTGACCAATTTGACCATTATTGAAATTTTTTGGTCAAAAGTTGACATATTGGGTTAATTAGTTTGTCAATGGCTCAGAAATTGACCATTTTGATCAAATTTGACTTTTTGGTCAAAACTTGACCTGTTGGGTCAATGCGTTTATCATTGGGTCAAAGATTGACCAATTTGACTAAAGTTGACTTTTTGGTAAGAGATTGTTTTATTGGGCAATAATTGGTCATTAGGTCAAAAATTGACTATTTTGACCAAAATTGACTTTTTGGTCGAAAGTTGACTGTTGGATCGATGGGTTGGTCATTGGGTCGAAGATTGATCACTTTGACCAAAGTTAACCTTTTCGTCGAAGTTGACCAGTTAGATTCGATGGGTTGGTCATTAGGTCGAAAATTGACCGATTTTAACCGAACATGACTTTTTGGTCAAAAGTTGGACCATTGGGTCAATGGATGATCATTAGGATAAAAATTACTATTTTGACCAAAAATGACTTTTTTGTCAAAAGTTGACCTATTGGGTCAATGGATATGTCATTGGTTAAAGGATTAACCATTTTGACTAAAATTGACTTTTTGGTCGAAAGTTGACATATTGGGTCAATTGGTTGGTCATTGGGTCAAGGATTGACTTTTTTGACCAAAGTTGACCTTTTGGTCAAAAGTTGACCTATTGGCTCAATGGGTTGGTCATTGGGTCAAGGATTGACAATTTTTTACCAAAGTTGACTTTTTGGTCAAAAGTTAACTTATTGGATCAACAGGATGGTCATTGGGTCAGAAATTGATCATTTTGACCAAAGTTGACTTTTGGTCAAAAGTTGACCTTTTGGGTCAATGGGGTGGCCATTAAGTCAAAAATTGGGTTTTTTGAATGAAATTGACTTTTTGGTCAAAAGTTGACCAATTGAGTCATTGAGTTAAGGATTGATCATTTTGACCCAAGTTGACTTTTGGTCAAAAGTTTACATATTTGGTCAAACGGTAGGTCATTGGGTCAAGGATTGACCATTTTGACCAAAGTTGACTTTTTGGTCAGAGATTGACTTATTGGGTCAATATTTCGTCATTAGGTCAATATTTGATTAGGTTGACAAAAATTAAATT
The DNA here is from genome assembly GCA_022702705.1 of Papilionanthe hookeriana x Papilionanthe teres. Classification (NCBI taxonomy): domain Eukaryota; kingdom Viridiplantae; phylum Streptophyta; class Magnoliopsida; order Asparagales; family Orchidaceae; genus Papilionanthe; species Papilionanthe hookeriana x Papilionanthe teres. The sequence continues at coordinate 60,181,282 of CM040434.1, read as the reverse complement.
TTTGGACAAAAGTTGACCTATTGGGTCAATGGGGTGGTCATTGTGTTAGAAATTAACCATTTTGTTTAAAGTTGACCTGCTAGGTCAGGGGTTTGGTCATTGGGTTAGAAACTGTCCATTTTGACCAAACTTGACTTTTTCGTCAAAAGCTGTCCCATTGGGTCATTAGGTTAGTGATTAGGTCAATGATTAACCATTTTGATTAAAGTTGACTTTTTGGCAAAAGATTGACTTATTGGGTCAATAATTGGTCATTAGATTAAAATTGACTTATTTTGTCGAAATTTTAATTCTTAGTCGGCAGTTGACTGTTAGATTGATGAGTCATTGGGTCGATTAAATTGATCCATTTCGACCAAAGTTATTATTTGGTCGAAAGTTAACTGATTAGATTGATGAGATGATCATTAAGGTCAAAAATTGACTACTTTGACCAAAACTGACTTTTTGTTCAAAACTTGACTTTTTAGGCTGATGAGTTGGTCATTGGGTTCAGGATTGGCCATTTTGACCAAATTTCACTTTTTCGTTTAAAGATGACCTATTTGGTCAATGGGTTCGTCATTGGATCAAGGATTGATAATTTTAACCAAAGTTGACTTTTTGATAAGAGATTGACCTTTTCAGTCAATAATTGGTCATTAGGTCAAAAATATGTTATTTTAGTTGAAATTGACTTTTTAGTCGAATATTGATTTATTGGATTGATGAGTTGGTCATTGGGTCGAGGATTGAGTCAATTTGACCGAAAGTTGACATATTGAGATTGATTTGTTGGTCATTGGGTCGAAAATTTACCATTTTGATTAAAGTTGACTTTTTGGTCAAAGTTTGAGTTGTTGGGTCGATGGGTTTCTCGTTAGGTCGAAGATTGACCATTTTGACGAAGTTGACTTTTTGGTAAGAGATTGACTTATTGAGCAATAATTGGTCATTTGATGAAAAATTGACTATTTTGACAAAAATTGACTTTTTGGTCAAAAGTTGACCTATTAGGTCAATGGTTTGGTCATTGGGTGAATGATTGAACATTTTGACCAAAGTTGACTTCTTGGTTAAATGTAGACCATTAGTCAATGGGTTGATCATTGGGTCAGAAATTAACCATTTTAACCGAAGTTGTCTTTTTGGTCAAAAGTTGACTTATTGGGCCAATAGGAGGTCATTAAGTTAAAAATAGACTATTTTCACCAAATTTAAATTTTTAGTTAAAAGCTAAACCATTGTATAAATGGGTATGTTAGTGGTTCATGGATTGACCATTTTGATGATAGTTGACTTTTAGGTCAAAAGTTGACAAATTGAGACAATTAGTTGGTCATTGGGTTAAGGATTGACCATTTTGACCAAGGTTGACTTTTTGGTCAAAATTTGACCTATTGGGTCAATGGGTTCGTCATTGGGTCAAGGATTGACCATTTTACTAAGTTGACTTTTTGGTCGAAAAGTTGACTATTAGATTGATGGGTTTGTCTTTTGGTCGAGTTGACCATTATGACCAAGTCGACTCTTTAGTCGAGATTGACTTATTGGGTAAATTATTGGACATTAGGTCGAAATTTTCTTATTTTGACGAAATTGACTTTTGTTGAAAAGTTGATCGATTGGATCGAAGGTTGGTCATTGGGTCGAGAATTGAACTTTTTGGCGAAGTTCACTTTTTGTCGAAAATTGACTATTGGATTAATGGGATTTTTATTGGGTTGAGAATTGAACATTTTAACTTGATAGTTGACTTTTTTGTTGAAAAGTTGACCATTTGGGTCAATGGGTTGTCATTAGGTAAAAAAATTAACAATTTTGACCAAAATTGACTTTTTGTTCAAAAGTTGACCTATTAGGTCAATGGGTTGGTCATTGGTTCAAGGATTGAGCATTTTGACAAAAGTTGACTTTTTTGATAGTGATTGACTTATTGGGTCAATAATTGGTCATTATGTCAAAATTTGACTTTTTACCAAAGTTGAATTTTTGGTCGAAAGTTAACTGTATGGATCGACAATGGTGGTCATTCGGATCGAAATTGACCATTTTGACCAAATTTGACTTTTTGGTCGAGTGTTGAACGATTTGGCCGATGAGTTGGTAATTGGATCGAAGAATTGACCATTTTGACCAAAGATGACTTTTTGTGTCAAAGTTGACTGATTGGGTCGATGGGTAAAAAATTGACCATTTCGACCAAAGTTGACTTTTTGGTCGAAAGTTGACATGTTAGGTCGATGGGTGGTCATTAGGTCGAATTGATTATTTTGACCATAATTGACTTTTTGGTCGAAAGTTGACTTATTGGGTCGATTGGGTTGGTAATTGGGTCGAGGATTAGTTATTATGACGAAGTTGACTTTTTTGTCGAGAGATTGACTTATTGAGTCGATAATTGGTCATTAAGTCGAAAATTGACTATTTTGACCAAATTTGACTATTTGGTAAAAAGTTGACCTATTGGGCTAATGGGTTGGTATTGGGTCAAGGATTGATCTTTTTGTCTGAAGTTGACTTTTTGGTCAAAAGTTGACCTATTGGGTCAATGGGTTAGTCATTGGGTCTAGGATTGACCATTTTAACAAAGTTGACTTTTTGGTCAGAGATTGACTAATTGGGTCAATAATTGATCATTAGATTAAAAATTGACTATTTTGACCAAAGTTGACTTTTTTTATCAAAAGCTGACCTACTGGGTCAATGGGTGGTCATTAAGTAAAAAATTGAATATTTTGACTAAAATTGACTTTTTGGTCAAAAGTTGACATATTCGGTCAATGGGTTTTTCATTGGGTCAAGAATTGACCATTTTAACCAAAGTTGACTTTTTTTTCCGAGATTGACTTATTGGGGTAATAATTGGTCATTAGGTTAAAAATTGATTATTTTGACCAAAATTGAATTTTTGATCGAAGGTTAACCCATTGAGGTTAACGGGAGAGTCATTGGGTCGAGCGATTAACTATTTTAACGAAGCATGACTTTTTGTTCGAAAAGTTGACTTATTTTAAGCGAAATTTAATTTTTTGGTCGAAAGTTAACCTTAAGTTGACGTTGAGTGTTGTCATTGGGTCGAAGCATTACATTTTGACCGAAGTTAACTTTTTGGTCAAAGTTGACTTATTTGATCAATGAGTTGGTAGTTGGGTTAAGAATTGGCCATTTTGACTGAAGATGGCTTTTTGGCCAAAAGTTGATCAAATGGTTCAATGGGTTGGTCATTGGGTAAAAAATTGACCATTTTGACCAAAGTTGACTTTTTGGTCAAAAGTTGAACTATTGGGTAAATGGGTGGTCATTAGGTCAAAGATTGACTATTAAGACAAAAATTGACTTTTTTGTCAAAAATTGACAAATTGGGTCAATGGGTTTGTGATTGTGTCAATAATTGAGCACTTTGAACCAAAGTTGACTTTTTGGTCAGAGATTGACTTATTGGGTCAATAATTGGTCATTAGGTCAAAATTTGACTTTTTGACCAAAACTGAATTTTTAGTCAAAAGTTAACCCAATGGGTGAACGGGATGGTCATTGAGTCAGAAATTGAACATTTGACCGAAGTTGACTTTTTGGTCAAAAGTTGACATATTTGGTCAGTGAGTTGGTAATTGGGTCAAGAATTGACAATTTTGACCGAAGATGACTTTTGGGTGAAAAGTTGATCTATTGTGTAGTGGGTTAGTCATTGGGTTAAAAATTGACCAGTTTGACTAAAGTTGAGTTGTTGGTCAAAACTTGACCTATTGGGTCAATGGGTGCTCATTTGGTCAAAATTTGACTATTTTGACCAAAATTGACTTTTTTTGTCAAATGTTGACCTATTGGGCCAATGGGTTTGTCATTGAGTCATGGATTGACCATTTTGACCAAAGTTAACTTTTTGGTCAGAGATTGACTTATTGGGTCAATGAGTTTGTCATTGGGTCAAGGATTGACCATTTTGACCAAGGTTGACTTTTAGGTCAAATATTGGCTTACAGGGTTAATAATTTATCATTAGGTTAAAAATTGACTATTTTGACCAAAATTGACTTTTTGATCAAAAGTTAACCCATTGGGTTAGCGGGGGATCATTGGGTTAGAAATTAACCACTTTGACTAAAGTAGACTTTTTGTTCAAAAGTTGACCCATTTTGAGCAAAATTGTATTTTTGTTCAAAAGTTAACCCATTGGGTCAAAGGGGTGGTAAGTGGGTCAGAAATTATCCATTTTTTGTCAAAAGTTGACCTATTTGGTCAATGAGTTGGTAGTTGGGTCATGAATTGACCATTTTAACTTAAGATGACTTTTTGGTCAAAAGTTGATATATTTGTTCAATGGGTTGGTCATTGGATCAAAAATTGACCATTTTGAACAATGTTGACTTTTTGGTCAAAAGTTGAATTATTGGGTCAATGGGTGGTCATTTGATCAAAATTGACTATTTTGACTAAAGTTGTATTTTTGGTCAAAAATTGACTTATTGGGTCAAAGGGTTTGTCATTGGGTCGAGTATTCACAATTTTAACCAAAGTTGACTTTTTTTATCATAGGTTAACTGATTGGGTCAATAATTGATCGTTAGGTCAAAATTTGACTTTTTAACCAAAACTGAATTTTTAATCAAAAGTTATCCCAATGGGTCAAAGGGATGTCTATGGGTTAAAAATTGAGAATTTTGATCGAAGTTGACTTTTTGGTCAAAAGTTGACCTATTTGGTCAATGAGTAGGTAATTGGGTCAAAAATTGACCATTTTGACTGAAGATGACTTTTTGGTTAAAAGTTGATCTTTGGGTCAGTGGGTCGGTCATTGGGTCAAAAATTGACCTTTTCGACCAAAGTTGAATTTTAGGTCAAAAGTTGACCTATTGGATCAATGGGTGGTCATTAGGTCAAAAATTGACTATTTTAACCAAAATTGAGTTTTTGGTTAAAAGTTGACCTATTTTGTTCATTGAGTTGGTAATTGGGTCAAGGATTGACCATTCTGACCAAAGTTGAGTTTTTGGTTAGAGATTGACTTATTGAGTCAATAATTGTTCATTAAGTCAAAAAATTGACTATTTTGATAAAATTTGACTTTTTGGACGAAAGTTAACCTATTAGGCTAATGGGTTGGTCATTGGGTCAAGGATTGATCTTTTTTACCAAAGTTGACTTTTTGGTCAAAAGTTGACCTATTTGGTCAATGGGTTGGTTATTGGGTCAAGGATTAATCATTTTAATCAAAGTTGACTTTTTGGTCGGAGATTGGCTGACTGGGTCAATAATTGGTCATTAAGTTAAAAATTGACTATATTGCCCAAAATTGACTTTTTGGTCAAAAGCTGACCTATTGGATCAATGGGTGGTCATTAAGTCGAAAATCAGACTGATTTTGACCAAAATTGACTTTTTGGTCAAAAGTTGACATATTGCGTCATTGGGTTTTTCATTGGGTCAAGGATTGACCATTTTGACCAAAGGTGACTTTTTGGTCAGAGATAGACTTATTGGATCAATTATTGGTCTTTAGGTCAAAAATTCACTAGTTTGTCAAAATTGAATTTTTGGTTAAAAGTTAACCCATTGGGTCAACGGGGGTCATTGGGTCAGAAATTAACCATTTTGACCAAAGATGACTTTTTGTTTAAAAATTAACCTATTTTGAGCAAAATTGAATTTTTGGTCAAAAGTTAACCCATTGGGTCAATAGGGTGGTCATTGGGTCAGAAATTGTCCATTTTGACCAAAGTTGACTTTTTGGTCAAAAGTTAACTTATTTGGTCAATGAGTTGCTAGTTGGGTTAAGAATTGACCTTTTTGATCGAAGATGGCTTTTTGGTCAAAAGTTGATCAATTGGTTCAATGGGTTGGTCATTGGGTCAAAAATTGATCTTTTTTACCATAGTTGACTTTTCGTTCAAAAGTTGAAGTATTGGGTCAATGGGTGGACATTAGGTCAATGGGTTTGTATTTTAGTCAAAATAGTCAAAAAGTCAATTTTGGTCAAAAAAGTCAATTTTTAGTCAAAAGTTAACCCAATGGGTCAACAGGATGGTCATTGAGTCAGAAATTGACAAATTTGACTAAAGTTGAGTTTTTGGCCAAAAGTTGATCTATTTGGTCAGTGAGTTGGTAATTGGGTCAAGAATTGACCATTTTGACCGAACATGACTTTTTGGTCAAAATTTGATCTATTGGGTCAGTGGGTTGGTCATTGGGTCGAAAATTGACAATTTTGACCAAAGTTCAGATTTTGGTCAAAAGTTGACCTATTGGGTCAATGAGTGCTCATTAGGTCAAAAATTAATTATTTTAACCAAAATTGACTTTTTTGTTCAAAAGTTGACCTAGTGGGCCATTGTGTTTGTCATTGAGTCAATGATTGATCATTTTGAGCAAAGTTGACTTTTTGGTCAGAGATTGACTTTTTGGGTCAATGAGTTTGTCAAAAATTGACTTAATGACCATTTTGACCAAAGATGACTTTTACGTCAAAAGTTGACCTATTGGGGCAATGTGTTGGTCATTAGGTAAAAATTGACCATTTCTACCAAAGTTGACTTTTTTGTCAAAAATTGACCTATTAGGTTGATGGGTTGGTCATTAGGTTAAAAATTGATAATGTTAAACCAAAATTGACTTTTTGGTGAAAGTTGCACTATTGGGTCGTTGAGTTGGTAATTAGGTCGAAGTTGACCATTTTGACCAAAGTTGACTTTGTGCTCGAAAGTTGACTTATTGGGTCAATAATTGGTCATTAAGTTAAAAATTGACTTTTTGGTCAAAAGTTAACCTATCAGGCCAATGGGTTGGTCATTGGGTCAAGGATTCATCTTTTTGATGAAAGTTGATTTTTTGGTCAAAAGTTGACTTATTGGGTAAATGGGTTGGTCATTGTGTTAAAGATTGACCATTTTACCCAAAGTTGACTTTATGGTCAGAGATTAGCTCATTGGGTCAAAAATTGGTCATCAGGTTAAAAATTAACTATTTTTACCAAAATTTAGTTTTTTTGTCAAAATCTGACATATTGTGTCAATGGATGGTCATTAAGACAAAAATTGACTATTTCGACCAAAATTGACTTTTTGGTCAGAAGTTGACATATTGGGTCAATTGGTTTTTCTTTGGGTCGAGGATTGACCATTTTCGTCAAGGGGTGGTCATTAGGTCAAAAATTGACTATTTTGACCAAAATTGACTTTTTGATCAAAATTTGACCTATTGGGTCATTGAGTTGGTAATTAGGTCAAGGATTGACCATTTTGACCAAAGTTGGCTTTTTGGTCAGAGATTGACTTATAGGATCAATAATTGGTCATTAAGTCAGAAATTGACTAATTTTACCAAAATTGACTTTTTGGTCAAAAGTTGACCAATTAGATCGAAGGTTGGTCATTGGGTCGAAGATTGATCTTTTTGATCAAAGTTGACTTTTTTGTCGAAAGTTGACTGTTAGGTCGATGGGTTGGTCATTGCGTCGAGATTGACCTTTTTGACCAAGTTGATATTTTGGTCGGAGATTGACTTCTTAGATTCGATAATTGGTCATTAGGTTAAAAATTGACTACTTTTACCAAAATTGACTATTTGGTCAAAAGTTGACCTATTGGGTCAATGGGTAGTCATTAAGTTAAAGTGGACTATTTTGACAAAAATTGACTTTTTAGTGAGAAGTTGACAAATTGGGTCATTGGGTTTGTCATTAGGTCAAGGACAGACCATTTTGGCCAAAGTTGACTTTTTGTCAGAGATTACTTATTAGGTCAATAATTGTTCTTTGGGTCAAAAATTGACTATTTTGGCCAAAATTGAATTTTTGGTCAAAAGTTAACTCATTGGGTCAATGGGAGGCTCATTGGGTCACAAATTAATCATTTTGACCAAAGATGTCTTTTTGGTCAAAAGTTGACATATTTTGACCAAAATTGAACTTTTTGTCTAAAGTTAACTCATTGGGTCAACGGGGAGGTCATTGGGTCAAAATTGTCCATTTTGAACAAAATTGACTTTTTCGTCAAAAGTTGACATATTTGCTCAATGAGTTGGTAGTTAGGTCAAGAATTGACCATTTTGACCGAATATGACTTTTTGCTCAAAAGATGATCTATTAGTTCAATGGATTGGTCATTAGGCCAACAATTGACCATTTTGACCAAAGTTGACTTTTTGGTAAAAAATTGAACTATTGGGTCAATGGGTGGTCATGAGGTCAAAAATTGACTATTTTGACAAAAATTGACTTCTTGGTCAAAAATTGACTTTTTGGTCAAAAATTGACCAATTGGGTTAATGGGTTTGTCATTGGGTCAAGGATTGAACATTTTGACCAATGTTGACTTTTTGGTTAGCAATTGACTTATTGGGTCAATAGTTGGTCATTAGGTCAAAATTTCACTTTTTTGACCAAAACTGAAATTTTGGTCAAAAGTTAACCCAATGGGTCAATGAGATGCTCATTTGGTCAAAAATTGACCATTTTGACCAAAGTTGACATTTTGGTCAAAGGTTGACCTAATTGGCCAGTGAGATGGTAATTGGGTCAAGAATTGACCATTTTGGCCAAAGATGACTTTTTAGTCAAAAGTTGACCTATTGGGTTAATGGGTTGGTCATTGGGTAAAAAATTGACCATTTCGACCAAAGTTTACTTTTTGGTCAGAAGTTGATTTATTGGGTCAATGGGTGGTCATTAGGTCAAAAATTGACTTTTTGGTCAAAAGTTGACCTATTAGGCCAATGGGTTAGTCATTGGGTCAAGGATTGATCTTTTTGACCAAAGTTGACTTTTTTGTCAGAAGTTGACCTATTGGGTCAACGGGTTGGTCATTGGGTCAAGATTGACCTTTTTGACCAAAGTTGACTTTTTGGTCAATGATTGGCTTATTGGGTAAATAAATGGTGATTAGGTTAAAAATTAACTATTTTGACTAAAATTGACTTTTTGGTCAAAAGTTGACCTATTGGGTCAATGGGTAGTCATTAAGTTAAAAATTGACTATTTTGACCAAAATTTACTTTTTGGTCAGAAGTTGACATATTGGGACAAGGATTGAACATTTAGACCAAAGTTGACTTTTTGAGTCGAAGATTGACTTATTAGATTGATAATTGGTCATTATGTTGGCCATTATTTTGGCGAAAATTGAATTTTTTGTCGAAGTTAACCCATTGGGTGAACGGAAAGGTCATTAGATTGGAAATTGACAATTTCGACCAAAGATGACTTTTATTCGAAAGTTGACCCATTTTGAGCGAAATTGAATTTTTGGTCGAAAGTTAACTCGATTGGATCGAAAGGGTAGTCATTAGATCGAGAATTATCCATTTTGGTCAAAGTTGACTTTTTGGTCAAAATTTGACATATTTGGATAATGTGTTGGTAGTTGGGTCAAGAACTGACCATTTTGACTGAAGATAACTTTTTGGTCAAAAGTTGATCTATTGGTTCAATGGGTTGGTCATTGGGTTAAAAATTGACAATTTTGACCAAAGTTGACTTTTTGGTCAAAAATTGAACTATTGGTTCATGGGTGGTCCTTAGGTAAAAAATTTTCTATTTTGACAAAAATTGTCTTTTTGGTCAAAAATTGACTTATTGGGTCAATGAGTTTGTCATTTGGTCAAGGATTGACTTATTGGGTCAATAATTGGTCAGTAGGTCAAAATTTGACTTTTTTGACCAAAACTGAATTTTTAGGTAAAAGTTAACCAAATGGGTGAACGGGGTGGTCATTGGGTCAGAAATTGACCATTTTTACTAAAGTTGACTTTTTTTTTCAAATGTTGACCTATTTGGCCATTGAGTTGGTAATTGGGTCAAGAATTGACTATTTTGACCAAAGATGACTTTTTAGTCAAAAGTTGACCTATTAGGTCGATGGGTTGGTCTTTGGGTAAAAATTGACCATTTCTACCAAAGTTGACTTTTTTGTCAAAGTTGACCTATTTATTGGGTCAATGGGTGGTCATTCGGTCAAAATTTGACTATTTTCACCAAAATTGACTTTTTGGTCAAAAGTTGAGCTATTGGGTCTTTAAGTTGGTAATTGGGCCAAGGATTGACCATTTTGACCAAAGTTGACTTTTTGGTCAGAGATTGACTTATTGGATCAAAATTGCTCATTAAGTCAAAATTTAACTATTTTGACCAAAATTGACTTTTTTGTCAAAAGTTGACATATTAGGCCAATGGGTTGGTCATTGGGTAAAGAATTGATCTTTTTGACCAAAGTTGACTTTTTGGTCAAAAGTTGACTTATTGGGTCAATGGGTTGTCATTGGGTCAAGGATTGACCATATTAGCCAAAGTTGACTTTTTGGTCAGAGTTTAGCTAACTAGGTTAATAATTGGTCATTAGGTTAAAAATTGAATATTTTAACCAAAATTGACTTTTTTGTCAAAATCTGACCTATTGGGTTAATGGGTGGTCATTGAGACAAAATTGACTATTTTAACCAAAATTGACTTTTTGGTCAAAAGTTGACATATTGGCTCAATGTGTTTTTCATTGGGTCGAAAGATTGACCATTTTGACCGAAGTTGACTTTTGATCGAAGATTGACTTATTGGGTCAATAATTGGTCATTAGGTCAAAAATTGAATATTTTGGCCAAATTGAATTTTTTGTCAAAAGTTACCCACTGGCTTACATTAACCATTTTCACTAAAGATGACTTTTTGTTTAAAAGTTGACCTATTTTGAGCAAAATTAAATTTTTTGTCAAAAGTTAACCCATTGGGTCAACAGGGTGGTCATCAAATCAAAAATTGTCCATTTTGACCAAAGTTGACTTTTTGGTCAAAAGTTGACTTATTTGGTCAATGAGTTGTTAGCTGGGTTAAGAATTGGCCATTTTGACTGAAGATGGCTTTTCGGTCAAAAGTTGATCTATTGGCTCAATGGGTGGGTCATTGGGTCAAAAATTGACCATTTTGACCAAAGTTGACTTTTTGATCAAAAGTTGAACGATTTGGTCAATGGGTGGTCTTTAGGTCAAAAATTGACTATTTTGACCAAAATTGACTTTTTGGTCAAAAGTTGACCTATTGGGTCAATGGGTTTGTCATTGGGTCAAGGATTGACCATTTTAACCAAAGTTGACTTATTGGGTCAATAATTGGTCATTAATTCAAAATTTTCTTAATTTGACCAAAATTGACTTTTTGGTCAAAAGTTGACCTATTAAGCCAATGGGTTGGTCATTGGGTCAAGGATTGATCATTTTGACCAAAGGTGACTTTTTGGTCAAAAGTTACACGTTGGATCGATGGGTTGGTCGATGGGTCGAAGATTAACCATCTTGACGAAAGTTCACTTTTTGTCGAGAGATTGGCTTTCAGATTAAAATTGGTCGTTTGGTCGAAAATTGACTACTTTGTCAAAAATTGATTTTTTGGTCAAAAGTTATTCACTTTGGGTCAAGGATTGACCATTTTGACCAATGTTGACTTTTGGTCACAGATTGACTTATTGGGTCATTAATTGGTCATTAGGTCAAAATTTGATTATTTTGACCCAATTAAATTTTTTGTCAAAAGTTGACCCATTAGATTGACAGGGTGGTCATTGGGTCAGAAATCAACCATTTTGACTAAAGTTGACTTTTTAGTCAAAAGTTGATCTATTTGGTCAATGAGTTGGTAATTGGATCCAGAATTCACCATTTATACCGGAGATGACTTTTTTGTCAAAATTTGATCTATTGGGTCAATGGATTGGTCACTGAGTCAAGAAATGACCATTTTGACCAAAGTTGACTTTTTTGGCAAAAGTTGACCTATTGCGTTAATGGGTGGTTATTAGGTCAAAAATTGATTATTTTGACCAAATTTGACTTTTTTGTCAAAAGTTGACTTATTGGGTCAATGGGTTTGTCATTGGGTCAAGTATTGACCATTTTGACCAAAGTTGACTTTTTTGTCAGAAATTAACTTATTGGGTCAATAAAGTGTCATTAGGTCAAAAATTGACTATTTTGACCAAAATTAAATATTTAGTCAAAAAGTTTTCCCAAAGGCCCAACGGGGAGGTCATTGGTTCAGAAATTGACCATTTTGACCAAATTTGACTTCCTGGTCAAAGTTGACATATTTGGTCAATGAGTTCGTGAAAATTGTTCATTCTGACCAAAGTTAACTTTTTGGTCAAAACTTAACCTATTGGGTCAATGGGTGGTCATTAGGTTAAAAATTGATTAATTTGAACAAAATTTACTTTTTGGTCAAAAGTTGAGTTTTTGGTCAAAAGTTGACCTATTGGGTCAATGGGTTTGTCATTGGGTCAAAGATTTACCATTTTGACTAAAGTTGACTTTTTGGTAAGAGATTAACTTATTGGGTTAATAATTGGTCATTAATTTAAAAAATGACTATTTTGACCAAAATTGACATTTTGGTCAAAAGTTGACTTTTTAGGCCAATGAGTTGACCATTGGGTCAAGGATTGATCATTTTGGCCAAAGTTCACTTTTTGGTCAAAAGTTGACCAATCGGGTCAATGGGTTGATCAATGGGTAAAAAATTGACAATTTTGACCAAAGTTCTCTTTTTGGTTAGAGATTGACTTATTGGGTCAATAATTGGTCATTAAATCAAAAATTGACTATTTTGACTGAAATTGACTTTTTGGTCAAAGGTTGACCTATTAGGCTAATAGTTTGGACATTGGGTCAAGGATTGATCATTTTTCTGGGAGGTCATCCGGTCAAAATATGACTATTTTTGACCAAAATTGACTTTTTGGTCAAAAGTTGACAAATCGGATCAATGAGTTTGTCATTGGGTCGAAGGATTGGCCATTTTAACCAAAATTAACTTTTCGGTTTGAGATTGACTTATTGGGTCAATAATTGGTCATTAATTGAAAATTTTATAATTTTGACCGAAATTGACTTTGTAGTCAAAAGTTGGCCTGTTAGGCTAATAGTTTGGACATTGGGTCAAGGATTGATCATTTTTTCCAAAGTTGATTTTTTGGTCAAAAGTTAACTTATTGGGTCAATAGGTTAGTCATTGAGTTAAGGATTGACCATTTTGATCAAAGTTGACTTTACGGTCAAATATTGGCTTACTGGGTCAATAATTGGTCGTTAGGTCAAAAATTGACTATATTGACCAAAATTGACTTTTTGGTCAAAAGTTGACCTATTGGATCAATGGGTGGTCATTAAGTCAAAAATTGACTTTTTGGTCAAAAGTTGACATATTGGGTCAATGGGTTTTTCATTGAGTTAAGGATTGACCATTTTGATCAAAGTTGACTTTTTTGTCAGAGATTGACTTATTGGGTCAATAATTGGTCATTAGGTCAAAAATTGATTTTTATGGCCAAAATTGAATTTTTGGTCAAAATTTAACCCATTGGGTTAACGGGGGGTCATTGGGTCAGAAATTAACCATTTAGACCAAGGATGACTTTTTGTTCAAAAATTGTCTTTTTTCAGCTAAATTGAATTTTTGGTCAAAAGTTAACCCATAGGGTCAACGGGGTGGTCATTAGGACATAAATTGTCCATTTTGACCAACGTTAACTTTTTGGTCCAAAGTTGACTTATTTGGTCAATGAGCTGGTAGTTGGGTTAAGAATTGGCCATTTTGACCGAAGATGGCTTTTTGGTCAAAAGTTGCACTATTGCTTCAATGGGTCGGTCATTGGGTCAAAAATTGACCATTTTCACCAAAGTTGACTTTTTGGTCAAAAGTTGAACTTTTGGGTCAATGGGTAGTCATTAGGTCAAAAATTGACTATTTTGACTAAAATTGTCTTTTTGGTCAAATATTGACTTATTGGGTCAATGGATTTGTCAATGGGTCAAGGATTGACCATTTTGACCAAAGTTGACTTTTTGGTGAGAGATTGACTTATAGGGTTAATAATTTATCATAAGGTGAAATTGACTTTTGATCAAGCTGAATTTTGGTCGAAAGTTAACTTGATAGATTGACGAGGGTGGTCATTGGGTCAGAAATTGACCTTTTTGACCAAAGTTAACTTTTTGGTCGAAAGTTAACCTATTTGGCCAATGAGTTAGTAATTGGGTCATGAATTGAGCATTTTGACCAAGAATGTTATAGTTAAAGGTTAACCTATTGAGTCAATGGGTTGGTCATTGGGTCAAAAATTGAACATTTTAACCAAAGTTGACTTTTTGGTCAAAAGTTGATCTATTGGGTCAATGGGTGATCATTTGGTCAAAAATTGACTATTTTGACCAAAATGGACTTTTTGGTTAATAGTTGACCTATTAGGTCAACGGGTTTTTTATTTGGCCAAGGATTGACCATTTTGACCAAAGATGACTTTTTTGGTTAGAGATTGACTTATTGGATCAATAATTAGTCATTAATTCAAAAATTGTCTATTTTGACCACAATTGACTTTTTTGTCAAAAGTTGACCTATTAGGCCAACAGGTTGGTCATTAGGTCAAGGATTGATCTTTTTGACCAAAGTTAACTTTTTGGTCAAAAGTTGACTTATTTGGTCAATTGGTTGGTCATTGGGTTAAGATTGACCTTTTTGACCAAAGTTGACTTTTTGGTCAGAGATGGCTTACTGGGTCAATTATTGGTCATTAGGTTAAAAATTAACTACTTTTACCAAAATTGACTTTTTGGTCAAAAGTTCACCTATTGGGTCAATGGGTAGTCATTAAGTTAAAAATTGACTATGTTGACCAAAATAAGCTTTTTGGTCAAAAGTTGACATACTAGGTCAATGGGTTTGATATTGGGTCAAGGATGGATCATTTTGACCAAAGTTGACTTTTAGTCAGAGATTGACATATTAGGTCAATAATTGGTCATTCGGTCAAAAATTGACCATTTTTGCCAAAATTAAATTTTTGGTCAAAAGTTAACCTATTGGGTCAATGGGAGGGTCATTGGGTCAGAAATTAATCATTTTGACCAAAGATGACTTTTTGGTCAAAAGTTGACCTATTTTGACCAAAATTGACTTTTTGGTCAAAAGTTAACTCATCGGGTCAACAGGTTGGTCATTGGGTCAGAAATTATCAATTTTCACCAAGATTGACTTGTTGGTTAAAAGTTGACCAATTTATTTAATGAGTTGGTAGTTGGGTCAAGAATTGACCATTTTGACCGAAGATGAGTTTTTGGTCAAAAGATGATCAATTAGTTCAATGGGTTGCTCATTGGGTCAACAATTGACTAATTTGACCAAAGTTGACTTTTTGGTCAAAAGTTGACCTATTTGGTCAATGAGTGGTCATTAGGTTAGAAATTGACTATTTTGACCAAAATTGACTTTTTGGTCAAAAGTTGACCTATTGGGTCATTGAGTTGGTAATTGTGTCAAGGATTGACCATTTTGACCAAAGTTAACTTTTTGGTCAGAGATTGACTTATTGGGTCAATAATTGGTCATTAAGTAAAAAATTGACAATTTTGACCAAAATTGACTTTTTGGTCAAAGTTGACATATTAGGTCGATGGGTTGGTCTTGGGTCAAGGATTGATCTTTTTGACAAAAGTTGACTTTTTGGTCAAAAGTTGACCTATTAGGTCAATGGATTGGTCATTCGGTCAAAATTGACCTAAATTGACTATTTTGACCAAAATTAACTTTTTTGGTCAAAAGTTAACCCATTGGGTTAACAGGGGGTCATTGGCTCAGAAATTAACCATTTTGACCAAAGATGACTTTTTGTTCAAAAATTGACCTTTTTTAAGCAAAATTAAATTTTTGGTCAAAAGTTAACCCATTGGGTTAACGGGGTGGTCATTGGGAAAGAAATTGTCCATTTTGACCAAAGTTGACATATTGGTCCAAAGTTGACTTATTTGGTCAATGAGTTGGTAGTTGGGTTAAGAATTGGTCTTTTTGACCGAAGATGGCTTTTTGGTCAAAAGTTGATCTATTGGTTCAATGGGTTGGTCATTGGGTCAAAAATTGACCATTTTGACCAAAGTTGACTTTTTGGTCAAAAGTTGAACTATTTGGTCAATGGGTGGACATTAGGTCAAAAATTGATTATTTTGACCAAAATTGACTTTTTGGTCAAATTTTGAGATATTGGGTCAATAGGTTTGTCATTGTTTCAGAGATTTACCACTTTGACCGAAGTTAACTTTTTGGTCAGAGATTGACTTATTGGGTCAATAATTGGTCATTAGGTCAAAATTTGACTTTTCACCAAAAATGATTTTTTTGTCAAAAGTTAACCCGATGGATCAACGGGATGGTCATTGGGTAAGAAATTAACAGTTTCGACCGAAAGTTGACTTTTGGGTCAAAAGTTGATCTATTTGGTCAATGTGTTGGTAATTGGGTCAAGAAATAACCATTTTTACCGAAGATTACTTTTTGGTTAAAATTTGATCTATTGGGTCAGTGGGTTGGTCATCGGGTCAAAAACTGACCATTTTGACCAAAGTTGAGTTTTTGGTCAAAAGTTGACCTATTGGGTCAATGGGTGCTCATAAGGTAAAAAATTAACTATTTTGACCAAAATTGACTATTTTGACCAAAATTGACTATTTTGACCAAAATTGACTTTTTTGTCAAAAGTTAACCTATTGGGCCAATGGGTTTGTCATTGAGTCAAGGATTGACTATTTTGACCAAAGTTGACTTTTTTAGTCAGAAATTGACTTATTGGGTCAATGAGTTTGTCATTGGGTAATTGATTGACCATTTTGACGAAAGCTGACTTTTTGGTCAGAGATTTGCTTACTGGGTCAATAATTGGTCATTAGGTTAAAAATTTACTATTTTGACTAAATTTGACTTTTTGGTCAAAAGTTAACCCATTGGGTTAATAGGGGGTCATTGGGTAAGAAATTAACCATTTTGACCAAAGATAACTTTTTGTTCAAAAGTTGACCCATTTTGAGTAAAATGGAATTTTTGATCAAAAGTTAACCCCTTGAGTCAAAGGCGTGGTCCTTGGGTCAGAAATTGTCCATTTTGACTAAAGTTGATTTTTTAGTCAAAAGTTAATTTATTTGGTCAAGGAGTTGGTAGTTGGGTCAAGAATTGACCATTTTGACTGAAGATGACTTTTTGGTCAAAAGTTGTATATTGGTTCAATGGGTGTGTCATTGGGTGAAAAATTGACCATTTTGACCAAAGTTGACTTTTTGGACAAAAGTTGAACTATTGGGTCAATGGGAGGTCATTAGGTCAAAAATTGACTATTTTTACTAAAATTATTTTGGTCAAATATTAACTTATTGGGTCAAGGATTGATCATTTTCACCAAAGTTGACTTTCTGGTCAAAGATTGACTTATTGGATCAATAATTGGTCATTAAGTCAAAATTTGACTTTTTGACCAATTGAATTTTTATTGAGAGTTAACATGTAGATTGACGAGATAGTCATTGAGTCGAAATTGACGATTTTGACCAAAGTTGACTTTTAGGTCAAAAGTTGACCTATTTGGTCAAAGAGTTAGTAATTGGGTAAAAAATTTACCCTTTTGACCGAAGATGACTTTTTGGTCAAAATTGATCTATTGGGTCAGTGGGTTGGTCATTGGGTCAAAAATTGATTATTTTGACCAAAGTTGAATTTTTGGTCAAAAGTTGACCTATTGGGTCAATGTGTGCTCATTAGGTCAAAAATTAACTATTTTGACCAAAATTAACTTTTTGTCGAAAAGTTGACTGTTAGGACGATTGGTTTGTCGTTGGGTCGAAGATTGACCATTTTTGATAAAGTTGACTTTTTGATCGAGAGATTGATTTATTGGGTCGATAATTGGTCGTTAGGTCGAAAAATTAACTTTTTGACCAAAATTAAATTTTTAGTCGAAAGTTAACTCGATAGAGTCGACGGGGTGGTCATTAGGTCGAAATTGACCTTTTTTGGCGAAAGTTGACTTTTTGATGAAAGTTAACTGTTTGGCCAATGTGTTGGTAATTGGGTCATCAATTGAGCATTTTGACCAAGTATGTTATAGTTAAAGGTTAACTTATTTGGTCAATGGGTTCGTCATTGGGTCAAAAATTGAACATTTTGACCAAAGTTGTCTTTTTGGTCAAATGTTGATCTATTAGGTCAATGGGTGATCATTTGGTCAAAAATTGACAATTTTAACCAAAATGGACTTTTTGGTCAAAAGTTCACCTATTAGGTCAATGTATTTGTCATTTGGTCAGTGATTGACCATTTTGACCAAAGGTGACTTTTTGGTCAGAGATTGACTTATTGGATCAATAATTAGTCATTAATTCAAAAATTGACTATTTTGACAAAAATTGACTTTTTGGTCGAAAGTTAACTTATTAGGCGATGGGTTGGTCGATTAGGTTGAGATTGATCCTTTTGACGAAGTTGACTTATTGGTCAAAAGTTGACCTATTGGGTCAATGGGTTGGTCATTGGGTCAAGATTGACTTTTTTAACCAAAGTTAACTTTTTGATCAGAGATTGGCTTACTGGGTCAATAATTGGTCATTAGGTTAAAAATTGACTACTTTTACAAAAATTGACTTTTTGGTCGAAAGTTCACCTATTTAGTTAATGGGTAGTCATTAAGTTAAAAACTGACTATTTTGACAAAAAATTGCTTTTTGGTCAGAAGTTGATATATTGGGTCAATGGGTTTGTTATTGGGTCAAGGATGAACCATTTTGACCAAAGTGACTTTTGGTTAGAGATTGACATATTGGGTCAATAATTGGTCATTAGGTCAAAAATTGACTATTTTGGCTAAAAATGAATTTTCGGTCAAAAGTTAACCCATTTGATCAATGAGAGGGTCATTGGGTCAGAAAATAATCATTATGACCAAAGATGACTTTTTAGTTAAAAGTTGTCATATTTTCGCCAAAATTGAATTTTTGGTCAAAAGTTAACTCATTGGGTCAATGGGGTGGTCATTGGGTCAGAAATTGCTAATTTTGACCAAAATTGACTTTTTGGTCAAAAGTTGAGCTATTTGCTCAATGAGGTGGTAGTTGGGTCAAGAATGGACCATTTTGAGCGAAGATGACTTTTTGGTCAAAAGATGATCTATTGGTTCTATGGGTTGCTCATTGGGTCAACAATTGATAATTTTGACCAAAGTTGAATTTTTGGTCAAAAGTTGAACTATTCGGTCAGTGGGTAGTCTATAGGTCAAAAATTGACTATTTTTACCAAAATTGACTATTTTGACCAAAATTGACTTTTTGATCAAAAATTGACCTATTGGGTTAATGGGTTTATCATTGGGTCAAGGATTGAGCATTTTGACCAAAGTTGACTTTTTGGTCAGTGATTGACTTATTAGGTTAATAATTGGTCATTATGTCAAAATTTGACTTTTTTTACCAAAATTAAATTTTTTAGTCAAAAGTTAACCCAATGGGTCAACGGGGTGGTCATTGGGTAAGAAATTGACCATTTTGACCAAAGTTGACTTTTTGGTCAAAGGTTGACCTATTTGGCCAATATGTTGGTATTTGGATCAAGAATTGATCATTTTGACCAAAAATAACTTTTTAGTCAAAACTTAACCTACTGGGTCAATGGGTAAAAAATTAACTATTTTGACCAAAATTCACTTTTTGACAAAAGTTGACATATTGGGTCATTAAGTTAGTAATTGTGTCAAAGATTGACCATTTTGACCAAAGTTGACTTTTTGTTCAGAGATTGACTTATTTGGTCTATAATTGGTCATTAAGTAAAAATTGACTATTTTAGTCAAAAGTTGACATATTAGGCCAATGGGTTGGTCTTGGGTCAAGGATTGATCTTTTTTATCAAAGTTGACTTTTTGGTCAAAAGTTGACTTTTTGGTCAGAGATTGGCTTACTGGGTCAATAATTGATCATTAGGTTAAAAAATGACTATTTTGACCAAAATTGACTTTTTGGTCAAGAGTTGACCTTTTTAGGTCAATTGGTAGTCATTATGTTAAAAATTAACTTTTTGGTTAGAAGTTGACATATTGGGTCAATAAGTTTTTCATTGGGTGAAGGATTGACCATTTTGACCAAAGTTGAATTTTTTTGTCAGAGATTGACTTATTAGGTCAAAAATTGTCTATTTTGGCCAAAATTGAATTTTTAGTCAAAAGTTAACCCTTTGGGTCAATGGGAGGGTCATTGGGTCAGAAATTAACCATTTTGACCAAAGGTGAATTTTTGGTTCGACCAAAATTGAATTTTTGGTCAAAAGTTAACCCGTTGTGTTAACGCGGTAGTCATTGGGTCAGAAATTGTCCATTTTTGACTTTTTGGTCAAAAATTGACCTATTAGGTCAATGGGTTTATCATTGTGTCAAGGATTTACCATTTTGACCAAAGTTGACTTTTTGGTCAGAGATTAACTTATTGGGAGAATAATTGGTCATTAGGTCAAAATTTGACTTTTTTTCCAAAACTGAATTTTTAGTCAAAAGTTAACTCGATAGGTCAACGGGATGGTCATTGGGACAGAAATTGACAATTTTGACCGAAGTTCACTTTTGGGTTAAGAACTAACCATTTTGACCGAAGATGACTTTTTGGTCAAAAGTTGATCTATTGGGTCAGTGGGTTGGTCATTCGGTAAAAAATAGACTATTTTAACCAATGTTAAGTTTTTGGTCAAAAGTTGACCTATTGGGTCAATGGGTGCTCATTAGGTAAAAAATTAACTATTTTGACCAAAATTACTATTTTGACCAAAATTGACTATTTTGACCAAAATTGACTTTTTTTCAAAAGTTAAACTATTGGGCCTATGGGTTTGTCATTAAGTCAAGGATTGACTATTTTGACCAAAGTTCATTTTTTCGTCAGAGATTGACTTATTGGGTCAATGAGTTTATCATTGGGTCAAGGGTTGACCATTTTGACCAAAATTGACTTTTTGATCAGCGATTGGCTTACTCGGTCAATAATTGGTCATTAGGTTAAAAATTTACTATTTTGACCAAAATTGAGTTTTTGGTCAAAAATTAACCCATTGGGTTAACGGGAGGTCATTGGGTAAGAAATTAACCATTTTGACCAAAGATAACTTTTTGTTCAAAAGTTGACCCATTTTGAGAAAAATTGATTTTTTGTTCAAAAGTTAACCCATTGGGTCAAAGGCGTGGTCCTTGGGTCAGAAATTGTCCATTTTAACCAAAGTTGAATTTTTAGTCAAAAGTTGACCTATTTGGTCAAGGAGTTGGTAGTTGGGTCAAAAATTGACCATTTTGACTGAAGATGACTTTTTGGTCAAAAGTTAATCTATTGGGTTAATGGGTGGTCATTAGGTCAAAAATTGACTATTTTGACTAAAATTGTCTTTTTAGTCAAATATTGACTTATTGGGTCAATGGGTTAGCCATTTGGTCAAGGAATGACCATTTTGACCAAAGTTGACTTTTTGGTCAAAGATTGACATATTGGGTCAATAATTGGTCATTAGGTCAAAATTTGACTTTTTGACAAAGCGAATTTTTACTCGAGATTAACTTGATAGATTATTGGATGGTCATTCGATCGAAATTAGTTATTTTGACCGAAGTTGACTTTTTAGATGTAAGTGACGATTTGGTCAATGAGTTGGTAATTGTTTCAAAAATTGACCATTTTAATCGAAGATGACTTCTTGGTCAAAAGTTGATCTATTCGGTCAGTGGGTTGGTCTTTGGGTTTAAAATTGACCATTTTGACCAAAGTTAAATTTTTGGTTAAAAGTTGACCTATTGGGTCAATGTGTGCTCATTATGTCAAAAATTGACTATTTCGACAAAAATTGACTTTTTTTGTCAAAAGTTGACCTATTGGGCCAAGAGGTTTATCGTTGGGTCAAGGATTGACCATTTTGAACAAAGATGACTTTTTGGTCAGTGATTGATTTATTGGGTCAATAATTGGTCATTAGGTCAAAAATTAACTTTTTGACCAAAATTGAATTTTTGGTCAAAAATTAACCCAATGGGTCAACGGGGTGGTCATTAAGTCAAAAATTGACCTTTTTGACCAAAGTTGACTTTTTGCTCAAACATTAACCTTTTTGGCCAATGAGTTGGTAATAGGGTCATGAATTGAGCATTTTGACCAAGTATGTTATAGTTAAAGGTTAATCTATTGGGTCAATGGGTTGGTCATTAGGTCAAAAATTAAACATTTTGACCAAAGTTGACTTTTTGGTCAAAAATTGAACTATTGGGTCAATGGGTGATGATTTGGTCAATAATTGACTATTTCGATAAAAAAGGACTTTTTGGTCAAAAGTTGACTTATTTGGTCAACAGGTTTGTCATTTGGTCAAGGATTGACCATTTTGACCAAATGTGGCTTTTTGATCAAATATTGACTTATTGGATCAATAATTAGTCATTAATTCAAAAGTTAACTATTTTGACCAAAATTGACTTTTTTGTCAAAATTTGACCTATTAGGCCAATGGGTTGGTCATTGGATCAAGGATTGATCCTTTTGACCAAAGTTGACTTTTTTGTCAAAAGTTGACCTATTGGGTCAATGGGTTGGTCATTGGGTTGGACATTGGGTCAAGATTGACCTTTTTGACCAAAGTTGACTTTTTAGTCAGAGATTGGCTTACTGGGTTAACAATTGGTCGTTAGTTTAAAAATTAACAACTTTTACCAAAATTGACTTTTTGGTCAAAAGTTCACCTATTGGGTCGATGGGTAGTCATTAAGTTAAAAATTGACTATTTTGACCAAAATTAGCTTTTGGTCAGAAGTTGACATATTGGGTCGATGGGTTTGTCATTGGGTCGAGGATTGAACGATTTTTGCGAAGTTAACTTTTTGTCAGAGATTGACATATTGGGTTGATAATTGGTCATTAGGTCAAAAATTGACTATTTTGGCCAAAATTGAATTTTTGGTTAAAAGTTAACCAATAGGGTCATTGGGAGGGTCATTGGGTCAGAAATTAATCATTTTGACCAAAGATAACTCTTTGGTCAAAAGTTGACCTATTTTAACTAAAATTGAATTTTTGGTCAAAAGTTAACTCATTGGGTCAACGGGGTGGTCATTGGGTCAGAAATTGTCAATTTTGACCAAAATTGACTTTTTGGTCAAAAATTGACCTATTCCCTCAATGAGTTGGTAGTTGGGTCAAGAATTAACCATTTTGACCAAAGATAACTTTTTGGTCAAATGATGATCTATTGGTTCAATGGGTTGCTCATTGGGTCAACAATTGACCATTTTGACCAAAGTTGACTTTTTGTTCATAAGTTGAACTATTGCGTCAATTGGTGGTCAATAGGTCAAAAATTGACTCTTTTGACCAAAATTGACTTTTTAGTCAAATATTGACCTATTGGGTTAATGGGTTTGTCATTGGGTCAAGGATTGAGCATTTTGACCAAAGTTGACTTTTTGGTCAGTGATTGTCTTATTGGGTTAATAATTGGTCCTTAAGTCAAAATTTGACTTTTTTTTACCAAAACTAAATTTTTAGTCAAAAGTTAACCCAATGGGTCAACGGGGTGGTCATTGGGTCAGAAATTGACCATTTCGACCAAAGTTGACTTTTTGGTGAAAGGTTGACGTATTTGGCCAATGAGTTAGTAATTGGGTCAAGAATTGATCATTTTGACCAAAGATAACTTTTTAGTCAAAAGTTGACCTCGTTGGATCGATGGTTGGTCATTGAGTAAAAGTTGTCCTTTTAGACGAAAGTTGACTTTTGGTCGAAAGTTGACTTATTGAGTCGATTGGGTGGTCATTAGGTCGAAAATTGACTATTTTGACTATTGACTTTTTAGTCAAAGTTGACTATTGGGTCGATGAGTTAGTAATTGTGTCGAAGATTGACCATTTTGACCAAAGTTGACTTTTTGGTCAGAGATTGACTTATTGGGTCAATAATTGGTCATTAAGTAAAAAATTAACTATTTTGACTAAAATTGACTTTTTGGTCAAAAGTTGACATATTAGGCCAATGGGTTGGTCTTGGGTCAAGGATTGATCTTTTTGACCAATGTTAACTATTTGGTCAAAAGTTGACCTACTGGGTCAATGGGTTGGTCATTGGGTCAAGATTGACCTTTTTGACCAAAGTTGACTTTTTGGTCAGAGATTGGCTTACTGGGTCAATAGTTGGTCATTATGTTAAAAATTAACTATTTTGACCAAAATTGACTTTTTGGTTAAAAGTTGACCTATTGGTCAATTGGTAATCATTAAGTTAAAAATTGACTAATTTGTCCAAAATTAACTTTTTGGTCAGAAGTTGACATATTTAGTCAATGGTTTTTCGTTGGGTGATGGATTGACCATTTTGACTAAAGTTGACTTTTTGGTCAGAGATTGACTTATTAGGTCAATAATTGGTCATTAGGTAAAAAATTGACTATTTTGGCCAAAATTAATTTTTTGGTCAAAAGTTAACCCATTGGGTCAACGAGAGGATCATTGGGTCAGAAATTAACCATTTTGACCAAAGATGATTTTTGAGTCGAAGAGTTATTCTATTTTGACGAAGATTGAATTTTTGGTCGAAAGTTAAATCGTTGGAGTTAACGAGGGTTAGTCATTGGGTCAGAAATTATCTATTTTGACTAAAATTGACTTTTTTGTCAAATGTTGACCTATTTGGTTAATGAGTTGGTAGTTGGGTCAAGATTTTACCATTTTGACAAAAGATGACTTTTTTTGTCAAAAGATGATATATTGGTTCAGTGGGTTGGTCATTGGGTCAACAATTGGCCATTTTGACCAAAGTTGACTTTTTTATCAAAAGCTGAAATATTGGGTCAATGGGTGGTCATTAGGTCAAAAATTGACTATTTTGACCAAAATTGACTTTTTGGTTAAAAATTGACCTATTTGGTCAATGGGTTTGTCATTGGGTCAAGGATTTACCATTTTGACCAAAGTTGACTTCTTTGTTAGTGATTGACTTATTGGGTCAATAATTGGTCATTAGGTGAAAATTTGACTTTTTTTAACAAAACTGAATTTTTAGTCAATAGTTAACCCAACGGGTCAACAGGATGGTCATTGGGTTAGAAATTGACAATTTTGACCAAAGTTTACTTTTTGGTCAAAGGTTGACCTATTTGACCAATGAGTTGGTAATCGAGTCAAGAATTGACCATTTTGACCAAAGATGACTTTTTAGTCAAAAAAATGACCTCTTGGGTCATTGGGTTGGTCATTGGGTAAAAAATTGACCATTTCGATCAAAGTTGACTTTTTGGTCAAAAGTTGACCTATTGGGCCAATGGGTGGTCATTAGATCAAAAATTGATTATTTTGACCAAAATTGAATTTTTGGTCAAAAGTTGACTTTTGGGTCATTGAGTTGGTAATTGGATCAAGGATTGACCATTATGATCGAAGTTGACTTTTTGGTCGAAGATTGACTTATTGACTCGATAATTGGTCATTAAGTAAAAAATTGATTATTTTGACCAAAATTGACTTTTTGTTCAAAAGTTGACCTATAGATTTAATGGGTTGGTCAATGGATTGAAATTGATCTTTTTGACAAAAGTTGACTTTTTGGTGAAAAGTTAACCTTTTGGGTTAATCGATTGGTCATTGGGTCAAGGATTGCCCATTTTAACCAAAGTTGACTTTTTGGTCAGAGATTGGCTAAAAATTGATTATTTTGACCAAAATTGACATTTTGGTCAAAAGCTGACCTATTGGGTCAATGGGTGGTCATTATGTTAAAAAATGACTACTTTGTCCAAAATTGACTTTTTGGTCAAAAGTTGACATATCGGGTCAATGGGTTTTTCATTGGGTCAAGGATTGACCATTTTGACTAAAGTTGAATTTTTGGTCAGAGATTGACGTATTGGGTCAATAATTCGTTATTAGGTCAAAAATTAACTATTTTGGCCAAAAAAGGAATTTTTGGTTAAAAGTTAACGGGGGTCATTGGGTCAGAAATTAACCATTTTGACCAAAGATGACTTTTTGTTCAAAAGTTGACCTATTATGAGAAAAATTGAATTTTTGGCCAAAAGTAACCCATTGGGGTAACAGGATGGTCATTCGGTCATAAATTGTCCATTTTGACCAAAGTTGACTTTTTGGTCAAAAGTTGACTGTTGGTCGATGAGTTAGTAGTTAGATTCGAAAATTGACCATTTTGACCCAAGATGACTTTTTGGTCAAAATTTGATCTATTGGTTGTATGGGTTGGTCAATGGGTAAAAAATTGACCATTTTGACCAAAGTTGA
Organism: Papilionanthe hookeriana x Papilionanthe teres; assembly: GCA_022702705.1. NCBI lineage: Eukaryota > Viridiplantae > Streptophyta > Magnoliopsida > Asparagales > Orchidaceae > Papilionanthe > Papilionanthe hookeriana x Papilionanthe teres. Next base: position 60,155,216 of record CM040434.1, on the reverse strand, counting down.
CTTTTTGGTCAAAAGTTAAACTATTGGGTCTATGGGGGGTAATTAGGTCAAAAATTGACAATTTTGACCAAAATTGACTTTTTGGTAAAAAATTGACCTATTTGGTCAATGTGTTTGTCATTGGGTCAAGGATTTACAATTTTGACTAAAGTTAACTTTTTGCTCAGAGATTGTCTTTTTGGGTCAATAATTGGTCATTAGGTCGATATTTGACTTTTTTACCAAAATTGAATTTTTAGTCGAAAGTTAACCCGATGGGTGAACGGGATGGTCATTGGGTCAGAAATTGACCATTTTGACTGAAGTTGACTTTTTGGTCAAAAGTTGACCTATTTGGTCAATGAGTTGGTAATTGGGTCAAGAAATGTCCATTTTGACCGAAGATGACTTTTTTTGTCAAAAGTTTATCTATTGGGTTAAAAATTGACCATCAAGGTTGACTTTTTGGTCAAAAGTTGACCTATTGGGTCAGGTGCTCATCAGATTAAAAATTGACTATTTTGACCAAAATTGACTTTTTGGTCAAATGTTGACCTATTGGGTCAATGGGTTTGTTATTTGTTCAAGGATTGACCATTTTGACGAAGTTGACTTTTGGTCAGAAATTGGCTTATAAGGTCAATAATTGGTCTTTATGTCAAAAATTAACATTTTGACCAAAATCGAATTTTTGGTCAAAAGTTAACACAATGGGTCAACGGTGTGGTCTTTGGGTCAGAAATTGACCATTTTGACCAAAGTTGACTGTTTGGTCGAATGTTAACTTATTTGGTCAATGAGTTGGTAATCGGGTCAAGAATTGACCATTTTGACCAAAGTTGGCTTTTTGGTCAAAAGTTAATCTGGTCAATGGGTGATCATTTGGTCAAAAATTGACTATTTTGACCAAAATTGACTTTTGGTCAAAAGTTGTCCTATTAGGTCAATAGGTTTGTCATTGGGTCAAGGATTGACCATTTCTACCAAAGTTTTCATCTTGGTCAGAGATTGACTTCTCGGGTCAATAATTGGTCAATAATTCAAAAATTGACTATTTTGACCAAATTGACTAATTGGTCAAAAGTCGACATATTAGGCCAATGGGTTGGTCATTGGGTCAAGGAATAATCTTTGTGACCAAAGTTGACTTTTTGGTCAAAAGTTGACTTATTAGGTCAATGGGTTGGTCATTGGGTCAAGGATTGACCATTTTGACCAAAGTTGACATTTTGGTCAGAGATTGGCTTATTGGGTCAATAATTGGTCATTAGGTTAAAAATTAACTATTTTGACCAAAATTGACTTTTGGGTCAAAAGTTGACCTATTGGGTCAAAGGGTTGTCATTAAGTAAAAAATTATCTATTTTGACCAAAATTGACTTTTTGGTCAAATGTTGACATATTGGGGTCAATGGGTTTGTCATTGGGTTAAGGATTGTCCTTTTTTACCAAAGTTGACTTTTTGGCCTGAGATTGATTTATTGGGTCAATAATTAGTCATTAGGTCAAAAATTGTCTATTTTGCCCAAAATTGAATTTGTGGTCAAAAGTTAACCCATTGGATCGACGAAGTGAGGTCATTTGGTCAGAAATTAACGATTTTAACCAAAGATGATTTTTTGGTTAAAAGTTAACCTATTTTGATCAAAATTGAATTTTGGTCAAATGTTAACCAATTGGGTCAACGGGTTAATCTATCGGTCAGAAATTCTCCTTTTTGATCAAAGTTTACTTTTTGGTCAAAAGTTGACTTATTTGTTCAATGAGTTGGTAATTGGATCAAGAATTGACCATTTTGACCGAAGATAACATTTTGGTCAAAAAATGATCTACTGGTTCAATGGGTTGGTCATTGGGTCAAAAATTGACCATTTTGACCAAAGTTAACTTTTTGGTCAAAAGTTGAACTGTTGGGTCAATGGGTGGTCATTAGGTAAAAAATTTACTATTTTGACCCATATTGACATTCTGGTAAAAAATTGACCTATTGCTTTAATGGGTTTGTCATTGGGTCAAGGATTGACCATTTTGACCAAAGTTTACTTTTTGGTCAGAGATTGACTTATTGGTTGGTCATTGGGTCAAAATTTAACTTTTTGATCAAAACTAATTTTTTAGTCAAAAGTTAATCCAATGGGTCGACGGGTGGTCATTGGGTAAGAAACTCACCATTTTAACCAAAGTTTACTTTTTGGTCAAAGGTTGACCTTTTTGGTCAATGTGTTGGTCATTGGGTAAAAAATTGACCATTTCTACCAAAGTTGACTTTTTGGTCAAAAGTTCACCTATTGGGTCAATGGGTGGTCATTAGGTCAAAAATTGTTTATTTTGACCAAAATTGATTTTTTGGTCAAAGGTTGACCTATTGGGTCAATGTGTTTGTAATTGGGTCAAGGATTGACCATTTTGACCAAAGCAGACTTTGTGGTTTGAGATTGACTTACTGGGTCAATAATTGGTCATTAATTCAAAATTTGACTATTTTGACTAAAATTGACTTTTTGATCGAAAGTTGACCTATTAGACCAATGGGTCGGTCATTGGGTCAAGGGTTGATCTTTTTGACCAAATTTGACTTTTTGGTCAAAAGTTGACCTATTGGGTTAATGAGTTTGTCATTGGGTCAAGGATTGACCATTTTGACCAAAGTTGACTTTTTGGTCAGAGATTGGCTTCCTGGGTCAATAATTGGTCATTAGGTTAAAAATTGAAAATTTTGATCAAAATTAACTTTTTGGTCAAAAGTTAACCCATTGTGTCAACGGGGGTTCATTGGGTCAGAAATTAACCATTTTGACCAAATATGCCTTTTTTTTCAAAAGTTAACCCATTTTGAGCAAAATTGAATTTTTGGTCGAAAGTTAACAATTAGGTCGAGAGGTGGTCATTGGGTCGAGAATTGTCCATTTTGACCAAAGTTGACTTTTTGGTCGAAAGTTGACTAGTTGGTCGATGAGTTGGTAGTTGGGTCGAGAATTGATCATTTTGTACTGAAGATGACTTTTTGGTCAAAAGTCGATCTGATTAGTTCGATGAGTTGGTCGTTAGGTTGAAATTGACCATTTTGACCAAAGTTGACTTTTTGGTCAAAGTTGATATTGTTGAGTCGATGGGTGGTCATTAGGTCAAAAATTGACTACGTTGACTAAAATTGTCTTTTTGGTCAAAAATTGACTTATTGGGTCAATGGGTTTGTCATTTGGTAAGGATTGAACATTTTGACCAAAGTTGACTTTTTGGTCAGAGATTGACTTATTGGGTCAACAATTGGTCATTAGGTCAAAAATTAACTTTTTAACCAAAATTGAATTTTTGGTCAAAAGTTAACCCAGTGGGTGAACGGGGAGGTCATTGGGTCAGAAATTGACCTTTTTTACCAAAGTTGACTTTTTTGTCAAAAGTTAACCTATTTGGCAAATGAGTTGGTAATTGGGTCATGAATTGACTATTTTCATCAAATATGACTTTTTAGTCAAAAGTTAACCTATTGGGTCAATAGGTTGGTCATTGGGTCAAAAATTGACCATTTTTACCAAAGTTGACTATTTGGTTAAAAGGTGATCTATTGGGTCAATGGGTGATCATTTGTCAAAATTTGGCTATTTTGACCAAAAAAACCATTTTAACCAAAGTTGACTTTTTGGTCAGAGATTGACTTATTGGATCAATAATTGGTCATTAATTAAAAAATTGACTATTTTGACCAAAATTGAGTTTTTAGTTAAAAGTTGACTTATTAGGCCAATGGGTTGGTCATTGGGTCAAGGATTGATCTTTTTGACCAAAGTTGACTTTTTGGTCAAAAGTTGACATATTGGGTCAATGGGTTGGTCGTTGGGTGATGCTTAACCTTTTTGAGCAAAGTTGACTTTTTGGTCAGAGATTGGCTTACTGGGTAAACAATTGGTCATTAGGTTAAAAATTGACTACTTTTATCAAAATTAACTTTTTGGTCAAAAGTTGACCTATTGGGTCAATGGGTAGTCATTAAGTTAAAAATTGACTATTTTGACCAAAATTGACTTTTTAGTCAGAAGTTGACATATTAGGTCAATGGGTTTGTCATTGGGTCAAGGATGGACCATTTTGACCAAAGTTGACTTTTTGGTCAGAGAATGACTTATAGGGTCAAAAATTGGTCATTATGTCAAAAAGTTACTATTTTGGCCAAAATTGAATTTTTGGTCAAAAGTTGACCCATTGGATTAATAGTTGGGTCAGAAGTTAACCATTTTGACCAAAGATGAATTTTTGGTCAGAAGATGACGTATTTTGACCAAAATTGAATTTTTGGTCAAAAGTTAACTCATTGGGTCAACGGGGTGGTCATTGGGTCAGAAATTGTCCATTTTGACAAAAATTGAGTTTTTGGTCATAAGTTGACTTATTTGCTCAATGAGTTGGTAGTTGGGTCAAAAGTTGACCATTTTGATCGAAGATGACTTTTTGGTCAAAAGATGATTTATTGGTTCAATAAGTTGGTCATTGGGTCAACAATTGACCATTTTGACCAAAGTTAACTTTTTGGTCAAAATTTGAACTATTGGGTCCATGGGTGGACATTAGGTCTAAAATTGCCTAGTATGACCAAAATTGACTTTTTGGTCCAAAATTGACTTAATGGGTTAATGGGTTTGTCATTGGATCAAGGATTGAGTATTTTTACCAAAGTTGACTTTTTGGTCAGTGATTGACTTATTGGGTCATTAATTGGTCATTAGGTTAAAATTTGACTTTTTCTGACAAAAACTGAATTTTTCGTCAAAAGTTAACCCAATGGGTCAACGGGATTGTCATTGGGTCAGAAATTAACCATTTTGACCAAAGTTGACTTTTTGGTGAAAGGTTGACCTATTTGGCTAATAAGTTGGTAATTTGGTCAAGAATTGACAATTTTGACCAAAGATGACTTTTTAGTCAAAAGTTGACCTATTGAGGCAATGGGTTGGTCATTGGGTAAAAATTGACTATTTCTCCCAAACTTGACTTTTTAGTCAAAAGTTGACCTATTGCGTCTATGGGTGGTCATTAGGTCAAAAATTGACTATTTTCACCAAAATTGACTTTTGGGTCAGACGTTGACCTATTGGGTCATTGAGTTGGTAATTAGGCCAAGGATTGATAATTTTGATCAAAGTTGACATTTTGGTCGGAGATTGACTTTGGTCGTTAAAATCGAAATTAGTTTATTTTGACTCAGAAATTGACTTTTTGGTCAAAAGTTGACCTATTAGGCCAATGGGTTGGTCATTGGGTCAGAGATTGATCTTTTTACCAAAGTTGACTTTTTGGTGAAAAGTTGTCTATTGAGTCACTTGGTTAGTCATTAGATCGAGGATTGACCATTTTATCGAAAGTTGACTTTTTGGTGGAGATTAATTGCTAACTGGTCAATAATTGGTCATTAGGTTAAAAATTGACTATTTTGACCAAAATTGACTTTTTGTCAAAATCTGACCTATTGAGTCAATGGGTGGTCATTAAGACAAAAATTGATTATTTTGACCAAAATTGACTTTTTGTTCAAAATTTGACATATTGTGTTAATGCTTTTTCATTGGTTCAAGGATTGACCATTTTAACTAAAGTTGACTTTTTGGTGAGAGATTAACTTATTGGATCAATAATTGGTCATTAGGTAAAAAATTGAATATTTTAGCTAAAATTGAATTTTTTTGTCAAAAGTTAACCCACTGGGTTAACGGGGAGTCATTGGGTCAGAAATTAACCATTTTGACCAAAGATGACTTTTTGTTCAAAAATTGACTTATTTTGAGCAAACATGAATTTTTGGTCAAAAGTTAACCCATGGGAAAACGGGATGGTCATTGGGTCAGAAATTGTCCATATTGACCAAAGTTGACTTTTTTGTCAAAAGTTGACTTATTTGGTTAATGAGTTGGTAGTTGCGTTAAGAATTGGTCATTTTGACCGAAGATGACTTTTTGGTCAAAAGTTGATCTATTGGTTCAATGGGTTGGTCATTAGGTTGAAAATTGACCATTTTTACCAAAGTTGACTTTAAGTCGAAAAGTTGATACTATTTGGTCGATGGGTGGTCATTAGGTCAAAAATTGACTATTTTGTCCAAAATTGACTTTTTGGTCAAAAATTGACATATTGGGTCAATGGGTTTGTCGTTGGATCAAGGATTGACCACTTTGACCAAAGTTAACTTTTTGGTCAGAGATTGACTTATTAGGTCAATAATTAGTTATTAGGTAAAAATTTGACTTTTTGACAAAAAATGAATTTTTAGTCAAAAGTTAACCCAATGGGTCAACAGGATTGTCATTGGGTCAGAATTTGATAAGTTTGACCGAAGTTGACTTTTTGGTCAAAAGTTGACATATTTGGTCAATGAGTTTGTAATTGAGTCAAGAACTAACCATTTTAACCGAAGATGAGTTTTTGGTCAAAAGTTGACCTTTTGGGTCAATGGGTGCTCATTAGGTCAAAATTGATTATTTTGACCAAAATTGACTTTTTTATCGAAAGTTGACTTATTGGGCGATGGGTCGCATCGAAGATTAACCGATTAGATTGACGGGGTGGTCATTGGGTCAAAAATTGTCCATTTTGACCCAAGTTGATTTTTTGGTCTAAAGTTGACTTATTTGGTCAATGAGTTGGTAGTTGGGTTAAGAATTAGCCATTTTGACCGAAGATGGCTTTTTGGTCAAAAGTTGATCTATTGGTTCAATGGGTTGGTCATTGAGTCAAAAATTAACCATTTTGACCAAAGTTGATTTTTTGGTCAAAAGTTGAACTATTAGGTCAATGGGTTTGTCATTGGGTCAAGGATTGACCTTTTTGACCAAAGTTGACTTTTTGGTCAGAAATTAACTTATTGGGTCAATAATTGGTCATTAATTCAAAAATTGCTTATTTTGACCAAAATTGACTTTTTGGTCAAAAGTTGACCTATTAGGCCAATGAGTTGGTCATTAGGCCAAGGCTTGATCATTTTAACCAAAGTTGACTTTTTAGTCAAAAGTTCACCTATTGGGTCAATGGGTTGTTCACTGGGTCAAAGATTAACCATCTTGACTGAAGTTCACTTTTTTGTCGAGAGATTGACTTATTTGGGTCGAAAATTGGTTATTAGGTCGAAAATTGAGTACTTTGTCCAAAATTAATTTTTGGTCTACGGTTTACCTGTTTGGTCGATGGGTTAGTTATTGGGTCGAAGATTGATCCATTTTGACCAATGTTGACTTTTTGGTCGAAGTTGACTTATTAGGTCATTGGTTGGTCATTAGGTCAAAAATTGATTATTTTGACCAAAATTAAATTTTTGGTCAAAAGTTGATCCATTGGCTAAACAAGGTGGTCATTGGGTCAGAAATCGACCATTTTGACAAAAGTTGACTTTTTTTTCAAAAGTTAATCTATTTGGTTAAAGAGTTGGAAGTTGGGTCAAGAATTGACCATTTATACCGGAGATGACTTTTTTGTCAATATTTGATCTATTGGTTGGTCATTGGGTCAAAAAATGACCATTTTGACCAAAGTTGACTTTTTTTGTCAAAAGTAAACCTATTGTGTTAATGGGTGGTCATTAGGTCAAAAATTGATTATTTTGACCAAAATTCACTTTTTGGTCAAAAGTTTACTTTTTGGGTCAATGGGTTTATCATTGGCTCAAGGATTGACCATTTTGACCAAAAATGACTTTTTTGTGAGAGATTAATTTATTGGGTCAAAAAAGTGTCATTAGGTCAAAAATTGACTATTTTGACCAAAATTAAATTTTTCATAAAAAAGTTTACCTAATTGCTCAACTGGGAGGTCATTGGGTCAGAAATTGACTAATTTGAGCAAAGTTATCTTTTTGGTCAAAAGTTGACCTATTTGGTCAATGAGTTGGTTAAAAATGGTCCATTTTAATTAAAGTTGACTTTTTGGTCAATAGTTGACCTATTGGGTCAATGGGTGGTCATTTGGTTAAAAATTGATTATTTTGATACCATAATTGACTTTTTGGTCAAAAGTTGACTTTTTGGTCAAAAGTTAACCTATTGGGTCAATGGGTTTGTCATTGGGTAAAAAATTAACCATTTTGACAAAAGTTGACTTTTTGTTCAGAGATTAACTTATTGGGTCAATAATTAGTCATTAATTCAAAAAATTACTATTTTAACCAAAATTGACTTTTTGGTCAAAAGTTGACTTATTAGGCCAATGGGTTGGCCATTGGGTCAAGGATTGATCATTTTGACCAAAGTTGACTTTTTGGTCTAAAGTTGACCAATTGGGTGAATAGGCTGATCATTGGTAAAAAATTGACCATTTTTTACCAAAGTTAACGTCTTATTCAGAGATTGACTTATTGGGTCAATAATTTGTCATTAATTCAAAAATTGACTATTTTGACCGAAATTGACTTTCTGGTTAAAGGTTGACCTATTAGGCTAATAGTTTGGACATTGGGTCAAGGATTGATCATTTTTTGCGGAGGTCATTAGGTAAAAATATGACTATTTTTTATCAAAATTAACTTTTTGGTCAAAAGTTGACAAATTGGATCAATGGGTTTGTCATTGGGTCAAGGATTAACCATTTTAACCAAAAAAACTTTTTGGTCAGAGATTTACTGATTCAGTCAATAATTGGTCATTAATTCAAAAATTTACTACTTTGACCGAAATTGACTTTATGGTCAAAAGTTGACCTATTAGGCTAATAGTTTGGACATTGGGTCAAGGATTGATCATTTTTTTCAAAGTTGATTTTTTGGTCAAAAGTTGATCTATTGGGTCAATAGGTTGGTCATTGAGTCAAAGAGAGACCATTTTGACAAAAGTTAACTTTATGGTCAAAGATTGGTTGACTGGGTCAATAATTTGTCATTAGGTTAAAAATTGACTATTTTGACCAAAATTGACTTTTTGGTCAAAAGCTGACCTATTGGGTCAATGGGTGGTCATTAAGTCAAAAATTGACTATTTTGACCAAAATTGACTTTTTGGTCAAAAGTTGACATATTTGGTCAATGGGTTTTTCATTAGGTCAAGGATTGACCATTTTGACCAAAGTTGACTTCTTGGTCAGAGATTGACTTATTGAGTTAATAATTGGTCATTATGTCAAAAATTGACTATTTTTGCCAAAATTGAATTTTTAGTATAAAGTTAACTCACTGGGTTAACCGGGGCTCATTGGGTCAGAAATTAACCATTTTGACCAAAGATGATTTTTTGTTCAAAAATTGACTTATTTTGAGCAAACTTGAATTTTTGGTCGAAGTTAACTATCGAGTATATGAAGTGGTCATTAGTTCGAAGTGTCCATTTTGACTAAAGTTGACTTTTCGGTCGAATGTTGACTTATTTGGATCGATGAGTTGGTAGTTAGGTTAAGAATTGGTCATTAGATCGAAGATGGCTTTTGGTCGAAAGTTGATCTATTGGTTCAATGGGTTGGTCATTGGGTCAAAAATTGACCATTTTGACCAAAGTTGACTTTTTGGTCAAAAGTTGAACTATTGGGTCAATGGGTGGTCATTAGGTCAAAAATTGACTATTTTGTCCAAAATTGACTTTTTGGTTAAAAATTGACATATTGGGTCAATGGGTTTGTAGTTGGTTCAAGGATGACCACTTTGACCAAAATTGACTATTTGGTCAGAGATTGACTTATTAGGCAATAATTGGTTATTAGGTAAAAATTTGTCTTTTTGACCAAAAATGAATTTTTAGTCAAAAGTTAACCCAATGGGTAAACAGGATGGTCATGGGGTCAGAATTTGATAATTTTGACCGAAGTTGACTTTTTGGTCAAAAGTTGACATATTTGGTCAATGAGATTGTAATTGGGTCAAGAACTAACCATTTTGACCGAATATGAGTTTTTGGTCAAAAGTTGATCTATTGGGTCAGTGGGTTGGTCATTGGGTCAAAAATTGACTAGACCAAAGTTGAGTTTTTGGTTAAAAGTTGACCTTTTGGGTCAATGGGTGCTCATTAGGTCAAAAATTGACTATTTTGACCAAAATTGTTTTTTTTGTCAAAAGTTGACCTATTGGGCCAATGGGTTTGTCATTGAGTCAAGGATTAATTATTTTGACCAAAGTTGACTATTTGGTCAGAGATTGACTTAATGGGTCAATGAGTTTGTCATTGGGTTAAGGATTGACCATTTTGACCAAAGTTGACTTTTTGGTCAGAGATTATCTTACTGGGTCAATAATTGGTCATTACGTTAAAAATTGTCTATTTTGACCAAAATTGAATTTTTGGTCAAAAGTTAACCCATTGGGTCAGAAATTTACCATTTTGACCAAAGATAATTTTTTGTTAAAAAGTTGACTCCATTTTGAGCAAAATTGATTTTTTGGTTAAAAGTTAACCCATTGGGTCAAAGGCATTATCTTTGGGTCAGAAATTGTCCATTTCGACCAAAGTTGAATTTTTGGACAAAAGTTGACCTATTTGGTCAATGAGTTGGTAGTTGGGTTAAGAATTGTACATTTTGACTGAAGATGACTTCTTTTGTCAAAAGTTGATCTATTGGTTCAGTGGGTTGGTCATTGGGTGTCAAAAATTGACCATTTTGACCAAAGTTGACTTTTTGGACAAAAGTTGAACTATTGGGTCAATGGGTGGTCATTAGGTTAAAAATAGACTATTTTGACTAAAATTATCTTTTTGGTCAAAAATTGACTTATTGGGTCAATGGGTTTGTCATTGGGTCAAGGATTGACTATTTTGACCAAAGATAACTTTTTGGTCAGAGATTGAATTATTGGGTCAATAATTGATAATTATGTCAAAAGTTGACTTTTGGGTCAAAAGTTGACCTATTTGGTCAATGAGTTGGTAATTGGGTCAAAATTGACCATTTTGACTGAAGATGACTTTTAGTTAAAAGTTGATCTATTGGGTCAGTGGGTTGGTCATTGGGTCAAAAATTGACCATTTTCACCAATGTTTAATTTTTGGTTAAAAGTTGATCTATTGGGTCAGTGGGTTGGTCATTGGGTCAAAAATTGACCATTTTCACCAAAGTTTAATTTTTGGTCAAAAGTTGACCTATTGGGTCAATGTGTGCTCATTAGGTCAAAATTTGACTATTTTGACCAAAATTGACTTTTTTTGTCAAAAGTTCACCTATTGGGCCAATGGGTTTATCGTTCTGTCAAGGATTGACCATTTTGAACAAAGTTGACGTTTTTGGTTAGAGATTGATTTATTTGATCAACAATTGGTCATTAGGTTAAAAATTAACTTTTTGACCAAAATTGATTTTTTTTCAAAACTTAACCCAATGGTTTAACGGAGTGGTCATTGGGTCAGAAAATGACCTTTTTGACCAAAGTTGACTTTTTTGTCAAAAGTTAACTTATTTGGCCAATGAGTTGGTAATTTGGTCATGAATTGACCATTTTGACCAAGTATGACTTTTAGTCAAAGGTTAGCCTTTTGGGTCATGGGTTGGTCATTAAGTCAAAAATTGACAATTTTGACCAAAGTTGACTTTTTGGTCAAAAGTTGATTTATTGGGTTAATGGTTGACCAAAATTAACTTTATGGTCACAAATTGGCTTACTGGGTCAATAATTGGTCAGTAGGTCAAAAATTGACTATTTTGACAAAAATTGACTATTTTGACAAAAATTGACTTTTTAGTCAAAAGTTGATCTATTGGGTCAATGGGTGCTCATTAAGTCAAATGATTATTTCGACCAAAATCGACTTTTTGGTAAAAAGTTGACTCATTGGATCGAGGATCGACCTTTTGACCGAGGTTAACTTTTTTGTTAGAGATTGACTTATTGGGTCAATAATTGGTCATTAGGTTAAAAATTGACTATTTTGACCAAAATTAAATTTTCGGTCAAAAATTAACCCATTGGATCAATGGGGTAGTCATTGGGTCAGAAATTGACCATTTCGACAAAAGAAAACATTTTGTTTAAAAGTTGAGGTATTTTGACCAAAGTTGACTTTTTAGTCGAGTCGACTGTCGGGTCGATTGGAGGTCAATTAGGTCGAAATATGACTATTTTTGACCAAAATTGAGCTTTTGGTCAAAAGTTGACATATTGGATCAATGGGTTTGTCATTGGGTCAAGGATTGACCATTTTAACCAAAATTAACTTTTTGGTCAAAGATTGACTTATTGGGTCAATAATTGGTCAAAGATTGACTTATTTTGATTTAAATTGACTTTGTGGTCAAAAGTTAACTTATTGGGCTAATAGGTTGGACATTGGATCAAGGATTGATCATTTTTTTCAAAGTTGATTTTTTGGTCAAAAGTTGACCAATTGAGTTAATAGGTTGGTCATTTAGTCAAGGATTGACCATTTTGACCAAAGTTGACTTTATGCTCAAAGAATGGCAACTTTGAATTCGATAATTGGTCATTAGGTCGAAAAATTGACTATTTTGACAAAATTGACTTTTTGGTCAAAAGTTGACTTATTAGATTGCATGGGTGGTCATTAAATCGAAAATTAGCTTATTTTGACCAAATTTGACTTTTGGTCAAATTATGGTCGATGAGCTTGTCATTAGGTCAAGGATTGACCATATTGACTAAAGTTGACTTTTTTGATCAGCGATTCACTTGTTGGATCGATAATTAGTTATTAGGTCAGATTAGTTATTTTGACCAAAATTGAATTTTTGATCAAAAGTAACTCATTGAGTCGATGGGGTGGTCATTGGGTCGAAATTGACACTTGACGAAAGCTTTTAGGTCGAAAGTTGACCTATTTTGACAAAAATTGAATTTTTTTGTCAAAAGTTAACCTATTAGGTCAACGAGGTGGTCATTGGTTTAGAAATTGACCATTTTGACCAAAGTTGACTTTTTGGGTCAAAAGATGACCTATTTGGCCAATGAGTTGGTAATTGGGTTAAAAATTGACCATTTTGACCAAAGATGCCTTTTTAGTCGAAAGTTGACTATTGAATTCATGGATTAGATCATCGGGTTAATAATTGACCATTTTGACCGATGTTGACCTTTCGATCAAAGATTGACTTATGTAGATCGATGGGTTGGTCATTGGGTTAAGATTGACTATTTTGACCAAAGTTGACTTTTTTGGTCGAGAGATTGGCTTATTTAGGTTGATAATTGGTCATTAGGTTAAAAGTTGATCATTTTTGATAAAAGTCGACTTTTTGGTCGTAAAAGATTGGCTTATTAGATCGAATGGGTAGTCATTAAGTTAAAAATTGACGTATTTTTGACCAAAATTAACTTTTTGTCGAAAGTTGACATAATTGGGTCGATGGGTTTTTCATTGGGTCGAGGATTGACCATTTTGACTGAAAGTTGATTTTTTGGTCATGGATTGACCTATTGGATCAATAATTGGTCATTATGTCGAAAATTTACTATTTTGGCCCGAAATTGAATTTTTGGTCAAATGTTAACCCATTGGTTCAACGGGAGGGTCATTGGGTCAAGAATTAACCATTTTGACCAAAGATGACATTTTGGTCGAAAGTTGACTATTTTGACTGAAATTGAATTTTTGAGTCGAATGTTAACCCATTAGGTCGAAGAGATTAGTCATTAGGTCGGAAATTGTCCATTTTGACCAAAGTTGACTTTTTGGTCGAAAGTTGACTTATTTGGTCGATGAGTTGGTAGTTGGGTTAAGAATTGACCATTTGACGAAAGATGGCTTTTTGATCGAAAGTTGATCAGCTGGATTCAATGAGTTAGTCATTAGATCGAAAAATTGATTATTTTGATCAAAGTTGACTTTTTGATTAAAGTTGGACTTTTAGGTCGATGGGTGGTCATTAGGTTAAAAATTGAATTTATTTTGACCAAAATTGACTTTTTGATTGAAGTTGACTCTGTTAGGTCAATGGGTTTGTCATTGGGCCAAGGATTGACCATTTTGACTAAAGTTTACTTTTTGGTCAGAGATTGACTTATTTGGTCAATAATTGGTCATTAGGTCAAAATTTTATTATGTTGACCAAAATTGATTTTTTTAACAAAAGTTGACTGTTGAGTCGATTGGGTGGTCTTTGTGTTAGAAATTAACCATTTTGACCAAAGTTGACTTTTAATCGGAAGTTGACTTGTTAGGTCGAAGGTTTGGTCATTAGGTCGAATGCATCCATTTTGACCAAACTTGACTTTTTGGTCAAAAGTTGTCCCATTGGGTCATTAGGTTGGTGATTAAGTCAATAATTAACCATTTTGATCAAAGTTGACTTTTTGTCCAGAGATAAACTTATTGGGTGAATAATTGGTCATTAGGTCTAAAATTGACTATTTTGTCAAAAAATTTAATTTTTGGTCAACAGTTGACCTATTTGGTCAACGGGGTGGTGATTGGGTCAGAAATTGACCATTTCGACCAAAGTTGACTATTTGGTCAAATGTTAACCTATTGGGTCAATGGGATGATCATTAGGATAAAAATTGACTATTTTAACGAAAACTAACTTTTTGTTCAAAACTTAACTTTTTAGGCCGATGGGTTGGTCATTGTGTCCAGGATTGACCATTTTGAACAAATTTCACTTTTTGGTCGAGTATGCACTATTATGGTCGATAGGTTGGTCATTAGATCAAGATTGATAATTTTGACCGAAGTTGACTTTGTGTAAGAGATTGGCGTGTTAGATTGATAATTGGTCATTAGGTCAAAATTGACTATTTTGACCGAAATTGACTTTTTCGTCAAATTTTGCCCTATTGGGTCAATGAGTTGGTCATTGGGTCAAGGATTGACCAATTTGACTAAAGTTGACTTTTTGGTCAAAATTTGATATATTGGGTCAATTGGTTGGTCATTGGGTCAAAATTTATCATTTTGATCAAAGTTGACAGTTTGGTCAAAGTTTGACCTATTGGGTCAATATGTTTCTCATTGGGTCAAAGATTGACCATCTTGTCCAAAGTTAACTTTTTGGTAAGAGATTGACTTATTGAGCAATAATTAGTCATTAGGTCAAAAATTGACTATTTTTATAAAAATTGATTTTTTGGTCAAAAGTTGACCTATTGGGTCAATAGCTTGGTCATTGGGTTAATGACTGATCATTTTGACCAAAGTTAACTTCTTGGTTAAAGTTTGACCTGTTGGGTGAATGGGTTTCTCATTGGGTCAAAGATTTACCATTTTGACCAAAGTTGACTTTTTGGTAAGAGATTGACTTATTAAACAATAATTAGTCATTAGGTCAAAAATTGGCTATTTTTACAAAAATTGACTTTATGTTCAAAAGTTGACCTATTGGGTCAATGGGTTGGTCACGGGGTCAATGACTGATCATTTTGACCAAAGTTGACTTCTTGGTTAAAGTTTGACCTGTTGGGTCAATGGGTTTTTCATTGGGTCAAAGATTGACCATTTTGACAAAAGTTGTCTTTTTAGTCAAAAGTTGACCTATTGGGCCAATAGGTGGTCATTAGGTTTAAAATTGACTATTTTGACCAAAATTAAATTTTTGGTTAAAAGTTGAACCATTGGATTAATGGGTATGTCCTTGGTTCAAGGATTGACCATTTTGACTGAAGTTGATTTTTAGGTGAAAGTTGACATATTAGGACAATTGGTTGGTCATTGGGTCAAGGATTGACAATTTTGACCAAGGTTGTATTTTTGGTCAAAAGTTGACCTATTAGGTCAATGGGTTCGTCATTGGGTCAAACATTGACCATTTTTACCAAAGTTGACTTTTTGGTCAAAAGTTGACCTATTGGGTCAATGAGTTTGTCATTTGGTCAAGGATTGACCATTATGACCAAAGTCGACTTTTTGGTAAGAGATTGACTTATTGGGTAAAATATTGGTCATTAGGTCAAAAATTTTCTATTTTGACCAAAACTGACTTTTTGTTTAAAAGTTGATCGATTGGGTCAATGAGTTGTTCATTTGGTAAAGAATTAACCTTTCGGCCAAAGTTCACTTTTTGGTCAAAAGTTAACCCATTGGATTAATGGGTTTATCATTGGGTTAGAAATTGAACATTTTGATTCGATGTTGAATTTTTTGGTCGAAAGTCGAATTCGATTGGGTCGATAGGTTGTCATTAGGTAAAATTGACTATTTTGACCAAAATTGACTTTTTGTTCAAAAGTTGACCTATTAGGTCAATAGGTTGGTCATTGGGTCAAGGATTGACCTTTTTGACCATGTTGACTTTTAGGTCAAAAGTGGACCTATTGGGTCAATGGGTCTGTCATTGGGTCAAGGATAGACCATTTTGAATAAAGTTGACTTTTTGGTTAGAAATTGATTGGGTCAATAATTGTTAATTAGGCCAAAAATTGACTATTTTGACCAAAATTAAAATTTTGGTCAAAAGTCGACTCATTGGGTCAACAAAGTGGTTGTTGGGTCAGAAATTGACCATTTTGACCAAAGCTAACTTTTTGTCAATAGTTGAACTATTGGATCAATGGGTTGGTCATTGGGTCAAGGATTAACCATTTTGACAAAATTTGACTTTTTGGTTAAAATTTTACATATTGGGTCAATGAGTAGTTCATTGGGTCAGAAAATGACCATTTTGACCAAAGTCGACTTTTGGTCAAAACTCGACCGTTAGATCAATTGGTTGGTCATTGGTTCAAGGATTGACCTTTTTGACCAAAGTTGACTTATTGGTCAAAAGTGACCAATTGGGTCAATGGGTTGGTCATTTGGTCAAAAATTGACCATTTTAATCAAAGTTGACTTTTTCTGAAAGGTTAATCGATATGGTTAATGTGGTGGCAATTAGGTCAAAAATTGAAAATTTTGACCAAAATTGACTTTTTGGTTAAAAGTTGACCTATTGGGTCAATGGGTTAGTCATTGGGTCAAGCATTGACCTTTTTAACCAAATTTAACTTTTTTTGTTAAAACTTGTCCTAATGGGTCAATGGGTTGGTGATTGGGTCAGAAATTGACCATTTTGACCAAAGTTGACTTTTTGGTCAAAAGTTGACCTATTAGGACAATTTGGTGGCCATTAGTAAAAAATTGATAATTTTGACCAAAAATAACTTTTTGGTCAAAAGTTGACCTATTGGGTCAACGGGTTGGTCATTAGGTCAAGGATTGACCATTTTGACTAAAGTTGACTTTTTATCAAAAGTTGACCTATTAGGTCAAGGATTGACCATTTTGCCCTCACTTGACTTTTTGGCAAGAGATTGACATATTGAGTCAATAATTAGAAATTGGGTCAAAAATTGATTATTTTGACCAAAATTTAATTTTTGGTTTAAACTTGACCCATTGAGTCGATTGAGTGGTGATTGTGTCGAAAATTGACCATTTTGACCAAAGTTGACTTTTTGGTCAAAAGATGACCTATTGGGTCAATGGGTTTGTCATTGGGTTAGAAATTGACCATTTTGACCAAACTTAACTTTTTGGTCAAAGGTTGCCCTATTGGGTCAATGAGTTGGCCATTAGGTCAAGGATTGACCATTTTGACCAAAGTTGACTTTTTGGTGAAAAGTTGACCTTTTGGGTCAATGGGTTGGTCATTGGGTCATGGACTGATCATTTTGACCAAAGTTGACTTTTTGATAAAAGAATGAATTACTGGGCTAATAATTTGTCAATAGGTCAAAAATTGACTAATTTGACCAAAATGTACTTTTTCGTCAAATATTGACCTATTGGGTCAATAGGTTGCTTATTGGGTCAAGGATTGACCAATTTGATGAAAGTTGACTTTTTGGTCAAAACTTGCCATATTAGGTCAATTTTTTTATCATTGGGTCATAAATTGACCATTTTGATCAAAGTTGACTTTCACTCAAAATTTGACCTGTTGGGTCATTGGGTCAAGGATTGACCATTTTAACCAAAGTTGACTTTTTGGTAAGAGATTGACTTATTAGGCAATAATTGGCTATTAGGTCAAAAATTGACTATTTTGACCAAAATTGACTTTTTGGTCAAAAGTTGACCTATTGGGTCAATGAGTTGGTCATTGGGTCAAGGATTGATCATTTTGACAAAAGTTGACTTTTTGGTCAAATGTTGACCATTGGGTCAATGGGTTGTTCATTAACCATTTTAACCAATATTGACTTTTTGGTCAAAAGTTAACCTATTGGGTCAATGGGTGGTCATTAGGTTACAAATTACTATTTTAAACAAAAATGACTTTTTGTTCAAAAATTGATCAAAGTTGACTCGTTAGATCGATGGGTATGTCGTTGGTTCGAGGATTGATCATTTTGACAAAAGTTAACTTTAGGTCAAAAGTTGACATATTGGGTCGATTGTTTTGTCATTGGATCAAGGATTGGCCATTTTGACCAATGTTGACTTTTTGGTCGAAAGTTGACTTATTGGAGTAGCTTGGATTGGTCATTGGGTCGAAGGATTGAATATTTTGACCAAAGTTGACTTTTTTGTCAAAAGTTGACCTGTTGGATCAATGGGTTAGTCATTGGGTTAGAAATTGACCATTTTTACCAAAGTTGACTTTTGCTCGAAAGTTGATATTTTGAGATTGATGGAGCGATCATTAGGTCGAAAATTGATTTTATTGACCGAAATTAACTTTTTGGTCAAAAGTTGACTCATTGGATTAATTGGTTAAGAATTGACCATTTTGACGAAAGTTGACTTTTTAATTGAGCGTTTACTTGAATCGATTGGTTGGTCGATTAGATTGAGTTAATGGTCGACCATTTGAGCAAAGTTGACTTTTAGTGTAGAGAATGACTTATCGAATTGATAATTGGTCATTTGGTCGAAAGTTGATTATATTGACGAAAATTGAATTTTTGGTCAAAAGTTGACCCGTTGGAACAGCAGAGGTGGTCGTTATCGAAAATTGATCATTTTGACAGGAGTTGACTTTTTGGTGGTCGATTTATTGAGTCGAGGTTTAGTCATGGGGTGAGAAACTGACCATTTTGACCAAACTTGACTTTTTTGGTTAAAAGTTGACCTTTTAGGTCAATGTTTTGGTCATTAAGTCATTGATTGACATTTTAACTAAAGTTGACCTTTTGGTCAGAGATTGACTTATTGGGTCAATAATTTATCATTAGGTCAAAAATTGATAATTTTGACCAAAATTGAATTTTTGGTCGAAAAGTTGACCCATTAGCTCAACGGGGATTAGTCATTAGGTCGGAAATTGACCATTTCGAACAAAGTTGACTTTTTGTTGAAAGTTGACCAATGTCAGTCGATGAGATGGTCATTAGGTGAAAAATTGACTATTTTGACCAAAATTGAACTTTCGATCAAAAGTTGACCTATTGGGTCAATGGATTGGTCATTGCGTGAATGATTGACCATTTTTACCAAAGTTTTACATTTTGGTGAAAAGTTAAACTATTGGGTCAATGGGTTTGTCATTAGTCGATCGATTGACTATTTTGACCAAAGTTGACTTTTTGGTAAGAGATAGACTTAATGGGTCAATAATTGGTCAGTAGGACAAAAATTGATTTCTTGACCAAAAGTTGACTTTTTTTATCAAAACTTGACATATTGAGTCAATGGGTTGGTCATTTGGTCAAGGATTGACCATTTTGACCAAATTTGACTTTTTGGTCAAAAGTTGACCTTTTAAGTCAATGGGTTGGTCATTGGGTCAGAAATAAACCATTTTGACCAAAGTCGACTTTTTGGTTAAAGTTGACATATTGGGTCGATGGGTCATCGATTAGGTGCAAAATTAGTACAATTTGACCAAATTGCAACTCAGTAAAAGGTTGATCTATTGGGTCAGAGTTAGAAGATTGACTATTTTGACCATAGTTGACTTTTTGGTCGAAAGTTAACTGTTAGGTTAATGGGTTGGTCATTGGGTCGATGATTTACCATTGACGAAAGTTGACTTTGCGTTGAAATTTGTCCTATTGAGTCAATGACTTGGTCATTGTGTCAGAAATTGACCATTTTAACCAAAGTTGACTTTTGGTCAAATGCTGAACTTTTGGGTCAATGGTGTGGTCATTAGGTCAAAAATTAATTTTTTTGATAGAAATTGACTTTTTGGTCAAATGTTGACCTTTTGGGTCATTGGGTCAAGGATTATTCATTTTGACCAAAGTTTACTTTTTGGTCAAAAGTATACCTATTTGATTAATCTGTTGGTCATTGATTAGGTTAAGGGTTGACCATTTTGATCGAAGTTGACTTCTTGGTCTGAGTTTTACTTGTTAGGTCATTAATTGGTCATTAGGTCAAAAATTGACTATTTTAACCAAAATTTAATTTTTGGGCAAAAGTTGACCCATTGGGTGAACAGGGTGGTCATTGGGGCAATGATTGACCATTTTGACCAAAGTTGGTTTTTTGGTCAACAGTTTACTTATTGGGTCAATTGGTTGGTCATTTGGTAAAGGATTTACCATTTTGACCAAAGTTGACTTTTTGGTCAGAGATTGACTTTTTGGGTCAATAATTGGTCATTAGGCCAAAAATTGACTATTTTGACCAAAATTGAATTTTTGGTCAAAAGTTGACCCACGCGGTCAACGGGGGGTCATTGGGTCAGAAATTAACCATTTAGACCAAAGTTGACTTTTTGGTCGAAAAGTTGACCTATCGGGTCGATGAGATGGTCGTTAGGTAAAAAATTGACTATTCGGTCGACCCATTGGAGCCGGTCGGATGATATGACATGTCGGCTCCGTTCGGTTTTGTACGCATGATCTACTTTTGGGTGCTTTGTCGAGCATATGATTAGTTGTACCACTTTTAGCAAAATTAATGAAATTTTCTGTTTTTCAAAAATAATTTCTTTTTTAGCGCGATAGTCGAAAGCCGTTGAACCCCGTGTTTGGTTCCAAAATGAAAAGGACAAGAAGAAGGATGCAGAAGAAAAGGATAAAAAGAAAATACGATGAAATTAAAAATGAAATGAACCCGAAACATAGATTAGATGAAAATGAAAATGAAATGAAATCAAAATCAAAATTTACAATAAAAGTTTAAATCAAATGAAAGAAAGTAAAACAAAACAAATTGAAAGAAAATGATGAATTGAAAACAAAACAAAATGATAATTTTCTCTTTTTCTCTCTCTCGAGATTCTTAATCGCTGCACTCATCTTTAAATCCCTCACTTTTTTTGGCACTCCGCAAAATTTGGTACTTTTCACACAACGACGCTTCTCACAAATTCAAAATATCTTGAAATTCTCCTAATCGTGCAATGGCTACCGATCTTAGCCGAATTACACGAAATCGCTTTCTTTGAAAGTCAAATACCAAGTTTTACCCAAGTCTCCCTAAAAGAAATTCTGGGATCAGTACCTAAATCCTGGTTCCCCTCTGTCACCTCTTAGGTTGGATATGAGTCATTGCGCTTTCCTTCCTATTTAACACCTTGGGCTGGATGTGAGTTCATGAGCTTTCCTCCTCAAGATCTTCCCAAAATTCCCTAATTTTCCATCATTCTTTCGAGATATTTTTGCCGCCTCCATGAAACTCGGGAATGGAGCTTTGTCACGTCCGATTTCCCAGAAATTCCCAAATTTTCCTTCATCCTTCGAGAAATTTTCCCACCTTCCATGAAATTTCTAGAACGAAGCTTAGTCGTACCATTTCCCTCAAAATTCCCTAATTTTCCAACATCCTTCTGAGAAATTTTTCCGCCCTCCATGAAATTTTGGTACCGGAGCATAGTCTTCTGATTTTCCAAAATTCCCTAATTTTCCATCATCCTTCAAAGAAATTTTCCCTCCATCAATGAAATTCAGGGAACGGAACTTTGTCGTCTGATTTCCCCCAAATTCCCTAATTTTCCATCATCCTTCTGAGAAATTGGGCCAAAAATTGACCATTTTGACCGAAGATGACTTTTTGGTCAAAAGTTAATCTGTCAGGTTCGGTGGGTTGTTCATTGGGTCGAAAATTCACCATTTTGACCAAAGTTGAAGTTTTGGTCGAAAGTTGACCTGTTAGGTCGATGGGTGCTCATTAGGTCCAAATTGAGTTATTTTGACCAAAATTGACTTTTTTGTAAAAAGTTGGCCTATTGGGCCAATGGTTTCGTCGTTGGGTCAAGGATTGACCATTTTGACCAAAGGTGACTTTTTGGTCAGAGATTAACTTATTGGGTCAATAATTGATCATTAGGTCAAAAATTAACTTTTTTTACCAAAATTGCCTTTTTGGTCAAAGGTTGGCCTATTGTAGGCACATGCGGTTGATCATTGGGTTCGAGGATTGATATTTTTGACCAAAGTTGACTTTTTAGTCAAAAGTTGGCCTATAGGGTCAATGGGTAGTCATTAAGTTAAAAATGGTCTTATTTGACTATCATTGACTTTTTGGTTAGAAGTTGACATATTGGGTCAATAGGTTTCTCATTATGTCAAGGATTGACCATTTTGACCAAAGTTGACTTTTTGGTCGGAGATTGACCTATTGGGTCAATAATTGGTCATTAGGACAAAAACGTTTTGGCCAAAATTAAATTTTTGGTCAAAAGTTAACCCACTGGGTTAACGGGTGTCAATGGGTCAGAAATTAACCATTTTGACCAAAGATGACTTTTTGTTCAAAAGTTGACGTATTTTGAGCAAAATTGAATTTGAGTCAGCTAACTTAGATGATTAGCATTAGGTGAAATATTACCATTTTAACCGAAGTTGACTTTTAATCAAAAGTTGACTTATTTGATCAATGAGTTGGTAGTTAGGTTAAGAATTGGCCATTTTGACCAAAAGTTGACGACTTTGGTCAAAAGTTGATCTATTGGTTGATAGGTTGGTCATTGGGTCAAAATGTGATAATTTTGACCAAAGTTGACTTTTTGGTCAAAATGTTGATTTATTAGGTCAATGGGCAAGTCATTAGGTTAAATATTGACTATTTTGACTAGAAATTGACTCTTTGGTGAAAGTTGACGATTGGTTCGATGGGTTTGTCATTGGGTCAATGATTGACCATTTTGACCAAAGTTGACTTTTTGGTCAAAGCTTGACATTGGGTCAAAAATTGACTATTTTGACCAAAATTGACTTTTTGGTCAAAAGTTGACATATTAGGTCAATGGGTTGGTCATTAGATCAAGGATTGATCATTTTGACCAAAGTTGACTTTTGGTAAATGTTAACCTATTTGATCGATGAGTTGGTAAGTGGGTCAAGAATTGACCATTTTGACCGAAAATTGACTTTTGGTCGAAAGTTGATCTATTGGGTCAATGAGTTGGTCATTAGGTCAAAATTAATTGACTAGTTGATTTGTACGAAAGTTGAACTTATTAGGTCAAGGGATTGAAATGGCTTATTGGGTCGATAATTGGTCATTAGGTTGAAAATTGGCTATTTTGATCAAAATTGACTTTTTAGTCGAAAGTTGACCTGATTGGCCAGATGGGTTGAGTCATTAGTGTCAGAAATTGACCATTTTGACTAAAGTTAACTTTTTGGTCAAATGTTGAACTTTTAGATCGATGGTTCGTTGTTAGGTCAAAAATTATCCTTTTTGACTGAAGTTGACATTTTGGTCGAATGTTGACTCATAGTTGGGGTCATTGGGTCAATGATTAACCATTTTGACCAAAGTTTACTTTTTGGTCAAAAGTATACCTATTTGATTAATCGGTTGGTCATTGATTGGGTCAAAGATTGACCAATTTGACCGAAGTTGAGTTTTTTGTCAGAGTTTTACTTGTTGGGTCAATAATTGGTCATTAGGTTAAAAATTGACTATTTTGTCCAAAATTTAATTTTTGGTCAAAAGTTGACCCATTGAGGGAACAGGGTGGTCATTGGGTCAATGTTTGATCATTTTGACCAAAGTTGACCTTTTGGTCAAAAGTTTACTTATTAGTTGAATCAGTTGGTCATTTGGTCAAGAATTGACCATTTTGACCAAAGTTAACATTTTGGTTAGAGATTGACTTATTAGGTCAATAATTGGTCATTAGGTCAAAAATTGAGTATTTTGACTAAAATTGAATTTTTAGTCAAAAGTTGACCCATTTCGGTCAATGAGTAATCATTAGATCAGAAAGTCGTAGTCATTTAGATCAATGGGTTTGTCATTGAGTCGAGGATTGACTATTTTGACCAAAGTTGACTATTTGGTGAGAGATGGAGTTATTGAGTCAATGAGTTTGTCATTGGGTCAAGGATTAACCATTTTAACTAAAGTTGACTTTTTGGTGAGAGATTGGCTTACTGGGTCAATAATTGGTCATTAGGTTAAAAATTGACTATTTTGACCAAAATTGGCTTTTTGGTCAAAAGTTAACCCATTGAGTCAACGGGGGGTCATTGGGCCAGAAATTAACCATTTTAACCAAAGATAACTTTTTGTTCAAAAGTTAACCCATTTTGAGCAATATTGAATTTTTGGTCAAAAGTGTTACCATTGGGTCAAAGGCGTTGTCATTGGGTCAGAAAATGTCCATTTTGACCAAAGTTGAATTTTTAGTCAAAAGTTGACCTATTTGGTCAATGCGTTGGTACGTTGGTAGTTGGGTCAAGAATTGACCATTTTGACTGAAGATGACTTTTTGGTTAAATGTTGATCTATTGGTTCAATGGGCTGGTCATTGAGTCAAAAATTGACCATTTTGAGCAAAGTTGACTTTCTGGACAAAAGTTGAACTATTGGGTCGATGGGAGGTCATTAGGTCAAAAATAGACTATTTTGAGTAAAATTGTCTTTTTGGTCAAAAATTGACTTATTAGATATGATGGGTTAGTCATTGGATGGATTTGACCATTTTGACCAAAGATGACTTTTCTGGTCGAAGATTGACTTTAGGTAAACAATTGGTCATTAGATCGAGATTTGACTTTTCGACCCAGGCTGAATTTTTATGTGAAAGTCAACCTAATGGGTCAACAGGATGGTCATTAATGGTAGAAATTAAAAATTTTCACTGAAGTTGACATTATGGTCGAAAGTTGATAATTGGGTCGATGAGTTAGTAATTGGGTCAGAATTCACCATTTGATCGAAGATGACTTTTGGTCGAAAGTTGATCTATTTGGTCGAGTGGTTTGGTCATTGGGTAAAAAATTGACCATTTTGACTAAGGATTGAGTTTTGGTCAAAAGTTGACTATTGGATTGATGGGTTCTCATTAGAGTTAAAAATTGATTATTTTGATCAAAAATTGGTTAATAGTTTAAAAATTATTTACTTTTACAAAATTAACTTTTTGGTCAAAAGTTGACCTATTGGGTTAATGGGTAGTCATTAAGTTAAAAATTGAATATTTTGACCAAAATTGACTTTTTGGTCAAAAGTTGACATATTGGTTCAATGCTTTTGTCATTGGGTTATGGATGAACCATTTTGACCAAAGTTGACTTTTTGGTCAGAGATTGAACATAATGGTCAATTAATGGTCATTAGGTCAAAATTGACTATTTTGCCCAGAATTGAATTTTTGAGTGTAAAGTTATCTGATTGGGTCGATGGGAAGGTCATTGGGTCAGAAGTTAACCATTTTGACAAAAGATTTCTTTTTGGTCAAACGTTGACCTATTTTGACCAAAATTGAATTTTTGGTCAAAATTTAACTCATTCGATCAGCGAGGTAGTCATTGGATCGAAATTGCATATTTGGCTTCAAAATTGACTTTTTAGTCAAAAGTTGACCTATTTGCTCCATGAGTTGATGGTTGGGTCAAGAATTGACCATTTTGGCCAAAAATTGAACTATTGGGTTAATGGGTGGTTATTATGTCAAAAATTGATTATTTTGGCCAAAATTAACTTTTTCATCAAAAATTGACCTATTGGGTTAATGGGTTTGTCATTGGGTCAAGGATTGAGCATTTTGACCAATGTTGACTTTTTGGTCACTGATTGACTTATTGGTTCAATAATTGGACATTAGATCAAAATTTGACTTTTTGGCCAAAACTGAATTTTTAGTCAAAACATAACCTAATGGGTAAATGGGGTGGTCATTGGGTCAGAAATTGTCAATTTTGACTAAAGTTGACTTTTTTGTCAAAAGTTGATCTATTTGGTCAATGAGTTGGTAATTGGGTCAAGAATTGACCATTTATTTCGGAGATGACTTTTTTGTCAAAATTTGATCTATTGGGTCAATGGGTTGGTTATTAGGGCAAAAAATGACCATTTTTACCAAAGTTGATTTTTTTGTCAAAAGTTGACGCTATTGCATTGTTAAATGGTTGTCATTAGGTAAAAAATTGCATTATTGTGACCAAAATTTACTTTTTGATCAAAAGTTAGCTTTATCGTCGATGGTTGTCATTAGGTGAAGTTGACTATTTTGTAGTTAGTGCAAGATTAACTTGTTGGGTCGATAGTGTCGATAGATAAAAAATTGATCTATTTTGACCGAAATTTAATTTCTTAGGTCAAAAAGTTTGCCATTGAACCGATGGGGAGGTCGTCGTCGAGAATTCATTTTCGACCAAAGTCGACTTTGTGGTCGAAAGTTGACCTATTTGGTCATCACTGGTTAAAAATTGTCCATTTGACAGAGACTGACTTTTTGGTCAAGGTTGACCTCATTGGGTCAATTGGGTGGTCATTAAATTAAAAATTGATCATTTGACCAAAAGTTTTCTTCTGGTCAAAGTTGATCTTTTAATGAGTTCAATCGGTCGAGTCAATGGGTTTGTCGACTGGTGATTGACCATTTTGATGAAAGTTGACTTTTGATCCAGCAACTGACTTGTTGGGTCAATAATTGGTCATAAATTCAAAAATTGACTATGTTTTCCAAAATTGACTTTTTAAGTCGATAGTTGAGCTTATTGATCGATGTGCTGGCCATTAAGGTAAAAAATTTATCATTTTGAACAAAGTTGACCTTTTGGTCAGAAAGTTAATCGAGTTAGATCGATGGTTTGGTCATGGGTAAAAAATTGATAATTTTGACGAAAGTTAACTTTTTAGTCAAAAGTTGATCTATTGGGTCAATGTGAGAGGTCATTAGGTCAAAATATGAGTATTTTTGACTAAAATTGGATTTTTTGTCAAAAGTTGACATATTGGATCAATGGTATTGTCATTGGGTCAAGGATTGACCATTTTAACCAAAATTAACTTTTTGGTGAGAGATTGACTAATTGGGTCAATAATTGGTCATTAATTCCAAAATTAACTATTTTGACCGAAATTGACTTTGTGGTCAAAAATTGATCTATTAGGCTAATAGGTAGGACATTGGGTCAAGGATTGATCATTTTTTTCAAAGTTGATTTTTTGGTCACCTATTAAGTCAATAGGTTGGTCATTGAGTAAAAGATTGACCATTTTGACCAAAGTTGACTTTATAGTCAAAGATTGGCTTACTAGGTCAATAATTGGTCATTAGGTCAAAAATTGACTATTTTGACAAAAATTAAGTTTTTGGTCAAAAGTTGACCTATTAGGTCAATGGGTGGTCATTAAGTAAAAAATTGGTCATTTTGATGAAAATTGACTTTTTGGTCGAAAAGTGACCTGATTAGGTCATGGATTAACCATTTTGACGAAGTTGACTTTTTTGTTAGAGAATGAATTATTGGGTCAATAATTGGTCATTAGGTCAAAAATGTACTATTTTGACCAAAATTGAATTTTTTGTCAAAAGTTAACTCATTTGGTCAATGGGGGTGGTCATTGGGTCAGGAATTGACCATTTTGACCAAAGATGACTTTTTTGTCAAAAGTTGACCTATTTTGACCAAAAATGAATTTTTAGTCAAAAGTTAACCTATTAGGTCAGCGGGGTTAGAAATTGACCATTTTGACCAAAGTTGACTTTTTGGTCAAAAGATTACATATTTGATCATTGAGTTGGTAATTGGGTAAAAAATTGACCATTTTGACCAAAGATGACTTTTTGGTCAAAAGTTGACCTATTGAGTCAATGGTTTGGTCATTGGGTTAAAAATTGACCATTTTGAACAATGTTGACCTTTTGGTCAAAAGTTGACTTTCGATTTGAGGTCGATGGGTTGGTAATTAGGTCAGAATTGATTATTTTGTCCAAAGATGACTTTTTGGTCGAAAGTTGACTGTTGGGTCGATGGGTGGGCATTGGGTCAAAAATTGACCATTTTGACCAAAGTGATTTTTTAGTCGAAGTTGACTTATTAGATTGATGAGTGGTCATTTAGATCGAAGATTATACATTTTGACCAAAATTAATTTTTTGGTCAAAAGTTAACCTATTGGGTCAACGGGTTTGTCATTGGGTTAAGGATTAACCATTTTGACCAAAGTTGTCTTTTTGCTAAGAGATTGACTTATTGGGTCCATAATTGGCCATTAGGTCAAAAATTGACTTTTTTGACCAAAATCGAATTTTTGGTCAAAAGTTAACCCAATGGGTCATTAGGGTGGTCATTGGGTCAGAAATTAACCATTTTGACCAAAGTTGACTTTTTGGTCAAAAGTTGACTGTTGGGTCGATGAGTTGATAATTGGATCAAGAATTGACCATTTTGACTGAAGATGACTTTTTGGTCAAAATTTTATCTATTGGGTCAATTTGTTGGTCATTGGGTCAAAAATAGACCATTTAAACCGAAGTTGACTTTATGGTCAAAAGTTGACCTATCGGGTTAATGTGTGTTTAATAGGTAAAAATTTGACCATTTTGACGAAACTGACTTTTGGTCGAAAGTTGACTTTATTGGGTCGAAAGGTTTGATCATTTGGTTAAGGATTGGCCATGTTGACAAAGTTGACTTATTTGTTAGAGATTGACTTGTTAGATTGATAATTGGTCGTTAGGTCGAAAATTGACTATTTTGACTAAAAGTGAATTTTTAGTCGAAAAGTTAACTCAATGGATTAACGGGGTGGTCATTGGGTCGAGAATTGACCATTTTGACCAAAGTTGACTTTTAGTTAAAGGTTGACTATTTGATCGATGAGTTGGTAATTAGGTCGAGAATTGACCATTTTGACCAAAGATGACTTTTAGTTGAAGTTGACCTTTTGGGTCGATGGGTTGGTCATTAGGTCGAAAATTAACCATTTTGACCAAAGTTGACTTTTTGGTCGAAAAGTTGACTGTTAGTGTCGATGGGTGGTCATTAGGTCGAAGAAAAATTGACATTATTTTGACCAAAATTGACTTTTTGGTCGAAAGTTGACCTATTGGGTCGATGAGTTTGTCATTGGGTTAAGGATTGACCATTTTGATAAAGTTGACTTTTTATCGAATGTTGACTATTAGGTCGATGATTAACCATTTTGATGAAGCTTGACTTTTTGGTCGGGGTTGACCTATTGTGTTAATAATTAGTCATTCGGTCAAAAATTGATTTAAGTTGACCAAATTTAAATTTTTGGTCAAAAGTTGACCCATTAAGTCAATGGGGTGGTCATTGTGTTAGAAATTGACCATTTTGACCAAAGTTGACTTTTTGGTCAAAAAATGACCTATTGGGTCGATGGTTGGTCTTTGGGTTAGAAACTGACCATTTTAACCAAACTTGGCTTTTTGGTCAAATATTGACCTCTTGGGTCAATGGATTTATCATTGGTCAAGGATTGACGAATTTGACCATTGTTGAATTTTTGGTCAAAAGTTGACATATTGGGTCAATTTTTTTGTCATTGGCTGAAAATCGACGATTTGATCAAAGTTAAATTTTTGGTCGAAAGTTGACTATTAGGTCGATGGGTTTGTCGTTGAGTCGGATTGACCGATTTAGACCAAAGTTGACTTTTTGGTAAGAGATTAACTTATTAGGTCGATAATTGGTCATTAGGTCAAAAATTAACTATTTTGACATAAATTGACATTTTGGTCAAAAGTTGACCAATTGGGTTAATGGGTTGGTCATTGGGTCAAGGATTGATCATTTTGAACAAAGTTGAATTTTTTGTTAAAAGTTGACCATTTGGTCAATAGGTTGGTCCTTAGGTCAGAAATTGACCATTTCACCAAAGATGACTTTTTGGTCAAAAGTTGACCCATTGGGTCATTGGGTGATCACTAGGTTAAAAATTACTATTTTAGACGAAAATGACTTTTTGGTCGAAAGATGACTGTTAGATTGATAGGTATGTCATTGGTTGATGATTAACCATTTTGGCTAAAGTTGACTTTTTGGTCGAAAGTTGACATATTAGGTCAATATGGTTGGTCATTAGATCAAGGATTGACCATTTTGACCAAAGTTGACTTATTGGTCAAAGATTGACTGTTAGGTCGATGGTTAGTCATTAGGTCGGATTGATCATTTTGAACAAGTTGACTTTTTGTGTCAAAACTTAGACTTGATTGGATCATTTGGGTTGGTCATTGGGTCAAATTGACCATTTTGACAAAGTTGACTTTTTGGTGAAAGTTGACCTTTTAGATCGATAGGTTGGCCATTAGGTTAAAAATTGATTATTTTGACCAAAATTGACTTTTCGGATCGAAAGTTGACCTGATCGAGATGCATTGAGTCGAAGATTAATCATTTTGACCCAAGTTGACTTTTGGTCAAAAGTATACCTATTTGGTCACTCGGTAGGTCATTGAGTCAAGGATTGACCATTTTGACAAAAGTACACTTTTTGGTTATAGATTGACTTATTGGGTCAATAATTGGTCATTAGGTCAAAATTTGATTATATAGACCAAAATTGAATTTTGGACAAAAGTTGACCTATTCATTCAATTGGGTGGTCATTGTGTCAGAAATTAACCATTTTGACCAAAGTTGACTTTTTAATCAAAAGTTGACCTCTTAGGTTAAAAGGTTTGGTCATTGGGTCAGAAAATGTCAATTTGACCAAACTTGACTTTTTGGTCAAAAGTTGTCCATTAGATTAGTTAGGTTGGTCGATTAGAGTCGAATGATTAACCATTTTGACCAAAGTTGAATTTTTGGTCGGAGATTGACTTATTGGGTCAATAATTTGTCATTAGGTCTAAAATTGACTATTTTGTTAAAAAAATTATTTTTGGTAAAAAGTTGACCTATTGGATAAATGGGATGATCATTACGTTAAAAATTGACTATTTTGACCAAAACTGACTTTTTATTGAAAGCTTGACTTCTTATGCCGATGGGTTGGTCATTGGGTCCAGGATTAACTATTTTGACCAAATTTCACTTTTTGGTCAAAAGTTGACCTATTTGGTCAATGGGTTGGTCATTGGGTCAAGGATTGATAATTTTGACCAAAGTTAACTTTTTGGTAAGAGATTGACTTATTAGGTCAATAATTGGTCGATTAGGTCAGAAATTGACTATTTTGATTGAAATTGACTTTTGGTCAAATATTGACATATTGGATTGATGAGTTGGTCATTGGGTCGAGGATTGACCGATTTGACCAGAGTTGACTTTTTGATCGAAAGTTGACATATGTGGGTCGATTTGTTGGTCATTGGGTCGAAATTTACCATTTTGACTCAGAAGTTGACTTTTTGGTCGAAGTTTGACTTGTTGGGTCGATGGGTCTTCTCGATTGGGTCGAAGATAGCACCATTTTGACCAAAGTTGACTTTTTGGTAAGAGATTGACTTATTGGGTCGATAATTGGTCATTAGGTAAATTTTGATTATTTTGATAAAAATTGAGTTTTTGGTCAAAAGTTGACATATTAGGTTAATGGGTTGAGTCATCGGGTCGAAATTGACCATTTTGACTGAAAGTTGTCTTTTCAGTCGAAGTTGACTTATTGATCTAATAGGTGGTCATTAACTTAAAAATAATCATTTTATTGCAAAATTAAATCTATAGTTAAAAGTTGAACCATTGGATCAATGGGTATGTCATTGGTTGAGGATTGACCATTTTGATGAAAGTTGACTTTTTGGTCGAAAGTTGACATATTGGGACAATTGGTTGGTCATTGGGTCAATGATTGACCATTTTGACGAAGTTGACTTTTTGGTCGAAAGTTGACTGTCAGATTCAATGGGTTCGTCATTGGGTCGAAGATTCGGCCATTTTTTGACCAAAGTTGATTTTTAGTCGAAAGTTGACCTATTAGATTCAACAGGTTGTCATTGGGTCGAGGATCGACATATTATGACCAAAGTTGACACTTTAGTCGAGAGATTGACTTATTGGGTAAATTGATTGGTTGATAGGTCGAAAATTTGCTTATTTTGGCCAAAATTGACTTTTTGTTGAAAATGATTGACCGATTGGGATGGTCATTGGGTTAAGAATTGACCTTTTTGGCCAAAGTTGACTTTTTGGTCGAAAGTTAATCTATTGGATTAATTGGTTGTGTCATTGGGTCGAGAATTAAACATTTTGACCGATGTTGACTTTTTTGTTAAAGAATTGACTATTGGGCTCG
Source organism: Papilionanthe hookeriana x Papilionanthe teres (assembly GCA_022702705.1). Classification (NCBI taxonomy): domain Eukaryota; kingdom Viridiplantae; phylum Streptophyta; class Magnoliopsida; order Asparagales; family Orchidaceae; genus Papilionanthe; species Papilionanthe hookeriana x Papilionanthe teres. The sequence continues at coordinate 60,123,081 of CM040434.1, read as the reverse complement.
ATGGGTTGTCATTAGGTGAAAAATTGGCTATTTTGATAAAAGTTGACTTTATTAGGTCGATATGTTGAACATTGGAGTCGAGGATCGACCATTTTGACCAATGTTGACTTTTTGATCGAAAAAGTGGACTATTAGGTAAATGGGTTGGTCATTGGGTCGGATTGTCCATTTTGAACAAAGTTGACTTTTTGGTCCAGAGATTGACTTATTGGGTCGATAATTGGTCATTACGGCTAAAATTGGCTATTTTGACCAAATTGACTTTCAAAAATTCGGAGTTACACAGGTCAACGAGCGCATCATTAGGTCGGAAATTGACCATTTTCGACTAAAGTTATCTTTTTGGTCGAAAGTTGGAATGCTATTGGATCAATGGGTGGGTCATTGGGTCGAGGATTGACCATTTGACCAAATTTGACTTCTTGGTCAAAAGTTTACTATTGGATCAGATAGTAGTTCATTGGGTCGAAGGGAATCGATCATTTTGATGATAATTGATTTTTTGGTCAAAAGTTGACCAATTGGGTCAATTGGGTGGTCATTAGGTAAAAAATTAATTATTTTGACCAAAGTTGACTTTTTGGTCAATAGTTGACCTTTGGGTCAATTGGTTGGTCATTGGGTTAAGGATTGACCTTTTACCAAAGTTGACTTTTGGTCGAAAAGCTGACTATTGGGTCGATGAGTTAGTCGTTTGGTCAAAATTGACCATTTTAACCGAAAGTTGACTTTTTTCTGAAAGTTGACCATTATGATCGATGGGTGGTCATTAGGTCGAAAATTGAAAATTTTGACCAAAATCAACTTTTGGTTAAAAGTTGATCTGTATAGGTCGATGGTTAGATCATTAGGTTGGATTGACCATTTTGACCCGAATTTGTCTTTTTTCGTTAAACTTGTCTGTTAGATTGATGGGTTGGCATTGGTCGAAGAATTGACCATTTTGACCAACGTTGACTTTTTGGTCAAAAGTTGACATATTAGGATAAATGGGTGGCCATTAGATCAAAAATTGAAAATTTTGACCAAAAGTGACTTTTGGGTCAAAAGTTGATCTATTGGGTCAACAGGTTGGTCATTGGGTCAAGGATTGACCATATTGACTAAAGTTGACTTTTTGGTCAAAAGTTGACCTATTAGGTCAAGGATTGACCATTTTTACCAAACTTGACTTTTTGGTCAAAGATTGACATATTGGGTCAATAATTAGTAATTCAGTCAAAAATTGATTATTTTGACCAAAATTAAAATTTTGGTTTAAAGTTAACCCATTGAGTCAATGAGGCGGTCATTGTATCGAAAATTGACCATTATGACCAAAGTTAACTTTTTTGTCAAAAGATGACCTATTGGGTCAATGGATTGGTCATTGGATTAGAAATTGACCATTTTGACCAAACTTGACTTTTTTGCCAAAAGTTGACCTATGGGTCAATGAGTTGGCCATTAGGTCAAGGATTGACCATTTTGACCAAAGTTAATTTTTTTGTCAAAAGTTGACCTTTTGGGTCAATGGTTTGGTCATTGCGTCATGGATTGATCATTGACCAAAGATGACTTTTTGGTAAAAGAATGACTTAGTGGGTCAATAATTGGTCAATAAGTCAAAAATTGACTAATTTGACCAAAATGTACTTTTTGGTCCAATATCGACTTATTGAATCAATGGGTTGCTTATTAGATCAAGGATTGACCAATTTGACTAAAGTTGACTTTTTGGTCAAAAGTCGCCATATTAGAGTCCATTTTTATCATTGGATCATAAATCGACCATTTTGATCAAGTTGCAATTTTGGATCGAAATTCGAATTGCGGTCGATGGCCTGTTATCGGGGTCAAGGATCGATAATTTTAACCAAAGTTGATTTTGGTAAGAGATTGACTTATTAGGCAGTAATTGGTCACTAGGTCAAAATCAATTATTTTGACCAAAATCGACTTTTTGGTCAAAAGTTGACTTAGTCAGATCAATGTGTCGGTCATTACTGTCAAGGATTGATCATTTTGATCAAAGTTGAGCTTTGATCAAATGTTGCACATTACATTGTAATGGGTTGGTCACTGGTTCGTGAAATTGAGCATTCTAACCAAAATTTGGCATTTTTGGTCAAAAGTTGACTTTATTTGGTTAATGGGTGGTCATTAGGTTAAAATTACTATTTTAAGCAAAATGACTTTTTGTTCAAAAGTTGATCAAAAGTTGACTTATTGGGTCAATGAGTATGTCATTGGTTTAAGGATTGATCATTTTGACAAAAGTTGACTTTTAAGTCAAAAGTTGACATATTGGGTCAATTAGTTGGTCAATAGGTCAAGGATTGACCATTTTGACCAAAGTTAACTTTTTGGTCAAAAGTTGATCTATTGGGTAAACGGGTTGACATCGGGTCAATGGATTGAACATTTAGACCAAATTTGACTTTTGGTCAAAAGTCGACTATTGATCAACAGTATCGGTCATTGGGTTAGAAATTTACCATTTGTACCAAAGTTGACTTTTGGTTAAAGTTAACTTGGTCGATCACATGCGTCATTGCGTCGAAAATTAATTTTATTGACCGAAATTAACTTTTTGGTCAAAGGTCGATTATCGGTCATTGGGTTAAGGATTGACCATTTTGACTAAAGTTGACTTTTTGGTCAAACGTTTGACTAACTGGTCAATTGGTCAGTCATCGGGTCGATGATCGACCATTTTGAGCAAAGTCGACTTTTCGCTGAGAATGACTTATCAAGTCAATAATCGGTCATTAGGTCGAAAATCGATTATATCGATAAAAATTAAATTTTTGGTCAAAAGTCGACCCATTGAACAACTGGGTGGTCATTCTATCGAAATCGATCATTTTCACCAAAGTCGTCATGGGGTCGTAACCAATCATTTAGACCAAAGCATACCTATTCGATTAATCTACTGTCATTGATCGGGTCAAAGATCGACCATTTTAACGGAAGTTGAATTTTTGGTCGTGAGTTTTACTTGTTAGGTCAATAATTGGTCATTAGGTCAAAAATTGACTATTTTGACCAAAATTTAATTTCTGGTCAAAAGTTGACCCATTGGGGGAACAGGGTGGTCACTGGGACCATGATTGATCATTTTGACTAAAGTTGACTTTTTTGGTCAAAAGTTTACCTATTGGGTCAATCGGTTGGTCATTTGGTCAAGAATTGACCAATTTGACCAAAGTTAACTTTTCGTCGTAGATCGACTTATCGGGTCAATAATTGGTCATTAGGTCGAAAATCGATCATTTCGACTAAAGTCGAATTTTTTGTCAAACATCGATCTACTTCGGTCAATCGGGTAATCATTGGGTCGAAATTGACCATTTAGAACAAAGTCGACTTTTTGGTTAAAACTTGACTTATTGGGTCAATGAGATGGTCATTAGGTCAAGCGTTGACTATTCGGTCAACCCATTAGACCAGTCAGATGATATGACATTTCAGCTCTGTTCGGTTTTGTACGCATGATCTACTTTTGGGTGCTTGTCTGCATATGATCAGTTGTACTACTTTTAGCAGAATTAATGAAATTTTCGTTTTCGAAATGATTTCTTTCACAGTAATAGTCGAATGCCGTTGAACCACGTGTTTGGTTCCAAAATGAAAAGGACAAAAAGAATGATGCGAAGAAAAGGATAAAAAGAAAACACGATGAAATTATAATTGAAATGAACCCGAAACATAGATCAGATGAAAATGAAATTGAAATGAAATCAAAATCGAAATTTAAAATAAAAGTTTAAATCAAATGAATGAAAGTAAAACAAAACAACTTGAATGAAAATTTTGAGTTGAAAATAAAACAAAATGATAATTTTCTCTTTTTCTCTCTCTCGAGATTCTTAATCACTGTACTCAACTTTAAATCCCTCGCTTTTGCTGGCACTGCGCAAAATTTGGCATTTTTAACACAGCGACTCTTCTCACAAATTCAAAATATCTTGAATTTCTCTAAGTCTTGCAATGGCTACCGTTCTTGGCTGAATTGCACGAAATCGCTTTCTTTGAAAGTCAAATACCAACTTTTTACCCAATTCTCCCTAAAGGAAATTCCGGAATCAGTACCTAAATCCTGATTCTCCTCTGTCACCTCTTAGGGTGGATATGAGTCCATGAGCTTTCCTTCCTATGTGACACCTTGGGTCGGATGTGAGTCCATGAGCTTTCCTCCCCAAGATCTTCCAAAAATTCTTGAATTTTCCATCATCTTTTCGAGATATTTTTCCGCCCTCCATGAAACTCCGGGAATGGAGCTTAGTTGTCCGATTTCTCAAAATTTCCTAAATTTCCATCACCCTTCAAAGAAAATTTGGCTCCTTCCATGAAATTCCGGGAACAAAGCTTTGTCGTATGATTTCAAAAATTGAACAATTTAACCGAAGATGACTTTTTGGTCAAATGTTGATCTATTGGGTCAGTGGGTTGGTCATTGGGTAAAAAATTGACAATTTTACCCAAAGTTGAATTTTTTGTCAAAAGTCGACCTATTGGGTCAATAGGGTGCTCATTAGGTCAAAATTGACTATTTTGACAAAATCGACTTTTTTGTCAAAAGTTGACCTATTGGGCCAATGTGTTTGTCGTTGGATCAAGGATTGACCATTTTGACCAAACTTGACTTTTTAGTCAGAGATTGACTTATTGGGTCAATAATTAATCATTAGTTCAAAAATTAACTTTTTGACCAAAATTTTATTTTTGGTCAAAAGTTAACCCAATGGGTCAATGGGGTGGTCATTGGGTCAGAAATTGACCTTTTGTGACCAAAGTTGACTTTTTGGTCAGAGACTGACTTATTGGATCAATAATTGGTCATTAATTCAAAAATTAACTATTTTGAACAAAACTGACTTTTTGGTCAAAAGCTGACCTATTAGGCCAATGAGATGGTCATTGGATCAAGTATTGATCTTTTTGACCAAAGTTGATCTTTTGGTCAAAAGTTGACCAATTGGGTCAAAGGGTTCGTCATTGGGTTAAGATTGACCTTTTTGACCAAAGTTGACTTTTTGGTCAAACGTTTACCTAACTGGTCAATTGGTTGGTCATTAGGTCAAGGATTGACCATTTTGAGCAAAGTTGACTTTTTGGCTAGAGAATGACTTATCAAGTCAATAATTGGTCATTAGGTCAAAAATTGATTATATTGACAAAAATTAAATTTTTGGTCAAAAGTTGACCCATTGGAACAACGGGGTGGTCATTCTATCAGAAATTGACTATTTTCACCAAAGTTGTCATGGGGTCAGAAACTGACCATTTAGACCAAAGTATACCTATTTGATTAATCGGCTGGTCATTGATTGGGTCAAAGATTGACCATTTTAACCGAAGTTGAATTTTTGGTCAGAGTTTTACTTGTTGGGTCAATAATTGGTCATTAGGTCAAAAATTGACTATTTTGACCAAAATTTAATTTCTGGTCAAAAGTTGACCCATTGGGGAACAGGGTGGTCACTGGGACCATGATTGATCATTTTGACCAAAGTTGACTTTTTTGGTCAAAAGTTTACCTATTGGGTCAATCGGTTGGTCATTTGGTCAAGAATTGACCAATTTGACCAAAGTTAACTTTTTGGTCAGAGATTGACTTATTGGGTCAATAATTGGTCATTAGGTCAAAAATTGACTATTTTGACTAAAATTGAATTTTTGGTCAAACATTGACCCACTCGGTCAACGGGTAGTCATTGGGTCAGAAATTGACCATTTAGACCAAAGTCGACTTTTTGGTTAAAAATTGACTTATTGGGTCAATGAGATGGTCATTAGGTCAAACGTTGACTATTCGGTCAACCCATTAGACCAGTCAGATGATATGACATTTTAGCTCTGTTCGGTTTTGTACGCATGATCTACTTTTGGGTGCTTGTCTGCATATGATCAGTTGTACTACTTTTAGCAGAATTAATGAAATTTTCTGTTTTCAGAAATGATTTCTTTCAGCGTAATAGTCGAATGCTGTTGAACCACGTGTTTGGTTCCAAAATGAAAAGGACAAAAAGAATGATGCAGAAGAAAAGGATAAAAAGAAAACACGATGAAATTATAATTGAAATGAACCCGAAACATAGATCAGATGAAAATGAAATTGAAATGAAATCAAAATCGAAATTTAAAATAAAAGTTTAAATCAAATGAATGAAAGTAAAACAAAACAAATTGAATGAAAATTTTGAGTTGAAAACAAAACAAAATGATAATTTTCTCTTTTTCTCTCTCTCGAGATTCTTAATCACTGTACTCAACTTTAAATCCCTCGCTTTTGCTGGCACTGCGCAAAATTTGGCATTTTTAACACAGCGACTCTTCTCACAAATTCAAAATATCTTGAATTTCTCTAAGTCTTGCAATGGCTACCGTTCTTGGCTGAATTGCACGAAATCGCTTTCTTTGAAAGTCAAATACCAACTTTTTACCCAATTCTCCCTAAAGGAAATTCCGAATCGCACTAAATCTCGATTCTCCTCCGTCACCTCTTAGGGTGGATATGAGTCCATGAGCTTTCCTTCCTATGTGACACCTTGGGCCTGGATGTGAGTCCATGAGCTTTCCTCCCCAAGATCTTCCAAAAATTCTTGAATTTTCCATCATCTTTTCGAGATTTTTTTCCGCCCTCCATGAAACTTCCGGAATGGAGCTTAGTTGTCCGATTTCTCAAAATTTCCTAAATTTCCATCACCCTTCAAAGAAAATTTGGCTCCTTCCATGAAATTCCGGAACAAAGCTTTGTCGTATGATTTCAAAAATTGAACAATTTAACCGAAGATGACTTTTTGGTCAAATGTTGATCTATTGGGTCAGTGGGTTGGTCATTGGGTAAAAAATTGACAATTTTACCCAAAGTTGAATTTTTTGTCAAAAGTTGACCTATTGGGTCAATGGGTGCTCATTAGGTCAAAAATTGACTATTTTGACATAAATTGACTTTTTTTGTCAAAAGTTGACCTATTGGGCCAATGTGTTTGTCGTTGGATCAAGGATTGACCATTTTGATCAAACTTGACTTTTTAGTCAGAGATTGACTTATTGGGTCAATAATTAATCATTAGTTCAAAAATTAACTTTTTGACCAAAATTTTATTTTTGGTCAAAAGTTAATCCAATGGGTCAATGGGGTGGTCATTGGGTCGAAATCGACCTTTTGTGACCAAAGTTGACTTTTTGGTCGAGACCGACTTATTGGATCAATAATCGGTCATTAATTCAAAAATCGACTATTTTGAACAAAACTGACTTTTTGGTTAAAAGCTGACCTATTAGGCCAATGAGATGGTCATTGGATCAAGTATTGATCTTTTTGACCAAAGTTGATCTTTGGGTCAAAGTTGACCAATTGGGTCAAAGGGTTCGTCATTGGGTTAAGATTGACCTTTTTGACCAAAGTTGACTTTTTGGTCAGAGTTTGGCTTAGTGGGTCAATAATTGGTCATTAGGTTATAAATTGACTACTTTTACCAAAATTTACTTTTTGGTCAAAAGTTGACCTATTGGGTCAATGGGTACTCATTAAGTTAAAAATTGATTATTTTGAACAAAATTGACTTTTTAGTCTCAAGTTAATATATTGGGTCAATGGGTTTATCATTGGGTCAAGGATGGACCATTTCGACCAAAGTTGACTTTTTGGTCAGAGATTGACTTATTGGGTCAATAATTGGTCTATTGGTTCAATAATTGGCATTAGGTCAAAAATTGACTATTTTGGCTAAAATTAAATTTTTGGTCAAAAGTTAACCCATTGGGTCAATGGAAGGTTCATTGGGTCAAAAATTAACCATTTTGACCAAAGAAATTAATCTATTTTGAACAAAATTGATGTTTTGGTCAAAAGTTAACTCGTTGGGTCAACGGGGTGGTCATTGGGTCAGAAATTGTCCATTTTGACCAAAATTAACTTTTTGGTCAAAATTTGACCTATTTTCTCAATGAGTTGGTAGTTGGGTCAAAAATTGACCATTTTGACCGAAGATGACTTTTTGGTCAAAAGATGATCTATCAGTTCAATGGATTGGTCATTGGGTTAAAAATTGACTATTTTGACCAAAATTGACTTTTTGGTCAAAAATTGACCTATATGGTTAAGGGTTTCTCATTGGGCAAGGATTGAGCATTTTGACTAAAGTTGACTTTTTGGTCAGTGATTGACTTATTGTGTCAATAATTGGTTATTAGGTCAAAATTTGACTTTTTTTTACCAAAACTAAATTTTTAGTCAAAAGTTAACCCAATGGGTGAACTGGGTGGTCATTGGATCAGAAATTGACCATTCTGACCAAAGTTGACTTTTTGATCAAAGGTTGACCTATTTGGCTAATGATTTGGTAATTAGGTCAAGAATTGACCATTTTGACCAAAGATAACTTTTTAGTCAAAAGTTGACCTATTGGGTCAATGGGTTGGTCATTGGGTAAGAAATTGACCATTTCGACCAAAGTTAACTTTTTGGTCAAAAGTTGATCTATTGGGTTAATGGGTGTTCATTAGGTCAAAAATTGACTATTTTGACCAAAAATTGACTTTTTGGTCAAAAGTTGACCTTATGGGTCATTGAGTTGGTAATTGGGTTAAGGAATGACCATTTTGACCAAAGTTGATTTTTTTGTCAGAGACTGACTTATTGGGTCAATAATTGGTCATTAAGTAAAAATTGACAATTTTGACCAAAATTGACTTTTTGGTTAAATGTTGATATATTGGGTCAATAGGTTTTTCATTGGGTCAAGGATTGACCTTTTTGACCAAAGTTTACTTTTAGGTCAGAGATTGACTTATTGGGTCAATAATTGGTCATTAGGTAAAAAACTGACTATTTTTGCCAAAATTGAATTTTTGGTCAAAAGTTAACCCATTGGGTGAACGGGAGGGTCATTGGATCAGAAAATAACCATTTTGACCAAAGATCACTCTTTGATCAAAAGTTAATCCATTTTGAGCAAAATTGAATTTTTGGTCAAAAGTTAACCCATTGGGTCAAAGGGGTGGTCGTTGGGTAAGAAATTGCCCATTTTGACCAAAGTTGACTTTTTGGCCAAAAGTTGACCTATTGGGTCAATGAGTTTGTAGGTGGGTCAAGAATTGACCATTTTTACTAATGATGACTTTTTGGTCAAAAGTTAATTTATTTGTTCAATGAGTTGGTCATTGGCTCAAAAATTGACCATTTTGACTAAAGTTGAGTTTTTTGTCAAAAGTTGAACAATTGGGTTAATGGGTGGTCATTAGGTCAAAAATTGACTATTTTGACTAAAATTATTTTTTTGGTCAAAAATTGACTAATTGGGTCAATGAGTTTATCATTGGGTCAAGGATTGACTATTTTGACCAAAGATGACTTTTTGGTCAGAGATTGTCTTATTGGGTCAAAATTAGTAATTAGGTCAAAATTTGACTTTTTGACCAAAACTGAATTTTTGGTCAAAAGTAAACCCGATGGGTCAACGGGATGGTCATTTGGTCAGAAATTGACAATTTTGACCAAAGTTGACTTTTTGGTCAAAAGGTGACCTACTTGGTCAATGAGTTGGTAATTGAATCAAGAATTGACCATTTTGACGGAAGATGACTTTTTGGTCAAAAGTTGATCTATTGGGTCAGTGGGTTGGTCATTGGGTAGAGATTGACCATTACTTCGACCAAAGTCGAAGTTTTGGTCAAAAGTCGACCTTTTGGGTCAATAAGTGCTCATAGGTCAAAAATTGACTATTTTGACCAAAATTGATTTTTTTGTCGAAAGTTAACTTATTGGGCCAATAGTTTTGTTGTTGGGTCAAGGATTGACCATTTTGACAAAAGTTGAATTATTGGTCAGATTAACTTATTGGGTCAATAATTGGTCATTAGGTCAAAAACTAACAATTTGACCAAAATTGAATTTTTGGTCAAAAGTTAACCCAATGGGTCAACGGGGTGGTCATTGGGTCAGAAATTGACCTTGTTGACCAAAGTTGACTTTTTGGTCAAAAGTTAACATATTTGGTCAATGAGTTGGTAATCGGGTCATGAATTGAACATTTCACTCACGCATGGCTTTTAATCAAAGGTTAACCTATTGATCAACTGGGTCGACGTCATGGAGTAAAAAATTGATCATTTTGACCAAAGTTGACTTTTTAGTCAAAAGTTAATCTATTGGATCAATGGTGATCCCTTGGTCAAAAATTTACTATTTTGACCAAAATTGACTTTTTGGTCAAAAGCTGACCTATTAGGTCAATGGGTTTGTCATTTGGTCAAGGATTGACCATTTTGACCAAAGTTGACTTTTTGGTCAGAGATTGACTTGTTGGATCAATAATTGGTCATTAATTAAAAAATTGACTATTTTGAGCAAAATTGACTTTTTGGTCAAAAGTTGACCTATTAGGCCAATTGGTTGGTCATTGGGTCAAGGATTGATCTATTTGACCAAAGTTGACTTTTTGGTCAAAAGTTGACCTATTGGGTCAATGGGTTGGACATTGGGTCAAGATTGACCTTTTTTACCAAAGTTGACTTTTTGGTTAGAGATTGGCTTGTTGGGTCAATAATTGGTCATTAGGTTAAAAATTGTCTACATTTAGCAAAGTTGACTTTTTGGTCAAAAGTTGATATATTGCATCAATGGGTAGTCATTAAGTTAAAAATTGACTATTTTGACCAAAATTGACTTTTTGGTCAAAGTTGACATATTAAGTCAATGGGTTTGTCATTGGGTCAAGGATGAACCATTTTGATCAAAGTTGACTTTTTGGTTAAAAATTGACTTATTGGGTCAATAATTGAACATTAGGTAAAAATTGACCATTTTGACCAAAGTTGACTTTTTGGTCAAAGGTTGACGTATTTGGCCAATAAGTTGGTAATTGGGTCAAGAATTGACCATTTCGACCAAAGATGACTTTTTAGTCAAAAGTTGACTTTTTGGGTCAATGGGTTGGTCATTGGGCAAAAAATTGACCATTTCGACCAAAGTTAACTTCTTTGTCAAAAGTTGACCTATTGGGTCAAGGGGTGGTCATTAGGTCAAAAATTGACTATTTTGAACAAAATTAACTTTTTGGTCAAAGGTTGACCTATTGGGTCATTGAGTTGGTAATTGGGTCAAGGATTGACCATTTTAACCAAAGTTGACTTTTTGGTTAGAGATTGACTTATTGGGTCATAAATTGGTCATTAAGTCAAAAATTGATTATTTTGACCAAAATTGACATTTTAGTCAAAAGTTGACCTATTAGGCCGATGGGTTGGTCATTGGGTCAAGGATTTATCTTTTTGACCAAAGTTGACTTTTTGGTCAAAAGTTGACCTATTGGGTCAACGGGTTGGTCATTGTGTCAAGATTGACCTTTTTTACCAAAGTTGACTTTTTGGTCACAGATTGGCTTACTAGGTAAATAGTTGGTCATTAGGTTAAAAATTGACTATTTTGACCAATATTGATATTTTGGTCAAAAGTTAACCTACTGGGTCAATGGGTAGTCATTAAGTTAAAAACTTACTATTTTGACCAAAATTAACTTTTTGGTCAGAAGTTGACATATTGGGTCAATGGGTTTTTCATTGGGTCAAGGATTAACCATTTTGACCAAAGTTGACTTTTCTGGTCATGATTGACTTATTGGGTCAATAATTGGTCATTAGGTCAAAAATTGACTATTTTTGGCCAAAATTGAATTTTTTGTCAAAAGTACCATTAGGTCAACGGGAGGGTCATTGGGTCAGAAATTAACCATTTTGACTAAAGATGACTTTTTGGTTAAAACTTGAGCTATTTTGACCAAAATTGAATTTTTAATCACAAGTTAACCCATTGGGTCAACGGGGTGGTCATTGGGTCAGAAATTCTCCATTTTGACCAAAACTGACTTTTTGGTTATAAGTTGACCTATTTGGTCAATGAGTTGGTACTTGGGTCATGTAGTGACCATTTTGACCAAAGATGACTTTTTGGTCAAAAGATGATCTCTTGGTTCAATGAGTTGGTCATTGGGTCAACAATTGACCATTTTGATCAAAGTTGACTTTTTTTGTCAAAAGTTAAACTATTGGATCAATGGGAGGTCATTAGGTTAAAAATTGACTATTTTTACCAAAATTGACTTTTTGATCAAAAATTGATCTATTGGGTTAATGGTTTTGCCATTGGGTCAAGGATTGATCATTTTGACCATTGTTCACTTTTTTCTCAGTGATTGACTTATTGGGTCAATAATTGGTCATTAGGTCAAAATTTGACTTTTTTGACCAAAACTGAATTTTTAGTTAAAAGTTAATGCAATGGACAAACGGGGTGGTCATTGGGTCGGAAATTGACCATATTCACCAAAGTTGACTTTTTGGTAAAAGGTTGACCTATTTGGCCAATGAGTTGGTTATTGGGTCAAGAATTGACCATTTTGACCAAAGATGACTTTTTAATCAAAGTTGACCAATTAGGTCAATGGGTTGGTCATCGGGTAAAAATTGAACATTTGTACCAAAGTTAACTTTTTGGTCAAAAGTTGACATATTGGGTCAATGGGTGGTCATTAGGTCAAAAATTGATAATATTGACGAAAATTGACTTTTGGTCAAAAGTTGACATATTGGGCCATTGAGTTGGTAATTGGGTCAAGGATTCACCATTTTGACCAAAGTTAACTTTTTGGTCAGAGATTGACTTATTGGGTCAATAATTGGTCATTAAGTCAAAAATTGATTATTTTGATAAAAATTTACTTTTTGGTCAAAAGTTGACCTATTAGGCCAATGGGTTGGTCATTGGGTCAAGGATTGATCTTTTTGACCAAAGTCGACTTTTGGTCGAAGTTAACCTATTAGGTCATTGGGTCGGTCATCGGGTCAAGGATCGACTCATTTTAACCAAAAATTAACTTTTCGGTCGAGATTAACGATCGGGTCAAGAATCGGTCATTAGGTTAAGAATTGATTATTTTGACCAAAATCGACTTTTTGGTCAAAATCGACTTATCGGATCAATGGGTTGTTATTAAATCAAAATTTGACTATTTTGACCAAAATTGACTCTTTGGTCAAAAGTTGACATACTGGGTCAATGTGTTTTTCATTGGGTCAATGATTGACCATTTTGACCAAAGTTGACTTTTTAGTTAGAGATTGACTTATTGGGTCAATAATTGGTCATTAGGTCGAAAATTGACAATTTTGGCCAAAATTGAATTTTTGGTCAAAAGTTAACCCACTGGATTAACGGGGGTCATTGGGTCAGAAATTAACCATTTTGACCAAAGATGATTTTTTGTTCAAAAGTTGACCTATTTTGAGCAAAATTGAATTTTTGGTCAAAAGTTAACCCATTGGGTCAATGGGGTGATCATTGGGTCAGAATTTTGTCTATTTTGACCAAAGTTGACTTTTTGGTCAGTGATTGACTTATTGGGTCAATGAGTTTGTAGTTGGGTTAAGAATTAGCCATTCTGACCGATGATGGCTTTTTGGTTAAAAGTTGATCTATTATTTCAATGGGTTGGTCATTGGGTCAAAAATTGACCATTTTGACCAAAGTTAACTTTTTGTTCAAAAGTTGAACTTTTGGGTTAATGGTTGGTCATTAGGTCAAAAATTGACAATTTTGACCAAAATTAACTTTTTGGTCAAAAGTTGACCTATTGGGTCATTGGGTATGTCATTGGGTCAAGGATTGACCATTTTGACCAAAGTTAACTTTTTTGTCAGAGATTGACTTATTGGGTCAATATGTTGTAATTAATTCAAGAATTGCTTATTTTGGCCAAAATTGACTTTTGGTCAAAAGTTGACCTATTGGGTCAATGAGTTGGTCACTGGGTCAAAGATTAACCATCTTGGCCAAAGTTCTCTTTTTTGTCAGAGATTGGCTTACTGGGTTAAAAATTGGTCTTTAGGTCAAAAATTAACTACTTTGTCCAAAATTGATTTTTTGGTCAAAAGTTTACCTATTTGGTCATTGGATTAGTCATTGGGTCAAGGATTGACCATTTTGACCAATGTTTACTTTTTGGTCAGAGATTGACTTATTGGGTCATTAAATGTTCATTAGGTCAACAATTGATTATTTTGACCAAAATTAAATTTTTGGTCAAAAGTTGATCCATTGGGTCAACGGGGTGGTCATTGGGTCAGAAATTGAACATTTTGAGTAAAGTTGACTTTTTTGTCAAAAGTTAATCTATTTGGTCAATGAGTTGTTAATTGGGTGAATTGACCATTTATACCTGAGATGACTTTTTGTCAAAATTTAATCTATTGTGTCAATTGGTTGGTCATTGGGTCAAAAATGACCATTTTTACCAAAGTTGACTTTTTTGTCAAAAGTAGACCTTTTGCGTTAATGGGTGGTCATTAGGTCAAAAATTGATTATTTTGACCAAAATTGACTTTTTGGTCAAAAGTTGACTTATTGGGTCAATCGGTTTGTCATTAGGTCAAGGATTGACCATTTTGACCAAAGTTGACGTTTTTGTCAGAGATTAACTTATTGGGTCAATAAAGTGTCTTTAGGTCAAAAAGTTTACCCATTGGCTCAACGGGGAGGTCATTGGGTTAGAAATTGACCATTTTGACCAAACTTGACTTTCTGGTGAAAAGTTGACCTATTGGTCAATGAGTTGGTTAAAAATTATCCATTTTTACCAAAGTTAACTTTTTGGTCAAAAGTAAACCTATTTGGTCAATGGGTGGTCATTAGGTTAAAAATTGACTATTTTGACCAAAATTAACTTTTTGGTCAAAAGTTGGGTCAATGGATTTATCATTGAGTCAAGAATTGACCATCTTGACCAAAGTTAACTTTTTTTGTCAGAGATTGACTTATTGGGTCAATAATTGGTCATTAATTCAAAACGTGACTATTTTGACCAAAATTGACTTTTTGGTCAAAAGTTGACCTATTAGGCCAATGGGTTGTCCATTGGGTTAAGGATTGGTCATTTTGACCAAAGTTGACTTTTTGGTCAAAAGTTGACCATTTGGGTCAATGGGTCGGTCGTTGGGTAAAAAATTGATCATTTTGACCAAAGTTAACTTTTTAGTCAAAAGTTAACCTATTGATCAATGAGAGGTCATTAGGTCAAAATTTAACTATTTTTGACAAAAATTGACTTTTCGGTCAAAATTTGTCATATTGGATAAATGGGTTGGTCATTGGGTAAAGGATTGACTATTTTAACCAAAATTAACTTATTTGTCAGAGATTGACTTATTGGGTCAATAATTGGTTATTAGGTCAAAAATTAACTTTTTTGACTGAAATTGAATTTTTAGTCAAAAAGTTAACCCAATGGGTCAATGAGGTGGTCATTGGGTAAGAAATTGACCATTTTGACCAAAGTTGACTTTTTGGGCATAGTTAGCTATTTGGCCAACGAGTTGGTAATTAGGTCAAGAATTAATGATTTTGACCAAAGATGACTTTTTAGTCAAAAGTTGACCTTTTGGGTCAATGGGTTGGTCATTGGGTCAAAAATTGACCATTTTGACCAAAGTTGACTTTTTGGTCAAAAGTTGAACTATTGGGTCAAAGGGTGGTCATTAGGTCAAAAATTGATTATTTTGACCAAAATTGACTTTTTGGTCAAAAGTTGATCTATTAGTTTAACGGGTTGGTCATTGGGTCAAAAATAACCATTTTGACCAATGTTGACTTTTTGGTCGAAAGTTGAACTATTGGGTCAATGGGTGGTCATTTGGTCAAAAATTGACTATTTTGACCAAAATTGACTTTTTGGTCAAAAGAAGACCTACTGGGTCAATGAGTTTGTCATTGGGTTCAGGATTGACTATTTTGACAAAAGCTGACTTTTTTAGTCAAAAGTTGACCTATTGGGTCAATGATTGACCATTTTGACCAATCTTGAATTTTTGGTCAGAGTTGACCTATTGGGTTAATAATTAGTCATTCGGTCAAAAAATTAATTTAAGTTGACCAAATTTGAATTTTTGGTCAAAAGTTGACCCATTGAATTAATGGGGTGGTCATTTTGTTAGAATTTGACCATTCTGACCAAAGTTGACTTTTTGGTCAAAAAATGACCTATTGGGTCGAAGGGTTGGTCTTTGGGTCAGAAATTGACCATTTTAACCAAAGTTGACTTTTTGGTCAAATATTGACCTCTTGGGTCAATGGATCGTCATCAGGTCAAGGATCGACTAATTTAACCATCGTTGAATTTTTGGTCAAAAGTCGACATATCGAGTCAATTTGTTCATCATCGGCTCTAAATCGACCATTTTGATCAAAGTTGACTTTTTGGTCAAAAGTTGACCTGTTGGGTCAATGGGTTTGTCATTGGGTCAAAGATTGACTAATTTGACTAAAGTTGACTTTTTGGTAATAGATTGACTTATTTGGTAATAATTGGTCTTTAGTTCAAAAATTGACTATTTTAACCAAAATTTACTTTTTGGTCAAAAGTTGACCTATTGGTTCACCGGTCTGGTCATCGGGTTCAAGGATCGATCATTTTGACCTCGACTTTTCGTCAAAAATCGACTATTGAGTCAATGGGTCGGTCATTAGTGTCAGAAATCGCACCATTTTAACCAAAGATGACTTTTTGGTCAAAAGTTAACCCATTGGGTGAATGGGTGATCATTAGGTTAAAAATTACTATTTTGACCAAAAATGACTTTTTGGTTAAAATTTTACCTATTGGGTCAAGGGTATGTCATTGGTTCAAGGATTAACCATTTTCACTAAAGTTGACTATTTGGTCAAAAGTTGACATATTGGGTCAAATGGTTGGTCATTGGGTCAAGGATTGACCATTTTGACCAAAGTTGACATTTTGGTAAAAAGTTTACCTATTGGGTCAATGGGTTGGTCATTGGGTCAAGGATTGACTATTTTGACTAAAGTTGAATTTTTTGTCAAAAGTTAACATATTGGATCAATGGGTTGGTCATTGGGCCATAAATTGATCATTTTGACCAAAGTTGACTTTTGGTCAAAAGTTGACCTTTTGGGTCAATGGGGTGGCCATAAGGTCAAAAATTTATTTGGGGTGGCCATTAGGTCAAAAATTGATTTTTTTGACCGAAATTCACTTTTTAGTCAAAAGTTGACCAATTGAGTCATTGAGTTAAGGATTGATCATTTTAACCCAAGTTGACTTTTGGTCAAAAGTTTTCCAATTTGGTCAATCGGCAGGTCTTGATCACAATTGACTTTTTGGTCAGAGATTGACTTATTGGGTCAATACTTGGTCATTAGGTCAAAATTCGATTATGTCGACCAAAATCGAAATTTTGACAAAAGTCGACTCTATCGGGTCAATGGGGTGGTCATTGTTTCAGAAACTAACCATTTCGACCAAAGTCGACTTTTAATCAAAAGTTGATATGTTAGAGTCAAAGGGTTCGGTCTTTGGTCGAATCATTCATTTTCGACCAAACTTCGACTTTTTGGTCAAAAGTCGTCCCATCGGGTCATTATGTCGGTGATTAGGTTAAGGATTGACCATTTTGACCAAAGTTGACTTTTTGGCCACAGATTGACATTTTGGGTCAATAATTGGTCATTAGGTCAAAAATTGACTATTTTGACCAAAATTTAATTTGGATCAAAAGTTGACCCATTAGGTGAACAGGGAGGTCATTGGGTCAATGATTTACCATTTTGACCAAAGTTGAATTTTTGGAAAAAAGTTTACCTATTGGGTCAATCGGATAGTCATTTGGTCAAGGATTGACCATTTTGACCAAAGTTGACTTTTTGGGTCAGAGATTGACTTATTGGGTCAATAATTGGTCATTAGGTAAAAAATTGACTATTTTGACCAAAATTAAATTTTTTGTCAAAAGTTGACCCACTCGGTCAATGTGTAGTCATTAGGTCAGAAATTGACCATTGTGAACAAAGTTGACTTTTTGGTCAAGAGTTGACCTATTGGGTCAATGAGATGGTAATTAGGTCAAAAATTGACTATTCGGTCAACCCATTGACCGACCGGATGATATGACATGTCGCCTGCTTCGGTTTTGTACTCATGATCTACTTTTGGGTGCTTGTCAGCATATGATCAGTTGTACTACTTTTAGCATAATTAATGAAATTTTATGTTTTTCAGAAATGATTTCTTTTTAGCGCGATAGTCGAAAGCCATTGAACCACGTGTTTGGTTCCAAATTGAAAAAGATAAAAAGAATGATGCAGAAGAAAAGGATAAAAAGAAACCGTGATGAAATTAAAAATGAATTGAACCCGAAACATAGATCAGATGAAAATGAAATTGAAATGAAATCAAAATCGAAATTTAAAATAAAAGTTTAAATCAAATGAAAGAAAGTAAAACAAAACAAATTAAAAGAAAATGATGAGTTGAAAACAAAACAAAATGTTGATTTTCTCTTTTTCTCTCTCTAGATATTCTTAATCACTACACTCATCTTCAAATCCCTCGCTTTTGCTGGCACTCCGCAAAATTTGGCACATTTCACACAGCGATGCTTCTCACAAATTCAAAATATCTTGAAATTCTCCAAATCTTGCAATGGCTACCGTTCTTGGCTGAATTGCACGAAATCGCTTTCTTTAAAAGTCAAATACGAAGTTTTACCTAATTCTCCCTAAAAGAAATTCTCGGAATCGCACGCTAAATCCCGATTCCTCTCTATCACCTCTTAGTCCGGATATGAGTCCTCGAGCTTTCCTTCCTATGTGACACCTCGGGCCGGATGTGAGTCCATGAGCTTTCCTCCCCAAGATCTTCCCAAAATTCCTGAATTTTCCATCATCCTTCCGAGATATTTTTCCGCCCTCCATGAAACTCCAGGAATGGAGCTTAGTTGTCCGATTTCCTAAAATTCCCAAATTTTCCTTCATCCTTCCGAGAAATTTTCCCACCTTCCATAAGCTTTGTCATTCGATTTCCCCAAAATTCCATAATTTTCCATCATCCTTCTCAGAAATTGGGTCAAAAATTGACCATTTTGACCGAAGATGACTTTTTGGTCAAATGTTGATCTATTGGGTCAGTGGGTTGGTCATTGGGTTAAAAATTGACCATTTTGACCAAAGTTGAATTTTTGGTCAAAAGTAGTCCTATTGGGTCAATGGGTGCTCATTAGGTCAAAAATTATCTATTTTGACCAAAATTGACTATTTTGACCAAAATTGACTTTTTTGTCAAAAGTTTACCTGTTGGGCCAATGGGTTTGTCATTGGGTCAAGGATTAACCATTTTGACAAAAGTTCACTTTTTGGTCTTATTGGGTCAATAATTGATCATTAGGTCAAAATTTAACTTTTTGATCAATTTTTAATTTTTGGTCAATAGTTAACCCAATGGGTCAATTGGGTGGTCATTGGGTCAAAAATTGACCTTTTTGACTAAAGTTGACTTTTTGGTCAAAAGTAAACCTATTTGGCCAATGAGTTGGTAATTGGGTCATGAATTGACCATTTTGACCAACTATGACTTTTTAGTCAAAGGTTAACCTATTGGGTCAATGAGTTGGTCATTGGGTCAAAAATTGACCATTTTAACCAAAGTTAACTTTTTGGTCAAAAGTTGATATATTGGGTTAATGGGTGATCTTTTGGTCATAAATATACTATTTTTACCAAAATTGACTTTTTGGTCAAAACTTGACCTATTGGATCAATGGGTTTTTCATTTGGTCAAGGATTGACTATTTTGACCAAAGTTGACTTTTGGTCAGAGACTGACTTATTGGATCAATAATTGGTCATTAATTAAAAAATTGACTATTTTGACCAAACTGACTTTTTGGTCAAAAGTTCACCCTATTAGGCCAATGAGTTGGTCATTGGATCAAGGATTGATCTTTTTACCAAAATTGACTTTTTGGTCAAAAGTCGATATATCAGGTCAAAGGGTTCGTCATAGGTTCAAGATTGACCTTTTTGACCAAAGTTGACTTTTTGGTCAGAGATTGGCTTATTGGGTCAATAATTGGTCATTAGGTTAAAAATTGACTACTTTTACCTAAATTGACTTTTTGGTTAAAAGTTGACCTATTGGGTCAATGGGTACTCATTAAGTTAAAATTGACTAATCTGACCAAAATTGACATTTTAGTTATTAGTTAACATATTAAGTCAATGGGTTTGTCTCTGGGTCAAGGATGGACCATTTTGACCAAAGTTAACTTTTTGGTCAGAGATTAACTTATTGGGTCAATAATTGGTCATTAGGTCAAAAATTGACAATTTTGGCTAAAATTAAATTTTTTGTCAAAAGTTAACCCATTGGGTCAATGGGAGGTTCATTGGGTCAAAAAATTAACCATTTTGACCAAAGATGTCTCTTTGGTCAAAAGTTGACCTATTTTGAACAAAATTAAATTTTTGGTCAAAAGTTAACTCATTGGGTTAACGGGGGGTCATTGGGTCAAAAATTGTCCATTTTGACGAAAATTGACTTTTTGGTCAAAAGCTGACCTATTTTTTCAATGAGTTGGTTGTTGGGTCAAGAATTGACCATTTTGACCGAAGATGACTTTTTGGTCAAAAGATGATCTATTGCTTCAATGGATTGGTCATTGGGTCAAAAATTGACTATTTAGACCAAAATTGACTTTCTGATCAAAAATTGACCTATTTGGTTAATGGGTTAGTCATTGGGTCAAGGATTGAGCATTTTGACCAAAGTTGACTTTTTGGTCAGTGATTGATTTATTGGGTCAATAATTGATCATTGGGACAAAATTTTTCTTTTTTGACCAAAACTAAATTTTTAGTCAAAAGTTAACCCAATGAGTCAACAGGGTGGTCATTAGATTAAATCGACTCATTTTGACCAAAGTTAACTTTTTGGTCAAAGATTGACCTATTTGGCCAATGATTTTGTAATTGGGTCGAAGAATCGACCATTTCGACCAAAGATGACATTTTAGTCAAAAGTCGACCTATCAGGTCAATGAGTTGGTCATTAGGTAAAAAATCGACGATTTCGACCAAAGTCGACTTTTGTCAAAAGTCGACCTATTAGATCGATGGGTGGTCATTAGGTAAAAATTGACTATTTCGACTAAAATTGATCTTTTGGACTAAAGTTGACTTATTGGGTCATCGAGTTGGTAATTAGAGTCAAGGATCGACCATTTTGACCAAAGTCGACTTTTTGGTCGATGATCGACTTAGTGGGTCAAAAATTACTATTAAGTTAAAAATCGATTATTTTGATCAAAATCGTCTTTTTGGTCAAAAGTTGACCTATTAGGCCACGGGTTGGTCATCAGGTCAGAAATCGACATTTTTTACCAAAGTCGACTTTTTGGTCAAAAGTTAACATATTTGGCTAATGACTTGGTAATTGGGCAATGATTTGACCATTTTGACCAAGTATGACTTTTTAGTCAAAGGTTAACCTATTGGGTCAATAGGTTGGTAATTGGGTCAAAAATTGATCATTTTGACCAAAGTTGACTTTTTGGTCAAAAGTTAATCTATGGGTCAATGGTGATTATTTGGTCAAAAATTAACTATTTTGACCAAAATTGACTTTTTGATCACAAGTTAACCTTCTAAGTCAATGGGTTTGTCATTTGGCAAGGATGGACCATTTTAACAAAAGTTGACTTTTTGGTCAAAGATTGACTTATTGGATCAATAATTGGTCATTAATTCAAAAATTGACTATTTTGACCAAAATTATCTTTTTGGTCAAAAGTTGACCTATTAGTCCAATTGGTTGGTCATTAGGTCAAGGATTGATCTTTTTGACAAAAGTTGACTTTTTGCTCAAAAGTTGACCTATTGGGTCAATGGGTTGGACATTAGGTCAAGATTAACCTTTTTGACCAAAGTTGACTTTTTGGTCAAAGAATAGCTTACTGGGTCAATAATTGATCATTAGGTTAAAAATTGACTACTTTTACCAAAATTGACCTTTTGGTCAAAAGTTGACATATTGGGTCAATGGGTAATCATTAAGTTAAAAATTGACTATTTTGACCAAAATTGACTTTTTGGTCAAAGTTGACATATTAGGTCAATGGGTTTGTCATTTGGTTAAGGATGGACCATTTTGACCAAAGTTGACTTTTTGGTCAGAGATTGACTTATTGGGTCAATAATTGTTCGTTAGGTCAAGAATTAATTATTTTCGACCAAAATTAAATTTTTGGTCAAAACTTGATCCATTGGGTCAAGTGTTGGTCATTAGGTCATAAATTGAACATTTTGACTAAAGTTCACTTTTTCGTCAAAGGTTGATCTATTCGGTCAACGAGTTGGTAATCTGGGTGAATTGACCATTTTATACCGGAGATGATTTTTTTGTCAAAATTTGATCTATTGGGTCAACGGATTGGTCATTGGGTCAAAAAATTACCATTTTTACCATAGTTGATTTTTTTGTCAAAAGTTGACCTACTGCGTTAATGGGTGGTCATTAGGTCAAAAAATGATTATTTTGACCAAAATTGACTTTTTGGTGAAAAGTTGACTTATTGGGTCAATGGGTTTGTCTTAGGGTTAAGGATTGACCATTTTGACCAAAGTTGACTTTTTTATCAGAGATTAAGTTATTGAGTCAATAAAGTATCATTAGGTCAAAAATTGACTATTTTGGCCAAAATTGAATTTTTGGTCAAAAGTTAACCCATTGGGTTAATGGGAGGGTCATTGGGTCAGAAATTAACCATTTTGACCAAAGATGACTTTTTGGTCAAAAGTTGACCTATTTTGACCAAAATTGAATTTTTGGTCAAAAGTTAACTCATTGGGTCAACGGGGTGGTCATTGGGTCAGAAATTATCCATTTTGACCAAATTTGACTTTTTGGTCAAAAGTTGACCTATTTGCTCAATGAGTTGGTAAGTTGGGTCAAGAATTGACCATTTTGACCGAAGATGATTTTTTGGCCAAAACGGAATTTTTAGTTAAAAGTTAACCCAATGGGTGAACGGGGTGGTCGTTGGGTCGAAAATTGACCATTTTGATCAAAGTTGACTTTTTGGTAAAAGATTGACCTATTTGGCCAATGACTTGGTAATTAGGTCAAGAATTGACCATTTTGACAAAAGATGACTTTTTTGTCAATGTTGACCGATTGGGTCAATGGGTTGGTCTTTGGGTAAAAATTGAACATTTCTACCAAAGTTGACTTTTTGGTCAAAAGTTGACCTATTGGGTCAATGGGTGGTCATTAGGTCAAAAATTGATTATACTAACCAAAATTGACTTTTCGGCCAAAAAGTCGACCTATCGGGAGTTGGCAATGGGTCGAAAATCAACCATTTTGACTAAAGTCGATTTTTCGCCGCAGATCGACTTATCGGTCGATAATTGATCATTAAGTAAAAAAATGATTATTTTGACCAAAGTTGACTTTTTGGTCAAAAGTTGACCTATTAGACCAATGGGTTGGTCATTGGGTCAAGGATTGATCTTTTCAACCAAAGTTGACTTTTTGGTCAAAAGTGATCTATTGGGTCAATGCGTTAGTCATTGGGTCAAGGATTGACCATTTTAACCAAAGTTGACTTTTTTGTCAGGGATTAGTTGACTGGATCAATAATTGGTCATTAGGTTAAAAATTGATTATTTTGACCAAAATTGACTTTTTGGTCAAAATCTGACCTATTTGGTCAATGGGTGGTCATTAAATCAAAAATTGACTATCTTGACCAAAATTGACTCTTTGGTTAAAAGTTGACATATTGGGTCAATAGGTTTTTCATTAGTCAATGATTGACCATTTTGACCAAAGTTAACTTTTTGGTCAGAGATTGACTTATTGGGTTAATAATTGGTCATTAGGTCAAAAATTAACAATTTCGCCAAACTCAATTTTTGGTCAAAAGTCACTCACAAGGACAATCTGGGTCATGAGTCGGTTAACCATTTTGACGAAAGATGACTTTTTGTTCAAAAGTTGACCTATTTCGAGCAAAATTAAAATTTTGATCAAAAGTTAACCCATTGGGTCAACGAGGTGGTCATTAGGTCGAATTGTCCATTTTGACCAAAGTCGCTTTTTGGTCAAAATTTAACTTTTGGTCGAAAGTTGACTTATTTAGTCAATGAGTTAGTAGTCAGGTTAAGAATTGCC
Source organism: Papilionanthe hookeriana x Papilionanthe teres (assembly GCA_022702705.1). NCBI lineage: Eukaryota > Viridiplantae > Streptophyta > Magnoliopsida > Asparagales > Orchidaceae > Papilionanthe > Papilionanthe hookeriana x Papilionanthe teres. The sequence goes on along the minus strand of CM040434.1, from coordinate 60,099,073 downwards.
ATTTTGACTCCAAGATGACTTTTTGGTCAAAAGTTGATCTATTGGTTCAATGGGTCGGTCTCGGGGTCGTAAATTAACCATTTCACCAAAGATGACTTTTTGGTCAAAAGTTCACTTATTTGCACCAAAATTGAATTTTCGGTCAAAAGTTAACTCATCGGGTCAACGGGGTGGTCATTGGGTCAGAAATTATCCATTTTGACCAAAATTGACTTTTTGGTCAAAAGTTGACCTATTTGCTCAATGAGTTGGTAAGTTGGGTCAAGAACTGACCATTTTGACCGAAGATGACTTTTTCGTCAAAAGATGATCTATTGGTTCAATGGGTTGCTAATTAGGTCAACAATTGACCATTTTGACCAAAGTTGACTTTTTTGTCAAAAGTTGAACTATTGGGTCAATGAGTGGTCATTTGGTCAAAAATTGACTATTTTGACCAAAAGTGACTTTTTGGTCAAAAATTGACCTATTGGTTTAATTAGTTTGACATTGGGTCAAGGATTGAGCATTTTGATCAAAGTTGAATTTTTGGACAGTTATTGACTTATTGGGTCAATAATTGGTCAGTAGGTCAAAATTTGTCTTTTTTGACCAAAACGGAATTTTTAGTTAAAAGTTAACCCAGTGGGTGAACCGGGTGGTCATTGGGTCGGAAAATGACCATTTTGATCAAAGTTGACTTTTTGGTTAAAGATTGACCTATTTGGCCAATGACTTGGTAATTAGGTCAAGAATTGACCATTTTGACCAAAGATGACTTTTTTGTCAAAGTGAACCGATTGGGTCAATGGGTTGGTCTTTGGGTAAAAATTGAACATTTCTACCAAAGTTGACTTTTTGGTCAAAAGTTGACCTATTGGGTCAATGGGTGGTCATTAGGTCAAAAATTGACTATGTTGACCAAAATTGACTTTTCGGTCAAAAGTTGACCTATTGGGAGTTGGTAATTGGGTCAAAGATTGACCATTTTGACCAAAGTTGATTTTTTGGTCAGAGATTGACTTATTGGGTTGATAATTGATGATTAAGTAAAAAAATGATTATTTTGACCAAAGTTGACTTTTTGGTCAAAAGTTGACCTATTAGATCAATGGGTTGGTCATTGGGTCAAGGATTGATCTTTTCAACCAAAGTTGACTTCTTGGTCAAAAGTGATCTATTGGGTCAATGCGTTGGTCATCGGGTCAAGGATCGGACCATTTTAACCAAAGTTGACTTTTTTGTCGTGGATTAGCTGACTGAATCAATAATCGGTCATTAGGTTAAAAATTGATTATTTTGACCAAAATTGACTTTTTGGTCAAAATCTGACCTATTTGGTCAATGGGTGGTCATTAAATCAAAAATTGACTATCTTGACCAAAATTGACTTTTTAGTTAAAAGTTGACATATTGGGTGAATGGGTTTTTCATTGGGTCAATGATTAACCATTTTGACCAAAGTTAACTTTTTGGTCAGAGATTGACTTATTGGATTAATAATTGGTCATTAGGTCAAAAATTGACAATTTTGGCCAAAATTGAATTTTTGGTCAAAAGTTAACCCACAAGGATAACGGGGGTCATTGGGTCAGAAGTTAACCATTTTGACCAAAGATGACCTTTTGTTCAAAATTTGACCTATTTTGAGCAAAATTGAAATTTTGGTCAAAAGTTAACCCATTGGGTCAACGGGGTGGTCATTGGGTCAGGAATTGTCCATTTTGACCAAAGTTACCTTTTTGGTCAAAATTTAACTATTTGGTCAAAAGTTGACTTATTTGGTCAAGGAGTTGGTAGTTGGGTTAAGAATTGGCCATTTTGACCTAAGATGGCTTTTTGGTCAAAAGTTGATCTATTAGTTCAATGGGTCGGTCTTCGGGTTAAAATCGACCATTTCGACCAAAGTTGACTTTTTGGTCAAAAGTTGAACTATTGGGTCGATGGGTGGTCATTAGGTCAAAAATTGACTATTTTGACCAAAATTGACTTTTTGGTCAAAAGTTGACCTGTTGGGTCAATGGGTTTGTCATAGGGTTAACGATTGACCATTTTGACCAAAGTTGACTTTTTGGTCAGAGATTGACTTATTGGGTCAATAATTGGTAATTAATTCAAAAAGTACTTATTTTGACCAAAATTGACTTTTTGGTCAAAAGTTGACCTATTAGGCCTATGGGTTGGTAATTGGGTCAAGGATTGATCATTTTGACCAAAGTTGACTTTTTTGTCAAAAGTTAACCTATTGGGTCAATGGGTTGGTCACTTGACCAAAGTTCACTTTTTTGTCAGAGATTGGCTTACTGGGTTAAAAATTGGTCCTTAGGTTAAAAATTTACTACTTTGTCAAAAATTGATTTTTTGGTCAAAAGTTTACCTATTTGGTCAATGGGTTAGTCAATTGGTCAAGGATTGACCATTTTGACTAATGTTGACTTTTTGATCAAAGATTGACTTATTGGGTCATTAAATGTTCGTTAGGTCAAAAATTAATTATTTTGACCAAAATTAAATTTTTGGTCAAAACTTGATCCATTGGGTCAACGAGGTGGTCATTGGGTCATAAATTGAACATTTTGACTAAAGTTCACTTTTTTGTCAAAGGTTGATCTATTTGGTCAACGAGTTGGTAATTGGGTGAATTGACCATTTATACCGGAGATGATTTTTTTGTCAAAATTTGATCTATTGGGTCAACGGATTGGTCATTGGGTCAAAAAATGACCATTTTTACCATAGTTGATTTTTTTGTCAAAAGTTGACCTACTGCGTTAATGGGTGTTCATTAGGTCAAAAAATGATTATTTTGACCAAAATTGACTTTTTGGTTAAAAGTTGACTTATTGGGTCAATGGGTTTGTCTTAGGGTTAAGGATTGACCATTTTGACCAAAGTTGACTTTTTTATCAGAGATTAAGTTATTGAGTCAATAAAGTATCATTAGGTCAAAATTGACTATTTGACCAAAATCCAAAATTAAATTTTTGGTCAAAACGATTACCCATTGGCTTAACGGGGAGGTAATTGGGTCAGAAATTGACCATTTTGACCAAAGTTGATTTTCTGGTCAAAAGTTGACCTATTGGTCAATGAGTTGGTTTAAAATTATCCATTTTGGCCAAAGTTAACTTTTTGGTCAAAAGTAAACATATTGGGTCAATGGGTGGTCATTGGGTTAAAAATAGATTATTTTGACCAAAATTAACTTTTTGGTCAAAAGTTGACTTTTTGGTCAAAAGTTGGGTCAATGGATTTGTCATTGCGTAAAAGATTGACCATCTTGACCAAAGTTGACTTTTTTGTCAGAGATTGACTTATTGGATCAATAATTGGTCATTACTTCAAAAATGACTATTTTAACCAAAATTGACTTTTTGGTCAAAAGTTGACTCTATTAAACCAATGGGTCGGCTATCGGGTCAAGGATTGATCATTTTGACCAAAGTTGACTTTTGCTTCAAAAGTCGACCTATCGGGTCAATGGGTCGGACATTGGTCAAGATCGACCTTTTGACCAAAGTCGACTTTTCGGTCAAAGAATAGCTTTCATTGGGTCAATAATTGATCATTAGGTTAAAAATCGACTACTTTTACCAAAATCGACCTTTTGGTCAAAAGTCGACATATCAAGTAACTGGTAATCATTAAGTTAGAAATCGATTATTTCGACCAAAATTGACTTTTTGGTCAAAGTTGACATATTAGGTCAATGGGTTTGTCATTTGGTTAAGGATGGACCATTTAGACCAAAGTTGACTTTTTGGTCAGAGATTGACTTATTGGGTCAATAATTGTTCGTTAGGTCAAAAATTAATTATTTTGACCAAAATTAAATTTTTGGTCAAAACTTGATCCATTGGGTCAACGAGGTGGTCATTGGGTCATAAATTGAACAGTTTGACTAAAGTTCACTTTTTTGTCAAAGGTTGATCTATTTGGTCAACGAGTTGGTAATCGGGTGAATCGACCATTTATACCGAGATGATTTTTTGTCAAAAATTCGATCTATCGAGTCAACGGATTGGTCATCGGGTCAAAAAATGACAATTTTTACCATAGTTGATTTTTTGTCAAAAGTTGACCTACTGCGTTAATGGGTGGTCATTAGGTCAAAAAATGATTATTTTCGACCAAAATCGACTTTTCGGTTAAAAGTCGACTTATCGGGTCAATGGGTTCGTCTTAGGGTTAAGGATTGACCATTTTGACCAAAGTTGACTTTTTTATCAGAGATTAAGTTATTGAGTCAATAAAGTATCATTAGGACAAAATTGACTATTTGACCAAAATTAAATTTTTGGTCAAAACGATTACCCATTGGCTTAACTAGGAGGTAATTGGGTCAGAAATTGACCATTTTGACCAAAGTTGACTTTCTGGTCAAAAGTTGACCTATTGGTCAATGAGTTGGTTTAAAATTATCCATTTTGGCCAAAGTTAACTTTTTGGTCAAAAGTAAACATATTGGGTCAATGGGTGGTCATTGGGTTAAAAATAGATTATTTTGACCAAAATTAACTTTTTGGTCAAAGTTGACTTTTTGGTCAAAAGTTGGGTCAATGGATTTGTCATTGCGTAAAAGATTGACCATCTTGACCAAAGTTGACTTTTTTGTCAGAGATTGACTTATTGGATCAATAATTGGTCATTACTTCAAAAAATGACTATTTTAACCAAAATTGACTTTTTGGTCAAAAGTTGACCTATTAAACCAATGGGTTGGCCATTGGGTCAAGGATTGATCATTTTGACCAAAGTTGACTTTTTGGTCAAAAGTTGACCAATTGGGTCAACAGGTTGGTCAATGGGTAAAAAATTGATAATTTTGACCAAAGTTGACATATTGGATCAATGGGTTTGTCATTGGGTCAAGGATTGACCATTTTGACCAAAATTAACTTATTTGTCAGAGATTGACTTATTGGGTCAATAATTGGTTATTAGGTCAAAAATTAAGTTTTTTGACTGAAACTGAATTTTTAGTCAAAAGTTAACCCAATGTGTCAACGGGGTGGTCATTGGGTCAGAAATTGACCATTTTGACCAAAGTTGACTTTTTGGTCAAATGTTGACCTATTTGGCCAATGAGTTTGTAATTAGGTCAAGAATTAACCATTTTCACCAAAGATGACTTTTTCGTCAAAAGTTGACCTTTTGGGTCAGTGGGTTGGTCATTGTTGACTTTTTAGTCAAAAATTGATCATTTTGACCAAAGATGACTTTTTGGTCAAAAGTAGGACTATTGGGTTAATGGGTGGTCATTAGGTCAAAAATTGACTATTTTGACCAAAATTGACTTTTTGGTTAAAAGTTGATCTATTGGTTCAATGGGTTGGTCATTGGGTCAAAAATTAACCATTTTGACCAAAGTTGACTTTTTGGTAAAAAGTTGACTTATTGGGTCAATGGTGGTCATTAGGTTAAAAATTGACTATTTTGACAAAAATTGACTTTTTGGTCAAAAGAAGACCTATTGGGTCAATAGGGTTTTCGTTGGGTTAAGGATTGACCATTTTGACAAAAGTTGACTTTTTAGTCAAAAGTTGACCTATTGGGTCAATGATTGACCATTTTGACCAATCTTGACTTTTTGGTCAGAGTTGACCTATTGGGTTAATAATTAGTCATTCAGTCAAAAATTGATTTAAATTGACCAAATATGAATTTTTGGTCAAAAGTTGACCCATTGAGTCAATGGGGTGGTCATTGTGTTAGAATTTGACCATTTTGACCAAAGTTGACTTTTTGGTAAATAAATGACCTATTTGGTTGATGGGTTGGTCTTTAGGTCAGAATTTGACCATTTTAACCAAACTTGACTTTTTGGTCAAATATTGACCTCTTGGGTCAATGGATTGGTCATTGGGTCAAAAATTGACCAATTTGACAATTGTTGAATTTTTGGTCAAAAGTTGACATATTGGGTCAATTTGTTTGTCATTGGCTCAGAAATTGACCATTTTGATCAAAGTTGACTTTTTGTCAAAAGTTGAACTGTTGGGTCAATGGTTTTGTCATTGGGTCAAAGATTGACCAATTTGACTAAAGTTGACTTTTTGGTTATAGATTGACTTATTTGGCAATAATTGATCTTTAGGTCAAAAATTAACTATTTTGACCAAAATTGACTTTTTGGTCAAAAGTTGACCTATTGGGTTAATGGGTTGGTCATTGGGTCAAGAATTGATCATTTTGACCAAGTTGACTTTTTCGTCAAAAGTTGACCATTAGGCCAATGGGTTGGTTATTAGGTCAGAAATTGACCATTTTAACCAAAGATGACTTTTTGGTCAAAAGTTGACACATTGGGTCAATGGGTGATCATTAGGTTAAAAATTACTACTTTGACCAAAAATGACTTTTTGGTTAAAAGTTGACCTATTTGGTCAATGGGTATGTCATTGGTTCAAGGATTAATCATTTTGACTAAAGTTGATTTTTTGGTCAAAATTTAACATATTGGGTCAATGGGTTGGTCATTGGGTCAAGGACCTTTTGGTAAAAAGTTGACCTATTGGGTCAATTGGCTGGTCATTGGGCCAAGGATTGACTATTTTGACTAAAGTTGACTTTTTGTCAAATGTTAACTTATTGGACCAATGGGTTGGTCATTGGGTTAGAAATTAATCATTTTGACCAAAGTTGACTTTTGATCAAAAGTTGACCTTTTGGGTCAATGGGGTGGCCATTAGGTCAAACATTATTTTTTTTGATCGAAATTTACTTTTTGGTCAAAAGATGAGCAATTGAGTCATTGAGTCAAGGATTGATCATTTTGACCCAAGTTGACTTTTGGTCAAAAGTTTACCTATTTGGTAAATCGGTAGGTCTTGACCAAAGTTGACTTTTTGATCAGAGATTGACTTATTGGGTCAATACTTGGTCATTAGGTCAAATTTTGATTATGTTGACCAAAATTGAATTTTTAGACAAAAGTTGATCTATTGGGTCAATGGGGTGGTCATTGTGTCATAAATTAACCATTTTGACCAGAGTTGACTTTTTAATCAATAGTTGACATGTCAAAGGGTTTGGTTTTTGGGTCGGAAACTGTCCATTTTGACCAAACTTGATTTTTTGGTCAAAAGTTGTCCCATTGGTTCATTAGGTTGGTGATTAAGTCAATGATTAACTAATTTGACCAAAGTTGACTTTTTGGCCAGAGATTGACTTTTTGGGTCAATAATTGGTCATTCGGTCTAAAATTGACTATTATGTCAAAAATTTAATTTTTCGTTAACAGTTGACCTATTGGGTCAACGGGGTGGTCATTGGGTCAGAAATTGACCATTTCGACCAAAGTTGACTGGTCAATGGGATGATCATTAGGTCAAAAATTGAGTATTTTGACCAAAAGTGACTTTTTATTTAAAACTTGACTTCTTAGGTCGATGGGTTGTTCATTGGGTCCAGGATTGACCATTTTGACCAAATTTCACTTTTTGGTCAAAAGTTGACCTATTTGGTCAATGGGTTGGTCATTGGGTCAAGGATTGATAATTTGGACCAAAGTCGACTTTTTGATAAGTGATTGACTTCTTAAGTCAATAATTGGTCTTTAGGTAAAAAATTGACTATTTTGACTCAAATTGACTTTTGGGTCAAATATTGACCAATTGGGTCAATGGGTTGGTCATTGGGTCAAGGATTGACCAATTTGACCAAAGTTGACTTTTTGGTCAAGAGTTGACATTTTGTGTTAATTTTTTGGTCATTAGGTCAAAATTTACCATTTTAATCAAAGCTGACTTTTTGGTCAAAGTTTGACCTCTTGGGTCAATGGGTTTCTCATGGGGTCAAATATTGACCATTTTGACCAAAGTTGACTTTTTGGTAAGAGTTTGACTTATTGAGCAATAATTGGTCATTAGGTCAAAAATTGACTTTTTGGTCAAAAGTTGACCTAATGGGTTAATGGGATGGTCATTATGTCAATGATTGATCATTTTGACCAAAGTTGACTTCTAGGTTAAATGTTGACCATTGGTCAATGGGTTTGTCATTAGGTCAAACATTGACCATTTTAATTGAAGTTGTCTTTTTGGTTAATAGTTGACCTATTGGGCAAATAGGTCGTCATTAGGCTAAAAATATACTATTTTGACCAACATTATATTTTTGGTTAAAAGTTGGACCATAGGATCAATGGGTATGTCATTGGTTCAAGGATTGACCATTTTGAAGAAAGTTGACTTTTAGGTCAAAAGTTGACATATTAGGACAATTGGTTGGTCATTGGGTCAAGGATTGACCATTTTGACCAAGGTTGACTTTTTGGTCAAAAGTTGACCTATTGGGTCAATGTGTTCGTCATTGGGTCAAGGATTGACCATTTTTACCAAAGTTGACTTTTTGGTCAAAAGTTGACCATTGGGTCAATGGGTTTGTCATTTGGTCAAGGACTGACCATTATGACCAAAGTCGACTCTTTGGTCAGAGATTGACTTATTGGATAAATTATTGGTCATTAGGTCAAAAAATTGTTTTTTTGATCAAAATTGACTTTTTGTTCAAAAGTTGATTGATCGGGTCAATGACTTGGTCATTGGGTCAAGAATTGACCTTTTTGGCCAAAGTTCACTTTATGGTCAAAAGTTAACATATTGGATTAATGGGTTTGTCATTGGGTCAGAAATTGAATATTTTGACTAATGTTGACTTTTTTTTCAAAAGCTGACCTATTAGGTTAATGGGTTGTCATTAGATAAAAAATTGACTATTTTGACCAAAATTGACTTTTTGTTGAAAAGTTAACCTATTAGGACAATGGGTTGGTCATTGGGTCAAGGATTGACCATTTTAACTAATGTTGCCTTTTTTGTCGAAAGTGGACCTATTGGGTCAATGAGTTCGTCATTGGGTCAAGGATTGACCATTTTGAACAAAGTAGACTTTTGGGTTAAAGATTGACTTATTTGGTCAATAATGGGTCATTAGGCCAAAAATTAACTATTTTGACCAAAATTTAATTTTTGTTCAAAAGTTGACCCATTGGGACAACAGAGTGGTCGTTGGGTCAAAAATTGACCATTTTAACCAAAGTTGACTTTTTGGTCAAAAGTTGAACTATTGGATCAATGGGTTCGTCATAGGGTCAAGAATTGGCCATTTTGACGAAATTTAATTTTTTGATCAAAAGTTTACATATCGGGTCAATGAGTAGTTCACTAGGTCAGAAATTGACCAATTTGACCAAAGTTGATTTTTTGGTCAAAAGTTGACCTATTAGGTGAATTAGGTGGTCATTAGGTAAAAAATGATTATTTTGACCAAAGTTGACATTTTGGTCAAAAGTTGACCTGTTGGGTCAATTGGTTGGTCATTGGGTCAAGGATTGACCTTTTTTATCAAAGTTAACTTTTTGGTCAAAAGTTGATATATTGGGTCAATGGAAAAATTGACCATTTTAACCAAAGTTGACTTTTTTCTTAGGTTAATAGGGTGCTCATTAGGTCAAAAATTGAAAATTTTGACCAAAATTGACTTTTTTGTTAAAGTTGAACTATTGGATCAATGGATTGGTCATTGGGTTAAGGATTGACCATTTTGCCAAAATTTGACTTTTTTGTCAAAAGTTTACATATTGGGTCAATGAGTAGTTCACTGGGTCAGAAATTGACCATTTTGACCAAAGTTGACTTCTTGGTCAAAAGTTGACCTATTCGGTCAATTGGGCGGTCATTAGGTAAAAAAATGATTATTTTGACCGAAGTTGATTTTTTGGTCAAAAGTTGACCTGTTGGGTCAAATGGTTAGTCATTGGGTCAAGGATTGACCTTTTTTATCAAAGTGGACTTTTTGGTTAAAAGTTGACCTATTGGGTCAATGGGTTGGTCATTTGGTCAAAAATTGACCATTTTAACCAAAGTTGACTTTTTTCTTAAAGGTTGAACATTATGGTTAATGGGGTGCTCATTAGGTTAAAAAATGAAAATTTTGACCAAAATTGACTTTTTTGTTAAAAGTTGACATATTGGGCCAATGGGTTAGTTATTGGGTCAAGGATTGACCATTTTGACCAAATTTGACTTTTTTGTTAAAACTTATTCTTTTGGGTCAATGGGTTGGTCATTGGGTCAGAAATTGACTATTTTGACCAAAGTTGACTTTTTGGTCAAAAGTTGACCTATTAGGACAATTGGGAGGCCTTTAGGTCAAAAATTGACAGTTTTGACCAAAAGTGACTTTTTGGTGAAAAGTTAACCTATTGGGTCAACGGGTTGGTCATTGAGTCAAGGATTGACCATTTTGACTAAAGTTGACTTTTTGGTCAAATGTTGACCTATTAGGTCAAGGATTGACCATTTTGACCAGACTTGAATTTTTGGTTAAAGGTTGACATATTGGGTGAATAATTAGTAATTCGGTTAAAAATTGATTAGTTTGACCAAAATTGATTTTTTGGTTAAAAGTTGACCCATTGCGTCAATGGGGTGGTCTTTGTGTCAAAAATTGACCATTTTGACCAAAGTTGACTTTTTGGAGAAAAGATGACATATTGGGTCAATGGGTTAGAAATTGACCATTTTGACCAAACTTGACTTTTTTGTCAAATGTTGACCTATTGGGTCAATGAGTTGGCCATTAGGTCAAGGATTGATCATTTTGACCAAAGTTGTCTTTTTGGTCAAAAGTTGACCTTTTGGGTAAATGGGTTTGTCATTGGGTCATGGATTGATCTTTTTGACCAAAGTTGACTTTTTGGTAAAAGAATGACTTATTGGGTCAATAATTGGTCATTAGGTCAGAAATTGACTAATTTGACCAAAATGTACTTTTTGGTCAAATATTGACCTATTGGGTCAATGAGTTGCTCATTGGGTCAAGGATTAACCAATTTGACTAAAGTTGACTTTTTGGTCAAAAGTTGACATATTAGGTCAATTTTTTTATCATTGGATCAGAAATTGACCATTTTGATAAAAGTTCACTTTTCGGTTAAAATTTCACCTGTTGGGTCAATGGGTTTGTCATTAGGTCTACGATTGACCATTTTAACCAAAGTTGACTTTTTTGGTAAGAGATTGACTTATTAGGCAATAATTGGTCATTAGATCAAAAATTGACCATTTTAACCAAAATTGACTTTTTGGTCAAAAGTTGACCTATTGAGCAATATGTTGGACATTGGGTCAAGGATTGATCATTTTAACCAAAGTTGACTTTTTGGTCAAATGTTTACCATTGAGTCAATGGGTTGGTCATTGGTTCAGAAATTGACCATTTTAACCAAAGTTGGCTTTTTGGTCAAAAGTTGGCTTATTGGGTCAATGGGTGGTCATTAGGTTAAAAATTACTATTTTAAACAAAAATGACTTTTTGGTCAAAAGTTTATCAAAAGTTGACCTATCGGTCAATGAGTATGTCATTGGTTCATGGATTTACCAATTTGACAAAAGTCGACTTTTAGGTCAAAAGTTGACATATTCGTGTTAATTGGTCAGTCATCGGGTCAAGGATCGACCATTTCGACCAAAGTCGACTTTTTGGTCAAAAGTGACCTATCGGTAAACGGGTTGGTCATTGTGTCAAGGATTGAACATTTAGACCAAAGTTGACTTTTTGGTCAAAAGTTGACCTATTGGATCAATGGGTTGGTCATTGGGTTAGAAATTGACTATTTTTACCAAAGTTCTCTTTTGGTCAAAAGTTGACCTTTTGGGTCAATGGCGTGGTCATTTGGTCAAAAATTGATTTTTTTGACCGAAATTAACTTTTTGGTCAAAAGTTAACCTATTGGGTCATTGGGTTAAGGATTGACTATTTTGAACAAAGTTGACTTTTTGGACAAACGTTTACCTAACTAGTCAATTGGTTCGGTCATCGAATCAAGGATCGATCATTTTGAGTAAAGTCGATTTATTTGCCAGTAGAATAACTTATCGGATCAATAATTAGTCATTAGGTCAAAAATTGATTATATTTACCAAAATTGAATTTTTGGTCAAATGTTGACCCATTGAAACAACGGGGTGGTCATTGTGTTAGAAATTGACCATTTTGACCAAAGTTGACTTTTTGGTCAAAAGTTCACCTATTGAGTCAAGGGTTTGGTCATGGGGTGAAAAACTAACCATTTTGAGCATACATTGACTTTTTCGGTCAAAAGTTAACCTATTAGGTCAAAGTTTTGGTAATTAGGTCATTGATCGACATTTCGACCAAAGTCAATTTTTTCGTCGAGATTGACTTATTGGGTCAATAATTTGTCATTTGGTCAAAAGTTTACTATTTTGACCAAAATTGAATTTTGGTCAAAAGTTGACCCATAGGGTCAACGGGGTGGTCATTGGGTCAGAAATTGACCATTTCGAACAAAGTTGACTTTTTGGTCAATAGTTGACTTATTCGGTCAATGAGATGGTCATTAGGTGAGAAATTAACTATTTTGACCAAAATTTAATTTAGTTGATCTATTGGGTCAATGGGTTGGTCATTGGGTCAAGGATTGACCAATTTGACCAAAGTTACCTTTTTGGTCAAAAGTTGATATATTGAGTCAAGTTTTTGGTCATTGGGTCAAAATTTACCATTTTCATCAAATTTGACTTTTTGGTCAAAGTTTGACCGGTTGGGTTAATGGGTTTCTCATTGGGTCAAAGATTGACCATAGTTGACTTTTTGGTAAGAGATTGAATTTATCGAGCAATAATTGGTCAGTAGGTCAAAAATTGTTTTTTTTACAAAAAATTGAGTTTTTTGTTTAAAGTTGACCTATTGGGTGAATTTGTTGATCATTGGGTCAATGATTGATCAATTTGACTAAAGTTGACTTCGTAGTTAAATGTTGACCATTGGTCAATTGGTTGGTCATTGGGTCAGAAATTGACCATTTTAACCAAGTCGTCTTCTCGTCAAAAGTCGACCTATTGGGCCAATAAGTGGTCATTATGTTTAAAATAGACTATTTTGACCAAAATTAAATTTTTGATTAAAAGTTGAACCATTGGATCATTGGGTATGTCATTGGTTCAAGGATTGACCATTTTGACTAAAGTTGACTTTTAGGTCAAAAGTCGACATGTCGGGACAATTGGTTGGTCATTGGGTCAATGATTGACCATTTTGACCAAGGTTGACTTTTTGGTCAAAAGGTGACCTATTGGTCAAAAGTTATCCAATTGGGTCAATGGTTTGGTCATGGGTAAAAAATTGACAATTTTGACGAAAGTTAACTTTTTAGTCAAAAGTTGATCTATTGGGTCAATGTGAGAGGTCATTAGGTCAAAATATGAGTATTTTCGATTAAAATCGATTTTTTGTCAAAAGTCGACATATTGGATCAATGGTATTGTAATTGGGTCAAGGATTGACCATTTTAACCAATATTAACTTTTTGGTGAGAGATTGACTAATTGGGTCAATAATTGGTCATTAATTCCAAAATTAACTATTTCGACCGAAATTGACTTTGTGGTAAAAAATTGATCTATTTGGCTAATAGGTAGGACATTGGGTCAAGGATTGATCATTTTTTTCAAAGTTGATTTTTTGGTCACCTATTAAGTCAATAGGTTGGTCATTGAGTAAAGGATTGACCATTTTGACCAAAGTTGACTTTATAGTCAGAGATTGGCTTACTAGGTCAATAATTGGTCATTAGGTCAAAAATTGACTATTTTGACAAAAATTAAGTTTTTGGTCAAAAGTTGACCTATTGGGTCAATGGGTGGTCATTAAGTAAAAAATTGACTATTTTGATGAAAATTGACTTTTTGGTCAAAAAGTGACCTATTAGGTCATGGATTAACCATTTTGACCAAGGTTGACTTTTTTGTTAGAGAATGAATTATTGGGTCAATAATTGGTCATTAGGTCAAAAATTGACTATTTTGACCAAAATTGAATTTTTTGTCAAAAGTTAACTCATTTGGTCAATGGGGGTGGTCATTGGGTCAGGAATTGACCATTTTGACCAAAGATGATTTTTTTGTCAAAAGTTGACCTATTTTGACCAAAAATGAATTTTTAGTCAAAAGTTAACCTATTAGGTCAGCGGGGTTAGAAATTGACCATTTTGACCAAAGTTGACTTTTTGGTCAAAAGATTACCTATTTGGTCATTGAGTTGGTAATTGGGTAAAAATCGACCATTTTGACTAAAGATGACTTTTTGGTCAAAAGTTGACCTATTGAGTCAATGGTTTGGCCATTGGGTTAAAAATTGACCATTTTGACCAATGTTTACCTTTTGGTCAAAAGTTGACCTTTTGGTCAAAAGTTGACCTACTGGGTCAATGGGTTGGTAATTAGGTCAAGAATTGACTATTTTGTCCAAAGATGACTTTTTGGTCAAAAGTTGACCTATTGGGTCAATGGGTGGGCATTGGGTAAAAAATTGACCATTTTGACCAAAGTGATTTTTTTAGTCAGAAGTTGACCTAATGGGTCAACGGGTGGCCATTTGGTCAAAAATTGTCTATTTTGACCAAAATTAAATTTTTGATCAAAAGTTAACCTATTGGGTCAACGGGTTTGTCATTGGGTTAAGGATTAACCATTTTGAACAAAGTTGTCTTTTTGCTCAGAGATTGACTTATTGGGTCCATAATTGGCCATTAGGTCAAAAATTGACTTTTTTGACCAAAATCGAATTTTTGGTCAAAAGTTAACCCAATGGGTCATTAGGGTGGTCATTGGGTCAGAACATAACCATTTTGACCAAAGTTGACTTTTTGGTCAAAAGTTGACCTATTGGTCAATGAGTTGATAATTGGATCAAGAATTGACCATTTTGACTGAAGATGACTTTTTGGTCAAAATTTTATCTATTGGGTCAACTTGTTGGTCATTGGGTCAAAAATAGACCATTTAAATAGAAGTTGACTTTATGGTCAAAAGTTGACCTATCGGGTTAATGTGTGCTTATTAGGTAAAAATTTGACCATTTTGACCAAAACTGACTTTTTGGTCAAAAGATGACCTATTGGGTCAAAGGGTTTGACATTTGGTTAAGGATTGGCCATGTTCACAAAAGTTGACTTATTTGTTAGAGATTGACTTATTGGGTCAATAATTGGTCATTAGGTCAAAAATTGACTTTTTTGACTAAAACTGAATTTTTAGTCAAAAGTTAACCCAATGGGTCAACGGGGTGGTCATTGGGTCAGAAATTGACCATTTTGACCAAAGTTGACTTTTTGGTTAAAGGTTGACCTATTTGGCCAATGAGTTGGTAATTAGGTCAAGAATTAACCATTTTGACCAAAGATGACTTTTTAGTTAGAAGTTGACCTTTTGGATCAATGGGTTGGTCATAAGGTCAAAAATTAACCATTTTGACCAAAGTTGTCTTTTTGGTCAAAAGATGACCTATTGTGTCAATGGGTGGTCATTAGGTCAAAAAATTGACTATTTTGACCAAAATTGACTTTTTGGTCAAAAGTTGACCTATTGGGTCAATGAGTTTGTTATTGGGTTAAGGATTGACCATTTTGACTAAAGTTGACTTTTTTATCAAATGTTGACCTATTGGGTCAATGATTAACCATTTTGACAAAACTTGACTTTTTGGTCAGGGTTGACCTATTGTGTTAATAATTAGTCATTCGGTCAAAATTTGATTTAAGTTGACCAAATTTAAATTTTTGGTCAAAAGTTGACTCATTAAGTCAATAAGGTGGTCATTGTGTTAGAAATTGACCATTTCGACCAAAGTTCACTTTTGGTCAAAAACGACCTATTGGGTCGATGGTTGTCTTCGGTTAAACCGACCATTTTAACCAAACTCGCTTTTGGTCAAATATTGACCTCTTGGGTCAATGGATTTATCATTGGTCAAGGATTGACGAATTTGACCATTGTTGAATTTTTGGTCAAAAGTTGACATATTGGGTCATTTTTTTTGTCATTGGCTCAAAAATCGACCAATTTGATCAAAGTTAAATTTTTGGTCAAAAGTTGACCTGTTGGGTCAATGGGTTTGTCGTTGAGTCAAAGACTGACCAATTTAACCAAAGTTAACTTTTTGGTAAGAGATTAACTTATTGGGCAATAATTGGTCATTAGGTCAAAAATTAACTATTTTGACATAAATTGACATTTTGGTCAAAAGTTGACCAATTGGTTTAATGGGTTGGTCATTGGGTCAAGGATTGATCATTTTGAACAAAGTTGAATTTTTCGTCAAAAGTTGACCATTTGGTCAATGGGTTGGTCATTAGGTCAGAAATTGACCATTTTCACGAAAGATGACTTTTTGGTCAAAAGTTGACCCATTGGGTCAATGGGTGATCACTAGGTTAAAAATTACTATTTAGACCAAAAATGACTATTTGTTCAAAAGAAGACCTATTGGGTCAATAGGTATGTCATTGGTTCAATGATTAACCATTTTGACTAAAGTTGACTTTTTGGTCAAAAGTTGACATATTGGGTCTATTGGTTGGTCATTGGGTCAAGGATTGACCATTTTGACCAAAGTTGACCCTTTTGGTCAAAGTTTGACCTATTGGGTCAATGGGTTGGTCATTGGGTCAAGGATTGACCATTTTGGAACAAAGTTGACTTTTTTGTCAAAAGTTAACCTATTGGATCACTGGGTTGGTCATTGGGTCAGAAATTGGTCATTTTGACAAAAGTTGACTTTTGGTCAAAATTTGACCTTTTGGGTCAATGGGGTGGCCATTAGGTTAAAAATTGATTTTTTTGACCGAAATTGACTTTTTGGTCAAAAGTTGACCTATTGAGTCATTGAGTCAAGGATTAATCATTTTGACCCAAGTTGACTTTTGGTCAAAAGTATACCTATTTGGTCAATCGGTAGGTCATTGAGTCAAGGATTGACCATTTTGACAAAAGTTCACTTTTTGGTTATAGATTGACTTATTGGGTCAATAATTGGTCATTAGGTCAAAATTTGATTATATAGACCAAAATTGAATTTTGGACAAAAGTTGACCTATTCATTCAATTGGGTGGTCATTGTGTCGAAATTAACCATTTTGACAAAAGTCGACTTTTTAATCAAAAGTCGACTTCTTAGGTTAAAAGGTTCGTCATCGGGTCGAAAATGTCAATTCGACCAAACTCGACTTTTTGGTCAAAAGTCGTCCTATCGGGTCATTAGGTTGGTGATTAGGTTAATGATTAACCATTCTGACCAAAGTTGAATTTTTGGCCGGAGATTGACTTATTTGGTCAATAATTTATTATTAGGTCTAAAATTGACTATTTTGTTAAAAATATTATTTTTGGTCAAAAGTTGACCTATTGGATAAATGGGATGATCATGACGTTAAAAATTGACTATTTTGACCAAAACTGACTTTTTATTCAAAACTTGACTTCTTATGCCGATGGGTTGGTCATTGGGTCCAGGATTGACTATTTTGACCAAATTTCACTTTTTGGTCAAAAGTTGACCTATTTGGTCAATGGGTTGGTCATTGGGTCAAGGATTGATAATTTTGACCAAAGTTGACTTTTTGGTAAGAGATTGACTTATTGGGTCAATAATTGGTCATTAAGTCAAAAATTGACTATTTTGACCGAAATTGCCTTTTTGGTCAAATATTGACATATTGGGTCAATGAGTTGGTCATTGGGTCAAGGATTGACCAATTTGACCAAAGTTGACTTTTTTATCAAAAGTTGACATATTGGGTCAATTTGTTGGTCATTGGGTCAAAATTTACCATTTTGCTCAAAGTTGACTTTTTGGTCAAAGTTTGACCTGTTGGGTCAATGGGTTTCTCATTGGGTCAAAGATATAACTCATTTTGACCAAAGTCGACTTTTTGGTAAGAGATCGACTTATTGAGCACATAATCGTCATTAGGCCAAATTTCGACTATTTTGATAAAAATTGACTTTTTGGTCAAAAGTTGACATATTAGGTTAATGGGTTGGTCATTGGGTCGGAAATTGACCATTTAAACCGAAATTGTCTTTTTCGTCAAAAGTTGACCTATTGGGCTAATAGGTGGTCATTAACTTAAAAATAATCTATTTTGACCAAAATAAAATCTATGGTTAAAAGTTAAACCATTGGATCAATGGGCATGTCATTGGTTCGAGGATTGACCATTTTGATGAAAGTTGACTTTTAGGTCAAAAGTTGACATATTGGGACAATTGGTTGGTCATTGGGTCAATGATTGACCATTTTGACCAAGGTTGACTTTTTGGTCAAAAGTTAACCTATTGGGTCAATGGGTTCGTCATTGGGTCAAGGACTGACCATTTTTTACCAAAGTTGATTTTTTAGTCAAAAGTTGACCTATTGGGTCAACGGGTTTGTCATTTGGTCAAGGACTGACAATTATGACCAAAGTTGACACTTTGGTAAGAGATTGACTTATTGGGTAAATTATTGGTCAATAGGTCAAAAATTTGCTATTTTGGCCAAAATTGACTTTTTGTTCAAAAGTTGACCGATTGGGATGGTCATTGGGTTAAGAATTGACCTTTTTGGCCAAAGTTAACTTTTTGGTCAAAAGTTAATCTATTGGATTAATTGGTTTGTCATTGGGTCAGAAATTAAACATTTTGACCAATGTTGATTTTTTTGTTAAAAAATTGACCTATTGGGTCAATGGGTTGTCATTAGGTGAAAAATTGGCTATTTTGATAAAAGTTGACCTATTAGGTCAATATGTTGAACATTAGGTCAAGGATTGACCATTTTGACCAATGTTGACTTTTTTGGCCAAAAAGTGGACCTATTGGGTAAATGGGTTGGTCATTGGGTCAAGGATTGTCCATTTTGAACAAAGTTGACTTTTTGGTCAGAGATTGACTTATTGGGTCAATAATTGGTCATTACGCTAAAAATTGACTATTTTGACCAAAATAAAAATTTTGGTCAAAAGTTGATCCTTTGGGTCAACAGAGCGATCATTGGGTCAGAAATTTGACCATTTTGACTAAAGTTGTCTTTTTGGTCAAAAGTCGAACTATTGGATCAATGGGTGGGTCATTGGGTCAAGGATTGACCATTTTGACAAAATTTGACTTTTTGGTCAAAAGTTTACATATTGGATCAATGAGTAGTTCATTGGGTCAGAAATTGACCATTTTGACGATAATTAATTTTTTGGTCAAAAGTTGACCAATTGGGTCAATTGGGTGGTCATTAGGTAAAAAATTAATTATTTCGACCAAAGTCGACTTTTTGGTCAAAAGTCGACCTTCGCTCAATTGGTTGGTCATCGGGTTAAGGATCGACCTTTTACCAAAGTCGACTTTTTGGTCAAAAGTCGACCTATCGGGTCAATGGGTTACTGCTTAGTCAAAAATCGACCATTTTAACCAAAGTCGACTTTTTCTCAAAGGTCGACCATTATGATTAATGGGGCGGTCATTAGGTCAAAAATCGAAAACTTCGACCAAAATCGACTTTTGGTTAAAAGTCGATCTATCGGGTCAATGGGTTAGTCATTAGGTCAAGGATCGACCATTTCGACCAAATTCGTCTTTTTTTGTTAAAACTTGTTCTATCGAGTCAATGGGTCGGCATTGGGTCGAAATCGACCATTTTGACCAACGTTGACTTTTTTGGTCAAAAGTCGACATATTAGGACAATCGGCGGCCATTAGGTCAAAAATTGAAAATTTTGACCAAAAGTGACTTTTGGGTCAAAAGTTGATCTATTGGGTCAACGGGTTGGTCATTGGGTCAAGGATTGACCATTTTGACTAAAGTTAACTTTTTGGTCAAAAGTTGACCTATTAGGTCAAGGATTGACCATTTTTACCAAACTTAACTTTTTGGTCAAAGATTGACATATTGGGTCAATAATTAGTAATTCGGTCAAAAATTGATTATTTTGACCAAAATTAAATTTTTGGTTTAAAGTTAACCCATTGAGTCAATGAGGCGGTCATTGTATCGAAAATTGACCATTATGACCAAAGTTAACTTCTTGGTCAAAAGATGACCTATTGGGTCAATGGGTTGGTCATTAGATTAGAAATTAACCATTTCAACCAAACTCGACTTTTTTGCTAAAAGTCGACTTCATAGGTCATCGAGTCAGCCATTGAGTCAAGGATCGATAATTTCGACCAAAGTTAATTTTTTTGTCAAAAGTCGACCTTTCGGGTCAATGGTTCGGTCATCGAGGCCATGGATTGATCATTGACCAAAGATGACTTTTTGGTAAAAGAATGACTTAGTGGGTCAACAATTGGTCAATAAGTCAAAAATTGACTAATTTGACCAAAATGTACTTTTTGGTCCAATATTGACTTATTGGGTCAATGGGTTGCTTATTGGGTCAAGGATTGACCAATTTGACTAAAGTTGACTTTTTGGTCAAAAGTCGCCATATTAGGTCCATTTTTTATCATTGGGTCATAAATTGACCATTTTGATCAAAGTTGAATTTTCAGTCAAAATTTGACCTGTTGGGTCAATGGGTTTGTCATTGGGTCAAGGATTGACAATTTTAACCAAAGTTAACTTTTTGGTAAGAGATTGACTTATTAAGCAACAATCGTCATTAGGTCAAAATCGACTATTTTGACCAAAATTGACTTTTTGGTCAAAAGTTGATCTATTGGGTCAATGTGTTGGTCATTTGGTCAAGGATTGATCATTTTGACCAAAAGTTGAGTTTTTGGTCAAATGTTGACCATTGGGTCAATGGGTTGGTCACTGGTTCAGAAATTGATCATTTTAACAAAAGTTGACTTTTTGGTCAAAAGTTGACCTATTTGGTCAATGGGTGGTCATTAGGTTAAAAATTACTATTTTAAACAAAAATGACTTTTTGTTCAAAAGTTGATCAAAAGTTGACTTATTGGGTCAATGAGTATGTCATTGGTTTAAGGATTGATCATTTTGACAAAAGTTGACTTTTAAGTCAAAAGTTGACATATTGATCAATTAGTTGGTCATTAGGTCAAGGATTGACCAATTTGACCAAAGTTAACTTTTTGGTCAAAAGTTGACCTATTGGGTAAACGGGTTGGACATTGGGTCAATGATAAAACATTTAGACCAAAGTTGACTTTTTGGTCAAAAGTTGACCTATTGGATCAACGGATTGGTCATTGGGTTAGAAATTTACCATTTCGTACCAAAGTCGACTTTTGGTTAAAAGTTAACCTTTCGGGTCAATGGGGCAGTCATTAGGTCAAAAATTAATTTTATTGACCGAAATTAATTTTTTGGTCAAAGGTTGATTTATTGGGTCATTGGGTTAAGGATTGATCATTTTGACCAAAGTTGACTTTTTGGTCAAACGTTTACCTAACTGGTCAATTGGTCGGTCATCGGTCAAGGATCGACCATTTTGAGCAAAGTCGACTTTTTGCCAGAGAATGACTTATCAAGTCAATAATCGGTCATTAGGTCAAAAATCGATTATATCGAGAAAAATTAAATTTTTGGTCAAAAGTCGAGCCATTGGAACAATCTGAGTGGTCATTCTATCAGAAATTGACTATTTTCACCAAAGTTGTCATGGGGTCAGAAACTGACCATTTAGACCAAAGTATACCTATTTGATTAATCGGTTGGTCATTGATTGGGAAAATTTCGCTCCTTCCATGAAAATTCTAGGAACGGAGCTTAGTCGTACGATTTCCCTCTAAATTCCCTAATTTTCCATCATTCTTCTGTGAAAATTTTCCTCCCTCCATGAAATTTCGGTACCTGAGCTTAGTCTTCCGCTTTCTCAAAATTTCCTAAATTTCCATCACCCTTCAAAGAAAATTTCACTCCTTCCATGAAATTCCGGGAACAGAGCTTTGTCGTATGATTTCAAAAATTGAACATTTTAACCGAAGATGATTTTTTGGTCAAATGTTGATATATTGAGTCAGTGGGTAAAAAATTGACAATTTTACCCAAAGTTGAATTTTTGGTCAAAAGTTGACCTATTGGGTCAATGGGTGCTCGTTAGGTAAAAAATTGACTATTTTGACCAAAATTGACTTTTTTTGTCAAAAGTTGACCTATTGGGCCAATGTGTTGGTCGTTGGGTCAAGGATTGACCATTTTGACCAAACTCGACTTTTTAATCGAGATCGACTTATCGGGTCAATAATTAATCATTAGTTCAAAAATTAACTTTTCGACCAAAATTTTATTTTTGGTCAAAAGTTAACCCAATGGGTCAATGGGGTGTCATCGGGTCGAATCGACCTTTTGCGACCAAAGTCGACTTTTTGGTCGAGATCGACTTATCGGATCAATAATCGGTCATTAATTCAAAAATTAACTATTTTGAACAAAACTGGCTTTTTGGTCAAAAGTCGACCTATTAGGCCAACGAGATGGTCATTGATCAAGTATTGATCTTTTCGACCAAAGTCGATCTTTCGGTCAAAAGTGGACCAATCGATCAAAGGGTTCGTACTGGGTTAAGATCGACCTTTTCGACCAAAGTTGACTTTTTGATCGAGATCGGTTTAGTAGATCAATAATCGGTCATTAGGTTATAAATTGACTACTTTTACCAAAATTGACTTTTGGGTCAAAAGTTGACCTATTGGGTCAATGGGTACTCATTAAGTTAAAAATTGATTATTTTGAACAAAATTGACTTTTTAGTCTCAAGTTAATATATTGGGTCAAGGATGGACCATTTCGACCAAAGTTGACTTTTTGGTCAGAGATTGACTTATTGGGTCAATAATTGGTCATTTGGGTCAATAATTGGCATTAGGTCAAAAATTGACTATTTTGGCCAAAATTAAATTTTTGGTCAAAAGTTAACCCATAGGGTCAATGGAAGGTTCATTGGGTAAAAAATTAACCATTTTGACCAAAGAAATTAATCTATTTTGAACAAAATTGATGTTTTGGTCAAAAGTTAACTCGTTGGGTCAACGGGGTGGTCATTAGGTCAGAAATTATCCATTTTAACCAAAATTAACTTTTTTGTCAAAATTTGACCTATTTTCTCAATGAGTTGGTAGTTGGGTCAAGAATTGACCATTTTGACCGAATATGACTTTTTGGTCAAAAGATGATCTATCGGTTCAATGGATTGGTCATTGGGTTAAAAATTGACTATTTTGACCAAAATTGACTTTTTGGTTAAAAATTAACCTATTTGGTTAAGGGTTTGTCATTGGGCAAGGATTGAGCATTTTGACTAAAGTTGACTTTTTGGTCAGTGATTGACTTATTGTGTTAATAATTGGTTATTATGTCAAAATTTGACTTTTTTGACCAAAACTAAATTTTTAGTCAAAAGTTAACCTAATGGGTGAACTGGGTGGTCATTGGATCAGAAATTGACCATTTTGACCAAAGTTGACTTTTTGTCAAAGGTTGACCTATTTGGCTAATGATTTGGTAATTAGGTTAAGAATTGACCATTTTGACCAAAGATGACTTTTCAGTCAAAAGTTGACTTATTGGGTCAATGGGTTGGTCATTGGGTAAGAAATTGACCATTTCGACCAAAGTTAACTTTTTGGTCAAAAGTTGACCTATTGGGTTAATGGGTGTTCATTAGGTCAAAAATTGACTATTTTGACCAAAAATTGACTTTTTGGTCAAAAGTTGACCTTATGGGTCATTGAGTTGGTAATTGGGTCAAGGAATCGACCATTTCGACCAAAGTCGATTTTTCGGTCGAGACCGACTTATCGGGTCAATAATCGGTCATTAAGTTAAAAATCGACAATTTCGACCAAAATCGACCTTTTGGTTAAAAGTCGATATATTGGGTCAATGGGTTTTTCATCGGGTTAAGGATCGACCTTTTTAACCAAAGTCGACTTTTAGGTCGAGATCGACTTATCGGGTCAATAATTGGTCATTAGGTAAAAAATCGACTATTTTCGACCAAATTGAATTTTTGGTCAAAAGTTAACCCATCGGTGAACGAGAGGGTCATTGGATCGGAAAATAACCATTTCTGACCAAAGATCGCTTCTTTGATCAAAAGTTAATCCATTTTGAGCAAAATCGAATTTTTGGTCAAAAGTTAACCTATCGGTCAAAGGGTAGTCATTGGTAAGAAATCGACTCATTTCGACCAAAGTTGACTTTTGGTCAAAAGTCAATCTATCGATCAATGAGTCTTGGTAGTGGGTCAAGAATCGACCATTTTTACTAATGATGACTTTTTGGTCAAAAGTTGATTTATTTGTTCAATGAGTCAGTCATCGCTCAAAATCGACCATTTTCGACTAAAGTCGAGCTTTTTGTCAAAAGTTCGAACAATTGGGTTAATAGTGGTCATTAGTGTCAAAAATCGACTATTTTGACTAAAATTATTTTTTCGGTCAAAAATCGACTTATTGGGTCAAAGGGTTTGCTATCGGGTCAAGGATCGACTATTTCGACCAAAGATCGACTTTTCGTCGAGATCGTCTTATTGGGTCAATAATTAGTAATTAGGTCAAAATTTGACTTTTTGACCAAAACTGAATCTTTGGTCAAAAGTAAACCCGATGGGTCAACGGGATGGTCATTGGGTCAGAAATTGACAATTTTGACCAAAGTTGACTTTTTGGTCAAAAGGTGACCTATTTGGTCAATGAGTCAGTAATTGGATCAAGAATCGACCATTTTGACTGAAGATGACTTTTGGTCAAAAGTTGATCTATCGGGTCATAAGTTGGTCATTGGGTCGGTCATCGGGTCAAAATCGAACATTTTGTCCAAAGTCGAGTTTTTGGTCAAAAGTCAATCTTTCAGGTCAATGGGTGCTCATAGGTCAAAAATTGACTATTTTGACCAAAATTGATTTTTTTGTCAAAAGTTGACCTATTGGGCCAATAGTTTTGTTGTTGGGTCAAGGATTGACCATTTTGACCAAAGTTGACTTTTTGGTCAGATTAACTTATTGGGTCAATAATTGGTCATTAGGTCAAAAACTAACAATTTGACCAAAATTGAATTTTTGGTCAAAAGTTAACCCAATGGGTCAACGGGGTGGTCATTGGGTCAGAAATTTACCTTGTTGACCAAAGTTGATTGGGTAAAAAATTGATCATTTTGACCAAAATTGACTTTTTAGTCAAAAGTTAATCTATTGGATCAATGGTGATCCCTTGGTAAAAAATTGACTATTTTGACCAAAATTGACTTTTTGGTCAAAACCTGACCTATTAGGTCAATGCGGTTCATTATTTGTCAAGGATCGACCATTTCGACCAAAGTCGACTTTTTGGTCGAGATCGACTCGTTGGATCAATAATCGGTCATTAATTAAAATCGACTATTTCGAGCAAAATCGACTTTTTGTTCAAAAGTCGATCTATTAGGCCAATTGGTCGGTCATCGGGTCAAGGATCGATCTATTCGACCAAAGTCGACTTTTTGGTCAAAAGTCGACCTATCAGGTCAATTGGTCGGACATCGGGTCAAGATCGACCTTTTTTACCAAAGTCGACTTTTTGGTTAGAGATTGGCTTGTCAGGTCAATAATCGGTCATTAGGTTAAAAATTGTCTACATTTACCAAATCGACTTTTCGGTCAAAAGTCGATATATTGCATCAATGGTAGTCATTAAGTTAAAAATCGTTCATTTCGACCAAAATCGACTTTTTGGTCAAAGTCGACATATTAAGTCAATGGGTTTGTCATTGGGTCAAGGATGAACCATTTTGATCAAAGTTGACTTTTTGGTTAAAAATTGACTTATTGCGTCAATAATTGAACATTAGGTCAAAAATTGACCATTTTGACCAAGTTGACTTTTTGGTCAAAGGTTGACGTATTTGGCCAATAAGTTGGTAATTGGGTCAAGAATTGACCATTTTGACCAAAGAAGACTTTTTAGTCAAAAGTTTACTTATTGGGTCAATGGGTTGGTCATTGGGCAAAAAATTGACCATTTCGACCAAAGTTAACTTCTTTGCCAAAAGTTGACCTATTGGGTCAAGGGGTGGTCATTAGGTCAAAATCGACTATTTCTGAACAAAATTAACTTTTTGGTCAAAGGTCGACCTATCGGGTCAATCGAGTCGGTAATCGGGTCAAGGATCGACCATTTTAACCAAAGTCGACTTTTGGTCGAGATCGACTTATTGGGTCATAAATCGGTCATTAAGTCAAAAATCGATTATTTTGACCAAAATCGACATTTTAGTCAAAAAGTCGACCTATTAGGCCGATGGGTCAGGTCATCGGGTCAAGGATTTATCTTTTCGACCAAAGTCGATTTTTGGTCAAAAGTCGACCTATCGGGTCAATCGGGTCGGGTCATCGTGTCAAGATCGACCTTTTTTCCAAAGTCGACTTTTGGTCACAGACTGGCTTACTAGGTAAATAATTGGTCATTAGGTTAGAAATTGACTATTTTGACCAATATCGATTTTTCGTCAAAAGTTAACCTACATCAGTCAATCGGTAGTCATTAAGTTAAAAATTTACTATTTTGACTAAAATTAACTTTTTGGTCAGAAGTTGACATATTGGGTCAATGGGTTTTTCATTGGGTCAAGGATTAACCATTTTGACCAAAGTTGACTTTTCTGGTCATGATTGACTTATTGGGTCAATAATTGGTCATTAGGTCAAAAATTGACTATTTTTGGCCAAAATTGAATTTTTGGTCAAAGGTACCATTGGGTCAACGGGAGGGTCATTGGGTCAGAAATTAACCATTTTGACTAAAGATGGCATTTTGGTCAAAACTTGAGCTATTTTGACCAAAATTGAATTTTTAATCAGAAGTTAACCCATTGGGTCAACGGGGTGGTCATTGGGTCAAAAATTCTCCATTTTGACCAAAACTGACTTTTTGGTTAAAAGTTGATCTATTTGGTCAATGAGTTGGTGCTTGGGTCATGAAGTGACCATTTTGACCAAAGATGACTTTTTGGTCAAAAGTTGATCTCTTGGTTCAATGAGTTGGTCATTGGGTCAACAATTGTTCATTTTGATCAAAGTTGACTTTTTTTGTCAAAAGTTAAACTATTGGATCAATGGGAGGTCATTAGGTTAAAAATTGACTATTTTTACCAAAATTGACTTTTTGGTCAAAAATTGACCTATTGTGTTAATGGTTTCGCTCATCGGTCAATGATCGATAATTTCGACCATTGTTCACTTTTTTCTCACTGATTGACTTATTGGGTTAATCATTGGTCATTAGGTCAAAATTTGACTTTTTTGACCAAAACTGAATTTTTAGTTAAAAGTTAACGCAATGGACAAATGGGGGTGGTCATTGGGTCGAAAATTGACCATATTCACCAAAGTTGACTTTTTGGTAAAAGGTTGACCTATTTGGCAAATGAGTTGGTTATTGGGTCAAGAATTGACCATTTTGACCAAAGATGACTTTTTAATCAAAGTTGACCAATTAGGTCAATGGGTTGGTCAACGGGTAAAAATTGAACATTTCTACCAAAGTTGACTTTTTGGTCAAAAGTTGACATATTGGGTCAATGGGTGGTCATTAGGTCAAAAATTGATTATATTGACCAAAATTGACTTTTTGGTCAAAAGTTGACATATTGGGTCATCGAGTCAGTAATCGGGTCAAGGATTCACCATTTTCGACCAAAGTTAACTTTTTGGTCAGAGAT
Organism: Papilionanthe hookeriana x Papilionanthe teres; assembly: GCA_022702705.1. Taxonomy (NCBI): domain Eukaryota; kingdom Viridiplantae; phylum Streptophyta; class Magnoliopsida; order Asparagales; family Orchidaceae; genus Papilionanthe; species Papilionanthe hookeriana x Papilionanthe teres. Next base: position 60,071,650 of record CM040434.1, on the reverse strand, counting down.
CGACTTATCGGGTCAATAATCGGTCATTAAGTCAAAAATCGATTATTTTGATAAAAATCGACTTTTGGTCAAAAGTCGACCTATTAGGCCAATGGGTCAGTCATCGGGTCAAGGATTGATCTTTTTGACCAAAGTTGACTTTTTGGTCAGAAGTTAACCTATTAGGTCATTGGGTTGGTCATTGGGTCAAGGATTGACCATTTTAACCAAAAGTTGACTTTTTGGTCAGAGATTAGCTGACTGGGTCAAGAATTGGTCATTAGGTTAAGAATTGATTATTTTGACCAAAATTGACTTTTTGGTCAAAATCTGACTTATTGGGTCAATGGGTGGTTATTAAATCAAAATTTGACTATTTTGACCAAAATTGACTCTTTGGTCAAAAGTTGACATACTGGGTCAATGGGTTTTTCATTGGGTCAACGATTGACCATTTTGACCAAAGTTGACTTTTTAGTTAGTGATTGACTTATTGGGTCAATAATTGGTCATTAGGTCGAAAATTGACAATTTTGGCTAAAATTGAATTTTTGGTCAAAAGTTAACCCACAGGGTTAACGGGGGTCATTGGGTCAGAAATTAACCATTTTGACCAAAGATGATTTTTTGTTCAAAAGTTGACCTATTTTGAGCAAAATTGAATTTTTGGTCAAAAGTTAACCCATTGGGTCAACGGGGTGGTCATCGGTCGAACTTTGTCTATTTTGACCAAAGTTGACTTTTTGGTCAGTGATTGACTTATTGGGTCAATGAGTTTGTAGTTGGGTTAAGAATTGGCCATTTTGACCGAAGATGGCTTTTTGGTCAAATGTTGATCTATTGGTTCAATGGGTTGGTCATTGGGTCAAAAATTGACCATTTTGACCAAAGTTAACTTTTTGTTCAAAAGTCGAACTATTGGGTCAATGGTCGGTCATTAGGTCAAAAATCGATCTATTTTCGACCAAAATCGACTTTTTGGTTAAAAGTCGACCTATTGGGTCATCGGTCTGTTATCGGGTCAAGGATCGACCATTTCGACCAAAGTTAACTTTTTCGTCGCAGATCGACTTATCGGTCAATATGTCTGTAATTAATTCAAGAATAGCTTATTTCGCCAAAATCGACTTTTGGTCAAAAGTCGACCTATTAGGCCTTTGAGTTGGTCATTGGGTCAAGGATTGATCATTTTGACCAAAGTTGACTTTTTGGTCAAAAGTTGACCTATTGGGTCAATGAGTTGGTCACTGGGTCAAAGATTAACCATCTTGGCCAAAGTTCACTATTTTGTCAGAGATTGGCTTACTGGGTTAAAAATTGGTCTTTAAGTCAAAAATTAACTACTTTGTCCAAAATTGATTTTTTGGTCAAAAGTTTACCTATTTGGTCATTGGGTTAGTCATTGGGTCAAGGATTGACCATTTTGACCAATGTTTACTTTTTGGTCGTAGATCGACTTATCGGGTCATTAAATGTTCATTAGGTCAACAATTCGATTATTTTGACCAAAATTAAATTTTTGGTCAAATTTTGATCCATTCGGTCAATCTAGGTGGTCATCGGGTCGTAAATCGAACATTTTGAGTAAAGTCGACTTTTTAGTCAAAAGTTAATCTATTCGGTCAATGAGTCTGGTAATCGGGTGAATCGACCATTTATACCCGAGATGACTTTTTGTCAAAATTTGATCTATCGTGTCAATTGGTCAGTCATCGTCAAAAATGACCATTTTTACCAAAGTCGACTTTTTTGTCAAAAGTAGACTTTTTTGCGTTAATGGGTGGTCATTAGGTCAAAAATCGATTATTTTGACCAAAATCGACTTTTTGGTCAAAAGTCGACTTATCGGTCAATCGGTTTGTCATTAGGTCAAGGATTGACCAATTTGACCAAAGTCGACGCTTTTATCGTGGATTAACTTATCGGGTCAATAAAGTGTCTTTAGGTCAAAAAGTTTACCCATTGGCTCAACTGAGGAGGTCATCTGGTTAGAAATTGACCATTTTGACCAAAGTTGACTTTCTAGTGAAAAGTTGACCTATTGGTCAATGAGTTGGTTAAAAATTATCCATTTTTACCAAAGCTAACTTTTTGGTCAAAAGTAAACCTATTTGGTCAATGGGTGGTCATTAGGTTAAAAATTGACTATTTTGACCAAAATTAACTTTTTGGTCAAAAGTTGGGTCAATGGATTTGTCATTGCGTCAAGGATTGACCATCTTGACCAAAGTTGACTTTTTTTGTCAGAGATTGACTTATTGGGTCAATAATTGGTCATTAATTCAAAACGTGACTATTTTGACCAAAATTGACTTTTGGTCAAAAGTCGACCTATTAGGCCAATGGGTCGTCGATCAGGTTAAGGATCGGTCATTTTGACCAAAGTTGACTTTTTGGTCAAAAGTTGACCATTTGGGTCAATGGGTCGGTCGTTGGGTAAAAAATTGATCATTTTGATCAAAGTTAACTTTTTAGTCAAAAGTTGACCTATTGATCAATGGGAGGTCTTTAGGTCAAAATATAACTATTTTTGACAAAAATTGACTTTTCGGTCAAAAGTTGTCATATTAGATAAATGGGTTGGTCATTGGGTAAAGGATTGACTATTTTAACCAAAATTAACTTATTTGTCAGATCGACTTATCGGGTCAATAATTGGTTATTAGGTCAAAAATTAACTTTTTTGACTGAAACTGAATTTTTAGTCAAAAAGTTAACCCAATGGGTCAATGAGGTGGACATTGGGTAAGAAATTGACCATTTTGACCAAAGTTGACTTTTTGGTCAAAGTTAACCTATTTGGCCAACAAGTTGGTAATTATGTCAAGAATTAATGATTTTGACCAAAGATGACTTTTTAGTCAAAAGTTGACGTTTTAGGTCAATGGGTTGGTCATTGGGTCAAAAATTGACCATTTTGACCAAAGTTAACTTTTTGGTCAAAAGTTGGACTATTGGGTCAATGGGTGGTCATTAGGTCAAAAATTGACTATTTTGATCAAAATTGACTTTTGGTCAAAAGTCGATCTATTAGTTTAACGGGTCGGTCATCGGGTCAAAAATAACCATTTTGACCAATGTCGACTTTTTGGTCGAAAGTCGAACTATCGGGTCAATGGGTGGTCATTTGGTCAAAATTGACTATTTTGACCAAAATCGACTTTTTTGGTCAAAAGAAGACCTATCAGGTCAATGAGTTCATCATCGGGTTCGGATCGATTATTTTCGACAAAAGCTCGACTTTTTAGTCAAAAGTCGACCTATTGGGTCAATGATTGACCATTTTGACCAATCTTGAATTTTTGGTCAGAGTTGTCCTATTGGGTTAATAATTAGTCATTCGGTCAAAAAATTGATTTAAGTTGACCAAATTTGAATTTTTGGTCAAAAGTTGACCCATTGAATTAATGGGGTGGTCATTGTGTTAGAATTTGACCATTCTGACCAAAGTTCACTTTTTGGTAAAAAAATGACCTATTGGGTCGATGGGTTGGTCTTTGGGTCATAAATTGACCATTTTCACCAAAGTTGACTTTTTGGTCAAATATTGACCTCTTGGGTCAATGGATTGGTCATTGGGTCAAGGATTGACCAATTTAACCATTGTTGAATTTCTCGGTCAAAAGTCGACATATCGAGTCAATTTGTTCATCATCGGCTCTAAATCGACTCATTTCGATAAAAGTCGACTTTTCGTCAAAAGTCGACTCGTTGGGTCAATGGGTTCATTATCGGGTCAAAGATCGACTAATTCGACTAAAGTCGACTTTTTTGTAATAGATCGACTTATTTGGCAATAATCGTCTTTAGTTCAAAAATCGACTATTTCGACCAAAATTTACTTTTGGTCAAAAGTCAATCTATCAGATCAATGGGTTACTATCGGGTCAAGGATCGATCATTTCGACCAAAGTCGACTTTTTCGTCAAAAGTTGACCATTAGGTTAATGGGTTGGTCATTAGGTCAGAAATTGACCATTTTAACCAAAGATGACTTTTTTGGTCAAAAGTTAACCCATTGGGTCAATGGGTGATCATTAGGTTAAAAATTACTATTTTGACCAAAAATGACTTTTTGGTTAAAATTTGACCTATTGGGTCGAGGGTATGTCATTGGTTCAAGGATTAACCATTTTGACTAAAGTTGACTATTTGGTCAAAAGTTGACATATTGGGTCAAATTGTTGGTCATTGGGTCAAGGATTGACCATTTTGACCAAAGTTGACATTTTGGCAAAAAGTTTACCTATCGGGTCACGGGTCTGGTCATCGGGTCAAGGATCGACTATTTCGACTAAAGTCGACTTTTTTGTCAAAAGTTAACCTATCGGATCAATGGGTCGGTCATCGGCCGTAATCGATCATTTCGACCAAAGTCGACTTTTGGTCAAAAGTCGACCTTTCGGGTCAATGCATGGTCATAAGGTCAAAAATTTATTTGGGGTTGCCATTAGGTCAAAAATTGATTTTTTTGACCGAAATTCACTTTTTAGTCAAAAGTTGATCAATTGAGTCATTGAGTTAAGGATTGATCATGTTAACCCAAGTTGACTTTTGGTCAAAAGTTTACCAATTTGGTCAATCGACAGGTCTTGACCACAATTGACTTTTTGGTCAGAGATTGACTTATTGGGTCAATACTTGGTCATTAGGTCAAAATTTGATTATGTTGACCAAAATTGAAATTTTGGACAAAAGTTGACCTATTGAGTCAATGGGGTGGTCATTGTGTTAGAAATTAACCATTTTGACCAAAGTTGACTTTTAATCAAAAGTTGACATGTTAGGTCAAAGGGTTTGGTCTTTGGGTCAGAAACTGTCCATTTTGACCAAACTTGACTTTTTGGTCAAAAGTGTCCCATTGGGTCATTATGTTGGTGATTAGGTTAAGGATTGACCAATTTGACCAAAGTTGACTTTTTGGCCACAGATTGACATTTTGGGTCAATAATTGGTCATTAGGTCAAAAATTGACTATTTTGACCAAAATTTAATTTTTGGTCAAAAGTTGACCCATTAGGTGAACGAGGCGGTCATTGGTCAATGATTTACCATTTCGACCAAAGTCGAATTTTGGACAAAAGTTTACCTATTCGGTCAATCGGATAATCATTTGGTCAAGGATCGACCATTTCGACCAAAGTCGACTTTTTTGTCGCAGATCGACTTATTGGGTCAATAATCGGTCATTAGGTAAAAAATCGACTATTTCGACCAAAATTAAATTTTTTGTCAAAAGTTGACCCGCTCGGTCAACGGGTAGTCATTGGGTCAGAAATTGACCATTGTGAACAAAGTTGACTTTTTGGTCAAGAGTTGACCTATTGGGTCAATGAGATGGTAATTAGGTCAAACATTGACTATTCGGTCAACCCATTGGACCAGTCAGATGATATGACATGTCAGCTCTGTTCGGTTTTGTACTCATGATCTACTTTTGGGTGCTTGTCAGCATATGATCAGTTGTACTACTTTTAGCATAATTAATGAAATTTTATGTTTTTCAGAAATGATTTCTTTTTAGCGCGATAGTCGAAAGCCATTGAACCACGTGTTTGGTTCCAAATTGAAAAAGACAAAAAGAATGATGCAGAAGAAAAGGATAAAAAGAAACCATGATGAAATTAAAAATGAATTGAACCCGAAACATAGATCAGATGAAAATGAAATTGAAATGAAATCAAAATCGAAATTTAAAATAAAAGTTTAAATCGAATGAAAGAAAGTAAAACAAAACAAATTGAAAGAAAATGATGAGTTGAAAACAAAACAAAATGTTGATTTTCTCTTTTTCTCTCTCTAGAGATTCTTAATCACTGCACTCATCTTCAAATCCCTCTTTTTTGCTGGCACTCCGCAAAATTTGGCACATTTCACACAACGATGCTTCTCACAAATTCAAAATATCTTGAAATTCTCCAAATCTTGCAATGGCTACCATTCTTGGCTGAATTGCACGAAATCACTTTCTTTAAAAGTCAAATACGAAGTTTTACCTAATTCTCCCTAAAAGAAATTCTGGAATCAGTACCTAAATCCTGATTCCTCTCTGTCACCTCTTAGGCTGGATATGAGTCCTTGAGCTTTCCTTCCTATGTGACACCTCGAGCCGATGCGAGTCCATGAGCTTTCCTCCCCAAGATCTTCCTAAAATTCCTGAATTTTCCATCATCCTTCTGAGATATTTTTTCACCCTCCATGAAACTCCAGGAATGGAGCTTAGTTGTCCGATTTCCTAAAATTCCCAAATTTTCCTTCATCCTTCCGAGAAATTTTCCCACCTTCCATAAGCTTTGTCATTCGATTTCCCCAAAATTCCATAATTTTCCATCATCCTTCTGAGAAATTGGGTAAAAAATTGACCATTTTGACCAAAGATGACTTTTTGGTCAAATGTTGATCTATTGGGTCAGTGGGTTGGTCATTGGGTTAAAAATTGACCATTTTGACCAAAGTTGAATTTTTGGTCAAAAGTAGATCCTATTGAATCAATTGGTGCTCGTTAGGTCAAAAATTGACTATTTTGACCAAAATTGACTATTTTGACCAAAATTGACTTTTTTGTCAAAAGTTTACCTGTTGGACCAATGGGTTTGTCATTGGGTCAAGGATTGACCATTTTGACAAAAGTTCACTTTTTGGTCAGAGATTGACTTATTGGGTCAATAATTGATCATTAGGTCAAAATTTAACTTTTTGATCAATTTTTAATTTTTGGTCAATAGTTAACCCAATGGGTCGAATGGGATGGTCATTGGGTCAAAAATCGACCTTTTTGACTAAAGTCGACTTTTTGGTCAAAAGTAAACCTATTCGCCAATGAGTCGGTAATCGGGTCATGAATTGACCATTTTGACCAAGTATGACTTTTTAGTCAAAGGTTAACCTATTGGGTCAATGAGTTGGTCATTGGGTCGAAAATTGACCATTTTAACCAAAGTTAACTTTTTGGTCAAAAGTTGATCTATTGGGTTAATGGGTGATCATTTGGTCATAAATATACTATTTTACCAAAATTGACTTTTTGGTCAAAACTTGACCTATTGGATCAATGAGTTTTTGATTTGGTCAAGGATTGACTATTTTGACCAAAGTTGACTTTTTTGTCAGAGACTGACTTATTGGATCAATAATTGGTCATTAATTCAAAAATTGACTATTTTGACCAAACTGACTTTTTGGTCAAAAGTTGACCTATTAGGCTAATGAGTTGGTCATTGGATCAAGGATTGATCTTTTTTACCAAAGTTGACTTTTTGGTCAAAAGTTGACATATTGGGTCAAAGGGTTCGTCATAGGGTCAAGATTGACCTTTTTGACCAAAGTTGACTTTTTGGTCAGAGATTGGCTTACTGGGTCAATAATTGGTCATTAGGTTAAAAATTGACTACTTTTACCCAAATTGACTTTTTGGTCAAAACTTGACCTATTGGGTCAATGGGTACTAATTAAGTTAAAATTGACTAATCTGACCAAAATTGACTTTTTAGTTATTAGTTAACATATTAAGTCAATGGGTTTGTCACTGGGTCAAGGATGGACCATTTTAACCAAAGTTGACTTTTTGGTCAGAGATTAACTTATTGGGTCAATAATTGGTCATTAGGTCAAAAATTGATTATTTTGGCCAAAATTAAATTTTTGGTCAAAAGTTAACCCATTGGGTCAATGGGAGGTTCATTGGGTCAAAAAATTAACCATTTTGACCAAAGATGTCTCTTTGGTCAAAAGTTGACCTATTTTGAACAAAATTAAATTTTTGGTCAAAAGTTAACTCATTGGGTTAACGGGGGGTCATTGGGTCAAAAATTGTCCATTTTGAGAAAAATTGACTTTTTGGTCAAAAGCTGACCTATTTTCTTAATGAGTTGGTAGTTGGGTCAAGAATTGACCATTTTGACCGAAGATGACTTTTTGGTCAAAAGATGATCTATTGCTTCAATGGTTTGGTCATTTGGTCAAAAATTGACTATTTAGACCAAAATTGACTTTTTGATCAAAAATTGACCTATTTGGTTAATGGGTTTGTCATTGGGTCAAGGATTGAGCATTTTGACCAAAGTTGACTTTTTGGTCAGTGATTGACTTATTGGGTCAATAATTGGTCATTAGGTCAAAATTTTTCTTTTTTGACCAAAACTAAATTTTTAGTCAAAAGTTAACTCAATGAGTCAACAGGGTGGTCATTGGGTCAGAAATTGACCATTTTGACCAAAGTTGACTTTTTGGTCAAAGATTGACCTATTTGGCCAATGATTTTGTAATTGGGTCAAGAATTGACCATTTTGACCAAAGATGACATTTTAGTCAAAAGTTGACCTATTGGGTCAATGAGTTGGTCATTAGGTAAAAAATTGACGATTTCGACCAAAGTTGACATTTTGTCAAAAGTTGACCTATTGGGTCAATGGGTGGTCATTAGGTAAAAAATTAACTATTTTGACCAAAATTGTCTTTTTGAACTAAAGTTGACTTATTGGGTCATTGAGTTGGTATTAGGTCAAGGATTGACCATTTTGACCAAAGTTGGCTTTTTGGTCAGTGATTGACTTAGTGGGTCAAAAATTGGTCATTAAGTTAAAAATTGACTATTTTGACCAAAATTGTCTTTTTGGTCAAAAGTTGACCTATTAGGCCAATGGGTTGGTCATTGGGTCAAGGATTGATCTTTATTACCAAAGTTGACTTTTTGGTCAAAAGTTGACCTATTAGGTTAATGGGTTGGTCATTGGGTCATGATTGACCTTTTTGACCAAAGTTAGCTTTTTGGTCAGAGATTGGCTTAAAGGGTCAATAATTGGTGATTAGGTTAAAAATTGACTATTTTGACCAAAAATGACTTTTTGGTCAAAGTTCATCAATTGGGTCAATGGTTAGTCATTAAGTTAAAAATTAACTATTTTGACCAAAATTGTCTTTTTGGTCAAAGGTTGATATATTGGCTCAATGGGTTTTTCATTGGGTCAAGGATTGACCATTTTGACCAAAGTTGAGTTTTTGGTCAGAGATTGACTTATTGGGTCAATAATTGGTCATTAGGTCAAAAACTGACTATTTTGGCCAAAATTGAATTTTTGATCAAAAGTTAACCCATTGGTTCAACGGGAGGATCATTGGATCAGAAATTAACCATTTTGACCAAAGTTGAGTTTTTGGTCAGAGATTGACTTATTGGGTCAATAATGGGTCATTAGGTCAAAAACTGACTATTTTGGCCAAAATTGAATTTTTGGTTAAACGTTAACCCATTGGTTCAACGGGAGGATCATTGGATCAGAAATTAACCATTTTGACCAAAGATGACTCTTTGTTCAAAAGTTGACCCATTTTGAGCAAAATTGAATTTTTGGTCAAAAGTTAACCCATTGGGTAAAAGGGGTGGTCATTGGGTCAGAAATTGTCCATTTTGACCAAAGTTGACTTTTTGGTCAAAAGTTGACTTATTTGGTCAATGAGTTGGTAGGTGGGTCAAGAATTGACCATTTTGATTAAAGATGACTTTTTAGTCAAAAGTTTATATATTGGTTCAATGAGTTGGTCATTGGGTCAAAAATTGACCATTTTGACCAAAATTGACTTTTTGGTCAAAAGTTAAACAATTGTGTCAATGGGTGGTCATTAGGTCAAAAATTAACTATTTTGACTAAAATTGTCTATTTGGTCAAAAATTATCTTTTTGGTCAAAAATTGTCTTTTTGGTCAAAAATTGACTTATTGGGTCAATTGGTTTGTCATTGGTTAAAGGATTGACTATTTTGACTAAATATGACTTTTTGTTCAAAGATTGACTTATTGGGTCAATAATTGGTAATTAGGTCAAAATTTGACTTTTCGACCAAAACTGAAAATTTAGTCAAAAGTTAACCCGATGGGTCAACGGGATGGTCATTGGGTCAGAAATTGACAATTTGTTGGTCATTGGGTCAAAAATTAACCATTTTGACCAAAGTTGAGTTTTTGGTCAAAAGTTGACCTATTGGCTCAATGGGCGCTCATTAGGTCAAAAATTGACTATTTTGACTAAAATTGATTTTTTTTGTCAAAAGTTGACCTATTGGGCCAATGGCTTTGTTGTGGGGTCAATGATTGACCATTTTGACAAAAGTTGACTTTTTGGTCAGATTGACTTATTGGGTAAATAATTGGTCATTAGGTGAAAAACTAACTTTTTGACCAAAATTGAATTTTTGGTCAAAAGTTAATCCAATGGGTCAACGGGGTTGTCATTGGGTCAGAAAATGACATTTTTTACCAAAGTTGACTTTTTGGTCAAAAGTTAACATATTTGGCTAATGAGTTGGTAATTGGGTCATGATTTGACCATTTTGACCAAGTATGACTTTTTAGTCAAAGGTTAACCTATTGGGTCAATAGGTTGGTAATTGGGTCAAAAATTGATCATTTTGACCAAAGTTGACTTTTTGGTCAAAAGTTAATCTATGGGTCAATCAGGATTATTTGGTCAAAAATTAACTATTTTGACCAAAATTGACTTTTTGATCACAAGTTAACCTTCTAAGTCAATGGGTTTGTCATTTGGCAAGGATGGACCACTTTAACGAAAGTTGACTTTTTGGTCAGAGATTGACTTATTGGATCAATAATTGGTCATTAATTCAAAAATTGACTATTTTGACCAAAATTGACTTTTTGGTCAAAAGTTGACCTATTAGTCCAATTGGTTGGTCATTAGGTCAAGGATTGATCTTTTTGACCAAAGTTGACTTTTTGCTCAAAAGTTGACTTATTGGGTCAATGGGTTGGACATTAGGTCACGATTGACCTTTTTGGTCAAAGACTAGCTTACTGGGTCAATAATTGATCATTAGGTTAAAAATTGACTACTTTTACCAAAATTGACCTTTTGGTCAAAAGTTGACATATTGGGTCAATGGGTAATCATTAAGTTAAAAATTGACTATTTTGACCAAAATTGACTTTTTGGTCAAAGTTGACATATTAGGTCAATGGGTTTGTCATTGGGTTAAGGATGTCCATTTTGACAAAAGTTGACTTTTTGGTCAGAGATTGACTTATTGGGTCAATAATTGAACATTAGGTCAAAAATTGACTATTTTGGCCAAAATTGAATTTTTGGTCAAAAGTTAACCCATTGGGTTAATGGGAGGGTCATTGGGTTAGAAATTAACCATTATGACCAAAGATGACTTTTTGGTCTAAAGTTGACCTATTTTGACCAAAATTGAATTTTTGGTCAAAAGTTAACCCATTGAGTCAACGGGGTGGTCATCGGGTCGGAAATTATCCATTTCGACCAAAATTGACTTTTGGTCAAAAGTCGACCTATTTGCTCAATGAGTTGGTAAGTTGGGTCAAGAACTCGACCATTTCAATCGAAGATGACTTTTTGGCCAAAACGGAATTTTTAGTTAAAAGTTAACCCAATGGGTGAACGGGGTGGTCATTGGGTTGGAAATTGACCATTTTGATAAAAGTTGACTTTTTGGTAAAAGATTGACCTATTTGGCCAATGATTTGGTAATTAGGTCAAGAATTGACCATTTTGACCAAAGATGACTTTTTTGTCAAAGTTGACTGATTGGGTCAATGGGTTGTTCTTTGGGTAAAAATTGAACATTTCTACCAAAGTTAACTTTTTGGTCAAAAGTTGACCTATTGGGTCAATGGGTGGTCATTAGGTCAAAAATTGATTATACTGACCAAAATTGACTTTTCGGTCAAAAGTTGACCTATTGGGAGTTGGTAATTGGGTCAAAAATTGACCATTTTGACCAAAGTCGACTTTTCAGTCGAGATCGACTTATTGGTCGATAATCGATCATTATGTAAAAAATGATTATTTTGACCAAAGTCGACTTTTTGGTCAAAAGTTGACTCATTAGACCAATGGGTTGGTCATTGGGTCGAAGGATCGATCTTTTCAACCAAAGTCGACTTTTCGGTCAAAAGTGATCTATCGGGTCAATGCGTTGGTCATTACGGTCAAGGATTGACCATTTTAACCAAAGTTGACTTTTTTGTCAGGGATTAGTTGACTGGATCAATAATTGGTCATTTGGTTAAAATTTGATTATTTTGACCAAAATTGACTTTTTAGTCAAAATCTGACCTATTTGGTCAATGGGTGGTCATTAAATCAAAAATTGACTAACTTGACCAAAATTGACTCTTTGGTCAAAAGTTGACATATTCGGTCAATGGGTTTTTCATTGGGTCAATGATTAACCATTTTGACCAAAGTTAACTTTTTGGTCAGAGATTGACTTATTGGATTAATAATTGGTCATTAGGTCAAAAATTGACAATTTTGGCCAAAATTGAATTTTTGGTCAAAAGTTAACCCACAAGGATAACGGGGGTCATTGGGTCAGAAGTTAACCATTTTGACCAAAGATGACTTTTTGTTCAAAAGTTGACCTATTTTGAGCAAAATTGAAATTTTGGTGAAAAGTTAACCCATTGGGTCAACGGGGTGGTCATTGGGTCAGAATTGTCCATTTTGACCAAAGTTGCCTTTTTGGTCAAAATTTAACTTTTTGGTCGAAAGTTGACTTATTTGGTCAATGAGTTGGTAGTTGGGTTAAGAATTGGCCATTTTGACCTAAGATGACATTTTAGTCAAAAGTTGATCTATTGGTTCAATGGGTTGGTCTTTGGGTTAAAAATTGACCATTTTGACCAAAGTTGACTTTTTGGTCAAAAGTTGAATTATTGGGTCGATGGGTGGTCATTAGGTCAAAAATTGACTATTTTGACCAAAATTGACTTTTTGGTCAAAAGTCGACTTATTGGATCAATGGGTTTGCATTATAGGTCAAGGATCGACCATTTTGACCAAAGTTGACTTTTTGGTCAGAGATTGACTTATTTGGTCAATAATTGGTAATTAATTCAAAAAGTGCTTATTTTGACCAAAATTGACTTTTTGGTCAAAAGTTGACCTATTAGGCCTATGGGTTGGTAATTGGGTCAAGGATTGATCATTTTGACCAAAGTTGACTTTTTGGTCAAAAGTTGACCTATCAGTCAATGGGTCGGTCACTCGACCAAAGTTCACTTTTTTGTCGCAGATCGGCTTATCGGGTTAAAAATCGTTATTAGGTTAAAAATTTACTACTTTATCCAAAATTGATTTTTCGGTCAAAAGTTTACCTATTCGTCAATGTGTTAGCCAATCGGTCGAGGATCGACCTATTTTGATTAATGTCGACTTTTTGATCGTAGATCGACTTATCGGATCATTAAATGTTCGTTAGGTCAAAAATTAATTATGTTGACCAAAATTAAATTTTTGGTCAAAAGTTGATCCATTAGATTGACGGCATGGTCATCAGTCATAAATCGAACATTTTGACTAAAGTTGACTTTTTTCATCAAAGGTTGATCTATTCGTCAACGAGTTGGTAATCGGGTGAATCGAACATTTATACCGGAGATGACTTTTTTGTCAAAATTTGATCTATCAGGTCAACGGATTGGTCATCAGGTCGAAAAATGACCATTTTTACCATAGTTGATTTTTTGTCAAAAGTCGACCTACTCGCGTTAATGGGTGGTCATTAGGTCAAAAATGATTATTTTGACCAAAATCGACTTTTTGGTCAAAAGTTGACTTATTGGGTCAATGGGTTTGTCTTAGGGTTAAGGATTGACCATTTTGACGAAAGTTGACTTTTTTATTAGAGATTAAGTTATTGAGTCAATAAAGTATCATTAGGTCAAAATTGACTATTTGACCAAAATTAAATTTTTGGTCAAAAAGTTTACCCATTGGCTCAACGAGGAGGTAATTGGGTCAGAAATTGACCATTTTGACCAAAGTTGACTTTCTGGTCAAAAGTTGACCTATTGGTCAATGAGTTGGTTTAAAATTATCCATTTTGGCCAAAGTTAACTTTTTGGTCAAAAGTAAACCTATTGGGTCAATGGGTGGTCATTAGGTTAAAAATAGATTATTTTGACCAAAATTAACTTTTTGGTCAAAAGTTGGGTCAATGGATTTGTCATTGCGTAAAAGATTGACCATCTTGACCAAAGTTGATTTTTTGGTCGGAGATCGACTTATTGGGTCAATAATCGGTCATTAATTCAAAAATCGTCTATTTTAACCAAAATCGACTTTTTGGTCAAAAGTCGATCTATTAAGCCAATGTGTTCGCCATCGGGTCGAAGGATTGATCATTTTCGACTAAAGTTGACTTTTTGGTCAAAAGTCGACTAATCGGGTCAATAGGTCGGTCAAAGGGTAAAAAGTGATCATTTTGACCAAAGTCGACATATTGGATCAATGGGCTCATTATTGGGTCAAGGATCGACCATTTCGACCAAAATTAACTTATTTGTCAGAGATTGACTTATTGGGTCAATAATTGGTTATTAGGTCAGAAATTAAGTTTTTTGATCGAAACTCGAATTTTTAGTCAAAAGTTAACCCAATGGGTCACTAGGGTGGTCATTGGGTCAGAAATTGACCATTTCGACCAAAGTCGACTTTTTGGTCAAATGTCGACCTATTTGCCAATGAGTTCAGTAATTAGGTCAAGAATTAACCATTTTCACCAAAGATGACTTTTTAGTCAAAAGTTGACCTTTTGGGTCAATTGGTTGGTCATTGTTGACTTTTAAGTCAAAAATTGATCATTTTGACCAAAGTTGACTTTTTGGTCAAAAGTAGGACTATTGGGTTAATGGGTGGTCATTAGGTCAAAAATTGACTATTTTGACCAAAAATGATTTTTTTGTTAAAAGTTGATCTATTGGTTCAATGGGTCAGTCATTGGGTCGAAAATTAACCATTTTGACCAAAGTTGACTTTTTGGTAAAAAGTCAATTTATCGGATCAATGGTGGTCATTAGGTAAAAAATTGACTATTTTGACCAAAATTGACTTTTTGGTCAAAAGAAGACCTATTGGGTCAATGGGGTTTTCGTTGGGTTAATGATTGACCATTTTGACAAAAGTTGACTTTTTAGTCAAAAGTTGACCTATTGGGTCAATGATTGACCATTTTGACCAATCTTGACTTTTTGGTCAGAGTTGACCTATTGGGTTAATAATTAGTCATTCAGTCAAAAATTGATTTAAATTGACCAAATATGAATTTTTGGTCAAAAGTTGACCCATTGAGTCAATAGGGTAGCTATCATGTTAGAATTCGACCATTTCGACTAAAGTCGACTTTTTGTAAAAATGACCTATTTTGTCGATGGGTCGGTCTTTAGGTCGAATTCGACCATTTTAACCAAACTTGACTTTTTGGTCAAATATCGACCTCTAGTGTCAATGGATTGGTCATCGGGTCAAAATCGACCAATTCGACAATTGTCGAATTTTTGGTCAAAAGTCGACCTATTGGGTCAATTTGTTTGTCATTGGCTAAAAAATTGACCATTTTGATCAAAGTTGACTTTTGGTCAAAATTTGAACTGTTGGGTCAATAGTTTTGTCATTGGGTCAAAGATTGACCAATTTGACTAAAGTTGACTTTTTGGTAATAGATTGACTTATTTGGCAATAATTGATCTTTAAATCAAAAATTAACTATTTTTGACCAAAATTGACTTTTTGGTCAAAAGTTGACCTATTGGGTTAATGGGTTGGTCATTGGGTCAAGAATTGATCATTTTGACCAAAGTTGACTTTTTCGTCAAAAGTCGACTATTAGGCCAATGGGTCAGGTTATAGGTCGTAAATCGACCATTTTAACCAAAGATGACTTTTTGGTCAAAAGTCGATACATCAGATCAATGGGTGATCATTAGGTTAAAAATTACTACTTTGACCAAAAATGACTTTTTGGTTAAAAGTCGAGCTATTTGGTCAATTGGCATGTCATTGGTTCAAGGATTAACCATTTTGACTAAAGTTGACTTTTTGGTCAAAATTTAACATATTGGGTCAATGGGTTGGTCATTGGGTCAAGGACCTTTTGGTAAAAAGTTGACCTATTGGGTCAATTGGTTGTTCATTGGGCTAAGGATTGACTATTTTGACTAAAGTTGACTTTTTTGTCAAATGTTAACTTATTGGACTAATGGGTTGGTCATTGGGTTAGAAATTGATCATTTTGACCAAAGTTGACTTTGGTCAAAAGTTGACCTTTTGGGTCAATGGGGTGGCCATTCGGTCAAACATTAATTTTTTTGATCGAAATTTACTTTTTGGTCAAAAGATGAGCAATTGAGTCATTGAGTCAAGGATTGATCATTTTGACCCAAGTTGACTTTTGGTCAATAGTTTACTATTCGTAAATCGGTAGGTTTGACCAAAGTTGACTTTTTGATCAGAGATTGACTTATTGGGTCAATACTTAGTCATTAGGTCAAATTTTGATTATGTTGACCAAAATTGAATTTTTAGACAAAAGTTGATCTATTGGGTCAATGGGGTGGTCATTGTGTCAGAAATTAACCATTTTGACCAAAGCTGACTTTTTAATCAAAAGTTGACATGTCAAAGGGTTTGGTTTTTGGGTCGGAAACTGTCCATTTTGACCAAACTTGATTTTTTGGTCAAAAGTTGTCCCATTGGGTCATTAGGTTGGTGATTAAGTCAATGATTAACTAATTTGACCAAAGTTGACTTTTTGGCCAGAGATTGACTTTTTGGGTCAATAATTGGTTAACTAATTTGACTCAATGGGTCAACTTTTGACCAAAATTAACTTTTTTGTTAAATGTTGACATATTGGGCCAATGGGTTAGTTATTGGGTCAAGGATTGACCATTTTGACCAAATTTGACTTTTTTTTTGTTAAAACTTGTCATTTTGGGTCAATGGGTTGGTCATTGGGTCAAAAATTGACTATTTTGACCAAAGTTGACTTTTTGGTCAAAAGTTGACCTATTAGGACAATTGGGAGGCCTTTAGGTCAAAATCGATGTCGACCAAAAGTGACTTTTTGGTCAAAAGTTAACCTATTGGGTCAACGGGTTGGTCATTGGGTCAAGGATTGAC
The DNA here is from genome assembly GCA_022702705.1 of Papilionanthe hookeriana x Papilionanthe teres. NCBI lineage: Eukaryota > Viridiplantae > Streptophyta > Magnoliopsida > Asparagales > Orchidaceae > Papilionanthe > Papilionanthe hookeriana x Papilionanthe teres. Next base: position 60,054,732 of record CM040434.1, on the reverse strand, counting down.
CATTTTGACTAAAGTTGCTTTTTGGTCAAATGTTGACCTATTAGGTCAAGGATTAACCATTTTGACCATACTTGAATTTTTGGTCAAAGGTTGACATATTGGGTCAATAATTAGTAATTCGGTTAAAAATTGATTAGTTTGACCAAAATTGATTTTTTGGTTAAAAGTTGACCCATTGCGTCAATGGGGTGGTCTTTGTGTCAAAAATTGACCATTTTGACCAAAGTTGACTTTTTGGAGAAAAGATGACATATTTGGTCAATGGGTTAGAAATTGACCATTTTGACCAAACTTGACTTTTTTGTCAAATGTCGACCTATCGGTCAATGTGTCGCCATTAGTGTCAAGGATCGACCATTTTGACCAAAGTCGTCTTTTTGGTCAAAAGTCGACCTTTTGGGTCAATGGGTTTGTCATTACGGGTCATGGATTGATCTTTTTGACCAAAGTTGACTTTTTGGTAAAAGAATGACTTATTGGGTCAATAATTGGTCATTAGGTCAGAAATTGACTAATTTGACCAAAATGTACTTTTTGGTCAAATATTGACCTATTGGGTCAATGGGTTGCTCATTGGGTGAAGGATTAACCAATTTGACTAAAGTTGACTTTTTGGTCAAAAGTTAACATATTAGGTCAATTTTTTTATCATTGGGTCAGAAATTGACCATTTTGAACAAAGTTCACTTTTCGGTCAAAATTTCACCTGTTGGGTTAATGGGTTTGTCATTGGGTCTACGATTCACGATTTTAACCAAAGTTGACTTTTTGGTAAGAGATTGACTTATTAGGCAATTGTTGACCTCATTTTTGATGAGGTCATCTCTTCTTTTTAGTACTTAGGATCTAGCCTTAGGCTTTTCCTTTGTCTATCTTAGAGGACTAGAAGTGTAACCCACCACCTAGAATTTCAAACCACTTCTTAACTCCTCGCAAACTCCACAAATTTGATTGTAGACCCCTAATCACCTGGAGGTTGAAATCAAATGTGGAAGCTTAAAGGATGGGTTCCTATAGGACTCTTTGGCCTTAGGACCGCCACGGGTGGCCTGGTCCGGTGAGGACCGACTTACACATACACTACATTTATACACTACACTTTCACACACCTATACCCAACTCGATCTCCCGACTCATGAAAGTGATTCACATGGATGATCCTTAACCCCTAAGCCCTTGGCTAAGAGGGTTAAGAACAACATAGTGAATGCCTCAAATGAGTCCTCTCATGGCTCATATAGGCTTAATATAGCTTCATGGCTCAACCAAAATAATTTCATTTCACTTATATTCACCTAATCTTCAATTTTCCAAATTTTCAATTTTTGACCCCCGGGACCCTACACCCGCCTAGCCTACCCAAAACCCTTGAAATCCTCCAAAATTTCCAAATCACCCAAAATTCCTCAAAAGCAATCCCAAACATTTCCACATCACTCAAATTAAACATTCATAGCCAAAAATACCAAAAATTCCAAAAATACCTCCCAATACCCTCCAAATACCCAAAATACCCTTCTTGACCCAAAAATCCAAAAATTCAAAAAATTCCCAGAAAATCCCAAATATTTCCAATTTCATTTTTTTCAACTACACCATGGGCCAATTTTGTCAGTTCACCCTACTTTTATCAAAACCCCCAATTTGACCCATTTTAACCCAAAGTGAACCCAATGTCAAACCAAACCTACCCAATTCACCCAAATTCTGGTCCAATTCAATTCTAAACTTGAATTCAACATTCCCAACACCAATCTAGACCAAATACAAGTTCAATTTGATTGACATTTTGATCCAATTCCACTTTTGGACTTAAGGCCCAATTTGGACCCATGACCCAAACCTAACCCAAACTCACCCAATTCAACTCCAATTAACCCCAAATCTTTTCCAAACCTCCCTTAAAATCCCTACAAACAAAACACTAACATGATTTGCCCAACATTTATACCCAAACCCCACTTAAATTCAATCCAAAGCCAAAAAGCCCAATTTTTATCTTAACCCAAACCTAACCCAAATGAACCCAAACCCCAAAATCAAAGCCCAACCAAAGCCAAAACCTCTTTGAAACAGCCCTATAAACATTTCCCAACATTAATTTTACACCAATTTCAACATTAGTTCAACATTGGCCCAAATTAGCCCAATTTGACCTACATTGGCCACTTTACCAAAAAGCCCAAAGTTCATGACAAAGCCCACATGACATTTCCATTTGCCATCCATTTAATCAAAGCTATTCCCTAAGTTCCAATCCCATCATTAAATAATTCCAAATCAAGCCTCATGCCAAATCACCCCTAAATACCAAAATTTTTCTTAAATCCATTTCCATGAAATTGACTCAACTTTTCCCAAGCCAAAGGTGAGCCATGAAACCATTCTTAAGCCACATGCAAGCCATGTGAATTGTTTGACATGTGACCATACCACATCGGGTAAGAGGAGAGGGAGCTTTCCTTAATTCCTAAAAGTCTTTAACCTCACCCATGATACCCCTTAACCAAGATTTAATCCAAATATTCTTGGATAATGACATCACTCACCTTTCGATCAGCTAACCTAACTGATCTTCTCAGCCAAGGCTAGCCATGGGGAGGTGAACCTAACCCAAACAAATGGGTCGACCAAACCTAGCCAAGATTAGCCATATCCCCCATTCCATTTTGATCCAACCATTTTACACTTGGCAACTGCCAATTGAATACACTAAGCCCCAGCCCTGACCTCCCTGAGCTTGATGGTGACCTTTGCCTGGCCGGCCAGCACCAGGTCGCCGGAAAACACCACACCCGAGAGCTCACATGTGAGCCCAAAATTTAAATTCTCACCGTCGAGCCGCCCCATCCCCAATGGCCATTGTAGACTGTTCTTCTCTTGCCAAGAGCAGCTGATCCCAAGCCCTAACTCTCCCTGGGAGGCCCTCCATCCACCTCTATTTAAACCTGACCCCTCACGGCCATGAGAAGAGAGTTGCACAAACCTTGCCGAAACTCTGCCAAAATTGTTCTAAACCCTTCTCCATCCTTAGAGCAGTTGATCCCCAGTGTCAATTTGCCCTAATCCTCACCAACAAAACCCAATTTCTCGACTGAAATTTCACCCAAAACCAGGACACTTTGCCACAGTGAGCCAATCCTCAAATTGACTGGTCCTACACCTTCACTGGACCAAGAGGAGAAGTTCCCCACTGAAAGCCCCATCTCCGGGCCACCCAGTTGCTCCAGCCTCCAAGCTTTGTGATCGGCTGTGGTCGAAATCCTACCTAGACAATTCACCAGGCCAAGGGACTTCATCTGGAGCTTGCTGGGATCCAATCGAAGGTGAAACAACCCTCAGATCGAAGCCACACTTCTCTGAGCAAAGGTATGGCCTCACTCTTCTTCCCGAGCTTCTGAACATTCTCCAATTTCATTGAGTCAATTTTATACCACATAAACAGTATGGATATGTTCGTCTTCTCGAGACAAATCCATAAAGTATAAGAACGTTAAATTTGGTTAAGTATCGAGTGAGATCTTAGGCCTAGAAGATGGACGGTTCTCGGGTAAGGACGCCTGGGGACGATGAACGGATGCCGTTCATTTAATACACGCGCGGACGAATGGCCAGGATCGCGCCGGATCAGGAGATGGAATGACACAACGGGCCCCCGGAGCGCCGAGTCAGATGGCGGCGTCGAATCGGAGAGCGCCACGCGGCGTTTCGGAGCTGCCGAGGTTGACGCGGCGCCGCGTGGATAAATAGAAAATTAGGGTATTTTTCTATTTATTTAATTCCCTAAACTTCAAAAATCCATAACTTTGTGTAGGAAAATCAGAAAAATAAAATAAAAATACACTCTTGCTCAGTGAACAGAGGAGAATAATGTGGAAAAGAAATCATTTAATTTAATCAAGTATTTTATTTTTAATGATTTATTTCCCTTCTGCATTGTTTTAATTCTCCATGCATATAGAGAATTCACCATGACATGAGATCATAGGGCTTTTGAAGCCTCTGAATTTGGGAACATTCCCTGAATTTTCTAAAGTCAGAGACCATCCCTATGAGAAGTTATTGATTTTTCAAATTCATGTTACTATTTTGAGTATTTTAATTCCAGTAATTAGCATGTTGTGAAATAAATTCTAGAAAAATTTGGTGATATTTCTTATGACCAGAGGACCCTAGGAAAAATAGGTTTTGAACTAGTTCATTTAAAATGACCCTAATTGGCTTAAACACCTAAAATAGCTCCTTAATTAATTAGAGCTAATCATACATCAAATTGACTTGAAATCAATTCTCCACTGAACTTTAGGATCAGAGGAACCCACCATAAAAATTTGAAGTCAATTGGACTTGGTTAGCCCTACTAAATGGGTTGATTAAGCCATTTAGCCAATTTAAACTTTAAAAATTCATAACTTTCAAAATACTTTTCAAAAATTCACCAAATTGGTTTTGGAGCCTCTCTGATATCAGGGAAATTTAAGAAAAATAGAATTGTAATTTTCTAAAAAAGTTGATTTTTTGTATTATTTTAATATTTTAATAATTAAAAAAATTATAAAAATCACAAAAATAACAAAATTCACCAAAATGTTACACTTTGAATTTTAATCACTTAGGAACAAATCCCATATTTTTCTTAGGTCTATTTAATGAGATATTAAATTTTAAAGCCCTAGGGTAATTTTAAAATTAAAAAATATGTATTTTCGAGCATTTTCACTAAAATAATTATAATAATCAAAGAAAAATCAGAAAATTGTAAAAATTAATTCTCTGATTTCCTTGATATCAGAGAGAGTTTTGAAAAATATAAAATTAATTTTTCAACCTTTACTTTATTTTTAAATTAATTAATACTCCAAAACTTAAAATAATTATAATAAAAATAATATAGTTCAAAAAATCACCAAAATTGGTCCAAGTGGTCCTCTGGTCATTAGGAATGTCCCATAATTTTCTTAAGGACAGAAATTTTTCCTTGGTCATGTTATTAAATTTTCCTTGGAAATCCGTATTTTCTACCAAAATAATTATATAAATAAATTAAATACAGAAAAATCACATTTTCTCCTCTCATGTCTTTATTGACATATGAGTGAAGTCACATAAAAAATTTCAAGTTCATTTAAGCTCAATTTAGTGAGTTATGAAATTGTTAAGCTTGAAGGGCAAAGTGGTAATTAAAAATTTTAACCTTTAATTAAAACTTTAGGTTTTAATAAAAATTAACAAGTAAGATATTTGATCTTAATCTGATTTGGATGATTGAAATTTAAATAATTAAAGGGTAGAAACCTATTAAACAATTTAAAAATAAGTGAAATAAACCTTAATTAAATAATTGATTAAATTTGGAAGAATGATAAAGTTGGAATTATTAAATAGGGATATTATTATTAGGAAGAAATTTATTCTTTGATCTAAGGATCCCTAAATTAATAAATCTCAATAATATTTAATTCCTAATTAAAATGATAATTCAAATTTAAGTTTTAAAATGTTAAAGGACTTAATCATTAAAATTAAAAATAAAATTAAATTAAAGATTAAATTAAATTAAATCAAACAAATTAAATTAAAGATTAAATTAAATTAAATCAAACAAATTAAATTAATTTAAATTAAATTAAATCAAATGAATTAAATTAAATTAAATTGAACAAATTAAATTAAATTGAATTAAATTTAATTAAAATTAAAATTAAATTAATTAAATAAAATAAAAAATAATAACAGTAATTAAATTAAATTAAATTAAATAAAATAAAATTAAATTAAAAAAATATATATAATAATAAATAATTAAATCAAATTAAATCAAACAAATTAAAGTAAATCATATTAATTTAAATTAAACCAAATTAAATTAAATTAAATTAAATTAAAAATAATAAAATCAAGTTAAATTTAAAATTAAATTAAATTAAATAAATCAAATTAAAAAACTAAACCAAATTAAATTAAATTAAATTGAATTAAATAACATCATTAAATATAAAGCAACTTGAACACTATTCCAAATTTAAATCCGATAACTGAAATTAAATTAAATCACAAATCATTTGAACATCAATTTGCCCTCGAAAGCTTTGGTTATCATAACTCCTAAATAGAACATTAAATGAAATGTTACCCCACTTATAGGATATTCAAATGTCCTAGTTCACCGAGCAAGATAACAAAACTCGAATTCTCGGACGATTAATTCATTTGTATAATTAAATTCATTTGGACTTAAAACAATTCCAACAATATTGAAAAGATGTTTGAGATTCTTCTTAAGCACTTCCTCAATATGATAGGATACTTATAAGAACAATTGAACTTAATTATTCTTTGATGAAAAAAATCATCCTCAAACTAAAACACAAGAACCTAGACGTCATAGGAAATGACTAGCTGTAGGATTAGGAATTTGGTAGAAAACCATAACCCTTCCCTTAGCTTTACCTAGGAACTTGCTTAAATATTCTAATTGTGTTTTAAGTGCAGCTTGGGATGACGGGAAGACCCTCCAGGTACGCTTTTATTTTATTGCAATTTACATTATTGCAATTTCTTTAATCGCATCGCACTTACTTTTTCTTGCATGATAAATAACTGTTACATAAAAACCCACACCTTTAGGATAGTCCCTAAAACTGAAACCAAAACTAAATTAAAAGTCATTACAAGATAAAATCCACTGCCACAACATCTCAAAATATAAAACAACTCAAAATTTAATCACAAACAGAACACAAAACTACAATTACAACTAAATTAAAACGTCCTGTTGGATGATCGGGAATACCTCGGATGATGAAACCTACGTATTGCTAACGGGATTTCCCACGGTCTAAATGAAAGTGTGGAACTCATTTAGTTGAGTTTAACAAATTCATCTGGACTAAGTGAATCCGATAAAAATAACGATGCGCGAAGGATGGAACCGTGGGATCTTAATCGGTGTTGTTATAATCAACTTTAAGATTTGTTTTAAATAAAATATAAAAAAAAGACACTTGGAAATTAAGATTTTCTCTAAACCAAAACACTTTTCTCATCTCCTGATTTATGACTTCTAAAACTAAACCTCTGCAACAACAAGGAGCTCGGAGCATGGTGGGCGACACGGCCATCGTCATCAATGAAAACTCGAATCTACATCAAAGAAACCATTCTTAGAATTAAATAACCAAGACATAGGACTTCGAGGTAGTTTCGCCTAGTGCAACATAAATCCTCGACCTTTTGTTAGGCATTTGCATGATCATGTCATGTAAATTAAGCCCTAACCGGTCTTAGGACTCCGAGGTAGTCGTTTAGTACGACATAAACCCTCATATCTTCGAGGTTATTTGTATGATCATGTCATACAAATATAAGTCCTAATTAATTAAAATTGGCAAGATCAAAACATTAAATAAATATTAGGACTTTCCTAAATTCAAGCCAAACAACAGGATAGTCGGGAAATTACCGAAGTTCACTTCGAATCTGTAATTTCTCCTACCTTTCTTCCGTTGAATTCCCAAAACAAAATGTTCCAAACTTGATCCATTCCCTATTGAAATTCCAAAATTCAATCCCTTGAAAACCCTAAACTTTGAAATTCTTGAGAGCAGAATTACTAATTATTATCGAGAGTTTTCTTAGGTGATTCCCTTCACTTATGATGTAATTAACTATAGGGGCTTGCCCTTATAGGGAATTTTAAAGAACCTAGGTAATATAAACCCTGTTTAATGCTTTCATATTAAGTAGGGGAATTTGTCGGCTTATAAAATTGGTTCGCAGACCAAACGGATGTCACAAATCTTCTAGTTTATTTAATCGAGCCCGATCGTCAAGCAGTGTGCCTATTCTTCGGTGCTCGTCTATATAAACTATTTGGGGTGTGAGGTCGGTTTGATTTCATATCTTAAAATCCTCAAATTTAAAAATTATTTTTAAAATCAAATACTACTTTTCAAATTATTTATTTAAATAAAATTAAAAATTCGCCGACAATTTCTGTAGGCGACCCCACTTTCAAAATAAAACACACAACCTAAAAATATGCCGACAGCAATAATTGGTCATTAGATCAAAAATTGACCATTTTAACCAAAATTGACTTTTTGGTTAAAAGTTGACCTATTGAGCAATATGTTGGACATTGGGTCAAGGATTGATCATTTTGACCAAAGTTGACTTTTTTGTCAAATGTTTACCATTGAGTCAATGGGTTGGTCATTGGTTTAGAAATTGACCATTTTAACCAAAGTTGGCTTTTTGGTCAAAAGTTGACCTATTGGGTCAATGGGTGGTCATTAGGTTAAAAATTACTATTTTAAACAAAAATGACTTTTTGGTCAAAAGTTTATCAAAAGTTGACCTATTGGGTCAATGGGTATGTCATTGGTTCATGGATTGACCAATTTGACAAAAGTTAACTTTTAGGTCAAAAGTTGACATATTGTGTTAATTGGTTGGTCATTGGGTCAAGGATTGACCATTTTGACCAAAGTTGACTTTTTGGTCAAAAGTGACCTATTGGGTAAACGGGTTGGTCATTGGGTCAAGGATTGAACATTTAGACCAAAGTTGACTTTTTGGTCAAAAGTTGACCTATTGGATCAATGGGTTGGTGATTGGGTTAGAAATTGACCATTTTTACCAAAGTTCACTTTTGGTCAAAAGTTGACCTTTTGGGTCAATGGCGTGGTCATTTGGTCAAAAATTGATTTTTTTTTACCGAAATTAACTTTTTGGTCAAAAGTTAACCTATTGGGTCATTGGGTTAAGGATTGACTATTTTGAACAAAGTTGACTTTTTGGTCAAACGTTTACGTAACTAGTCAATTGGTTGGTCATTGGATCAAGGATTGATCATTTTGAGCAAAGTTGACTTATTTGCCAGAGAATAACTTATCGGATCAATAATTGGTCATTAGGTCAAAAATTGATTATATTTACCAAAATTGAATTTTTGGTCAAATGTTGACCCATTGAAACAACGGGGTGGTCATTGTGTTAGAAATTGACCATTTTGACCAAAGTTGACTTTTTGGTCAAAAGTTGACCTATAGAGTCAAGGGTTTGGTCATGGGTCAGAAACTGACCATTTTGACCAAACTTGACTTTTTTGGTCAAAAGTTGACCTATTGTATCAATGTTTTGGTCATTAGGTCATTGATTGATATTTTGACCAAAGTTGACTTTTTGGCCATAGATTCACTTATTAGGTTAATAATTTTTCATTAGGTCAAAAATTTACTATTTTGACCAAAATTGAATTTTGGTCAAAAGTTGACCCATTGGGTCAACGGGGTGGTCATTGGGTCAGAAATTGACCATTTCGAACAAAGTTGACTTTTTGGTCAAAAGTTGACTTATTCGGTCAATGAGATGGTCATTAGGTGAAAAATTAACTATTTTTACCAAAATTTAATTTAGTTGACCTATTGGGTCAATGGGTTGGTCATTGGGTCAAGGATTGACCAATTTGACCAAAATTACCTTTTTGGTCAAAAGTTGATATATTGAGTCAAGTTTTTGGTCATTGGATCAAAATTTACCATTTTCATCAAAGTTGACTTTTTGGTCAAAGTTTGATCGGTTGGGTTATTGGGTTTCTCATTGGGTCAAAGATTGACCATATTTGACTTTTTGGTAAGAGATTGACTTATTGAGCAATAATTGGTCAGTAGGTCAAAAATTGTTTTTTTTACAAAAATTAAGTTTTTGGTTTAAAGTTCACCTATTGGGTCAATTTGTTGGTCATTGGGTCAATGATTGATCATTTTGACTAAAGTTGGCTTCGTAGTTAAATGTTGACCATTGGTCAATGGGTTGGTCATTGGGTCAGAAATTGACCATTTTAACCAAGTTGTCTTTTTGGTCAAAAGTTGACCTATTGGGCCAATAAGTGGTCATTATGTTAAAAATAGACTATTTTGACCAAAATTAAATTTCTGGTTAAAAGTTGAACCATTGGATCATTGGGTATGTCATTGGTTCAAGGATTGACCATTTTGACTAAAGTTGACTTTTAGGTCAAAAGTTGACATGTTGGGACAATTGGTTGGTCATTGGGTCAATGATTGACCATTTTGACCAAGGTTGACTTTTTGGTCAAAAGGTGACCTATTGGGTCAATGGGTTCATCATTGGGTCAAGGATTGACAATTTTTACCAAATTTGACTTTTTGGTCAAAAGTTGACCTATTAGGGCAATGGGTTTGTCATTTGGTCAAGGATTTACCATTATGACCAAAGTTGACTTTTTGGTCAGAAATTGACTTATTGGGTAAAATATTGGTCATTAGGTCAAAAGTTTACTATTTTAACAAAAATTAACTTTTTGTTCAAATGTTACCCGATTGGGTCAATGGCTTGGTCATTGGGTCATGAATTGACCTTTTTAGTTAAAGTTCACTTTTTGGTCAAAAGTTAACCTATTGGATTAATGGGTTTGTCATTAGGCCAAAAATTGAACATTTTGACCAATGTTAACTTTTTGGTCAAAAGTTAACCTATTGGGTGAATGGGTTGTCATTAGGTAAAAAATAGACTATTTTGACCGAAATTGACCTTTTGCTCAAACGTTGACCTATTAGGTTAATGTGTTGGTCATTGGGTCAAGGATTGACCATTTTGACCAATGTTGACTTTTTGTTCAAAAGTGGACCTATTGGGTCAATGGTTTGGTCATTGGGTAAAGGATTGACCATTTTAAAGAAAGTTGAAATTTTGGTCAGAGATTGACTTATTGGGTGGTCAATTATTGGTCACTAGGCCAAAAATTGACTATTTTGACCAAAATAAATTTTTTGGTCAAAAGTTGACCCATTGAGTCAACAAAGTGGTCGTTAGGTCAGAAATTAACCATTTTGACCAAAGTTGACTTTTTGGTCAATTGTTGAACTATTAGATCAATGGGTTGGTCATTGGGTGAAGGATTGACAATTTTGATAAAATTTGACTTTTTAGCCAAAAGTTTACATATTGAGTCGATGAGTAGTTCATTGGGTCAGAAATTGACCATATTGACCATAGTTGACTTTCTGGTCAAAAATTAACCTATTGGGTGAATTGGGTGGTCATTAGGTAAAAAATTGATTATTTTGACCAAAGTTGACTTTTTGGTCAAAAGTTGACATGTTGGGTCAATTGGTTGGTCATTAGGTCAAGGATTGACCTTTATGGCTAAAGTTGAATTTTTGGTCAAAAGTTGACCTATTGGGTCAACGGGTTGGTAATTTGGTTAAAAATTGACCATTTTAAGCAAAGTTGACTTTTTTCTCAAAGTTTCACCAATATGGTTTATGGCGTGGTCATTAAGTCAAAAAATGAAAATTTTGACCAAAATTGATTTGGGTCAATGGGTTAGTCATTGGGTCAAGGATTGATCATTTTGACTAAATTTAACTTTTTTTTGTTAAAACTTGTCCTATTGGGTCAATGAGTTGGTCATTGGGTCATTAATTGACCTTTTTGACCAAAGTTGACTTTTTGGTCAAAAGTTGAGCTATTAGGACAATCAGGTGGCCATTAGGTAAAAAATTGATAATTTTGACCAAAAGTGACTTTTTGGTCAAAAGTTGACCTATTGGCTCAACGGGTAGGTCATTGGGTCAAGTATTGACCAATTTGACTAAAGTTGACTTTTTGATCAAAAGTCGACCTATTAGGTCAAGGATTGACCATTTTGACCAAAATTGACTTTTTGGTCAGAAATTAACATGTTGGGTCAATAATTAGTAATTCGGTCAAAAATTAATTTTTTGACTAAAATTGAATTTTTTATTTAAAGTTGACGCATTGAGTTAATGGGGTGGTCATTATGTCGAAAATTGACCATTTTCACCAAAGTTGACTTTTTGGTCAAAAGATGACATGTTAGGTCAATGGGTTGGTCATTGAATTAGAAATTGAATATTTTGACCAAAGTTGACTTTTCTGTCAAAAGTTGACCTGTTGGGTCAATGAGTTGGCCATGAGGTCAAGGATTGACCAGTTTGACCAATGTTAACTTTTTGGTCAAAAGTTGACCTTTCGTGTCAATGGGTTGGTCATTGGGTCATGGATTGATCATTTTGACCAAAGTTGATTTTTTGGTAAAAGAATGACTTATTGGGTCAATAATTGGTCATTATGTCAAAAATTGACTAGTTTGACAAAAATGTACTTTTTGGTTAAATATGGACCTATTGGGTCAATGGGTTGCTTTTTGGGTCAAGGATTGACCAATTTGACCAAAGTTGACTTTTTGGTCAAAAGTTGCCATATTAGGTCAATTTTTGTTCATTAGGTCATAAGTTAAACATTTTGATCAAAGTTGACTTTTCGGTCAAAATTTGACCAGCTGGGTCAATGGGTTTGTCATTGGGTCAAGGATTGACCCTTTTAACCAAAGTTAACTTTTTGGTAAGAGATTGACTTAATAGGCAATAATTGGCCATTAGGTCAAAAATTGACTATTTTGACAAAAATTGACTTTACGTCAAAAAGTTGACCTATTGGGTCAATGTCTTGGTCATTTGGTCAAGGATTGATCATTTTGAGCAAAGTTGACTTTTTGGTCAGATGTTGACCATTGGGTCAATGGACTGGTCATTGGTTCGGAAATGATCATTTTAACCAAAGTTGACTTTTTGGTCAAAAGTTGACCTATTGGGTCAATGGGTGGTCATTAGATTAAAAATTATTATTTTAAAGAAAAATGACTTTTTGGTCAAAAGTTGATCAAAAGTTGACCTATGGGTCAATGGGTATGTCATTGGTTCAAGGATTGACCATTTTGACAAAAGTTGACTTTTAGGTCAAAAGTTGACATATTGGATCAATTAGTTGGTTATTGGATCAAGGATTGGCCATTTTGACCAAAGTGGACTTTGTGGTCAAAAGTTGACCTATTGGGTAAACGGGTTGGTCATTGGATCAAGGATTGAATATTTAGACCAAAGTTGAATTTTTGGTCAAAAGTTGACCTATTGGATCAATGGGTTGGTCATTGGGTTAGAAATTAACCATTTTTACCAAAGTTGACTTTTGGTCAAAAGTTGACCTTTTGGGTCAATGTGGCGGTCATTAGGTCAAAAATTGATTTTATTGACCGAAATTAACTTTTTGGTCAAAAGTTGACCTATTGGGTCATTGCGTTAAGGATTGAACATTTTGACCAAAGTTGACTTTTTGGTCAAACATTTACCTAACTGGTCAATCAGTTGGTCATTGGGTCAAGGATTGACCATTTTGTGCAAAGTTAACTTTTTGGCCAGAGAATGACTTACCGGGTCAATAATTGGTCATTAGGTCAAAAATTGATTATATTGACCAAAATTAAATTTTTGGTCAAAAGTTGATCCATTGGAACAACGGGGTGGTCATTCTGTCAGAAATTGACCATTTTGACCAAAGTTGACTTTTTGGTCAAAAGTTCACCTATTGAGTCAAGGGTTTGGTCATGGGGTGAAAAACTAACCATTTTGATCATACATTGACTTTTTCGGTCAAAAGTTAACCTATTAGGTCAAAGTTTTGGAAATTAGGTCATTGATTGACATTTTGACCAAAGTTGAATTTTTTGTCAGAGATTGACTTATTGGGTCAATAATTTGTCATTTGGTCAATAATTAATAATTTTGACCAAAATTGAATTTTTGGTCAAAAGTTGATCCATTGGGTCAACGGGGTGGTCATTGGGTCAGAAATTAACCATTTCGAACAAAGTTGACTTTTTGGTCAAAAGTTGACCAATTCGGTCAATGAAATGGTCATTAGGTCAAAATTGACAATTGGGTCAATGGATTGGTCATTGCGTCATTGATTAACCATTTTGACCAAAGTAGACTTTTTGGTGAAAAGTTGTACTATTGGGTAAATGGGTTAGTCATTGTGTCAATGATTAACAGTTTTGACCAAACCTGACTTTTTGGTAAGAGATTGACTTATTGGGTCAATAATTGGTTAGTAGGATAAAAATTGATTTTTTTTTACCAAAATTGACTTTTTTTTATCAAAACTTGACCTATTGGGTCAATGGATTGATTATTGGGTCAAGAATTGACCATTTTGACCAAAGTTGACTTTTTGGTCAAAAGTTGACCTATTGAGTCAATGGGTTGGTCATTGGGTTAGAATAGACCATTTTGACCAAAGTCAACTTTTTTGTCAAAGTTGACATATTGGGTTAATTGGGTGGTCATTAGGTCAAAAATTGATTATTTTGACCAAATTACTTTTTGGTCAAAAGTTGAGCGATTGGGTCATTGGGTCAAAGATTGACCATATTTGACTTTTTGGTCAAAAGTTAACCTATTGGGTTAATGGGTTGGCCATTAGGTCAAGGATTTACCATTTTGACCAAAGTTGACTTTTTGGTCAAAAGTTGTCCTATTGAGTCAATGGGTTGGTCATTGGGTCAGAACTTGACCATTTTGACCAAAGTCGAATTTTTGGTCAAAGTTGACATATTGGGTCAATTGTGTGGTTATTAGGTCAAAAATTGACTATTTTAATCAAAACTGTTTTTTGGTCAAAGGTTGATCTATTCGGTCATTGGGTCAAAGATTGACCATTTTGACAATAATTGAGTTTTTCATCAAAAGTTAACCTATTAGGTCAATGGGTTGGTCATTGGGTCAAAGTTTGACCATTTTGACCATAGTTGACTTTTTGGTTAAAAGTTGACCGATTGGGTCAATGGGTTGGTATTTAGATCAAGGATTGAACATTTTAATCAAAGTTGACTTTTTGGTCAAAAGTTGACCTATTGGATCAATGGTTTGGTCATTGTGTCGAAATTAAACATTTTGACCAAAGTTGACTTTTGGTCAAATGTTGAACTTTTGGGTCAATGGGGTGGTCATTAGGTCAAAAATTAATCTTTTTGTCTGAAATTGACTTTTTAGTCAAAAGTTGACCTATTGGGTCATGGGTCAAGGATTAATAATTTTGACCAAAGTTTACTTTTGGGTCAAAAGTATACCTATTTGATCAATCAGTTGGTCATTGATTGGTTCAAGGATTGACCATTTTGGCAGAAGTTAACTTTTCTATCAGAGTTTTACTTATTCGGTCAATAATTGTTCATTAGGTCAAAAATTGACTATTTTGACGAAAATTTAATTTTTGGTCAAAAGTTTACCTATTGGGTCAATTGGTTGGTCATTTAGTGAAGGATTGACCATTTTGACCAAAGTTGACTTTTTGGTCAGAGATTAACTTATTGGGTCAATAATTGGTCATTAAAATTGACTATTTTAGCCAAAATTAAATTTTTGGTCAAAATTTGACCCACTCGGTCAACAGGTGGTCATTGGGTCAGAAATTAACGATTTAGACCAAAGTTGACTTTTTGGTCAAAAGTTGACCTATTGAGTCAATGACATGGTCATTAGGTTAAAAATTGACTATTCGGTCAACCCATTGTACCAGTCAGATGATCTGACATGTCATCTCAGTTCGGTTTTGTACGCATGATCTACTTTTGGGTGCTTGTCAACATATGATCAGTTGTACTACTTTTAGCAGAATTAATGAAATTTTCTATTTTTCGGAAATGATTTTTTTTCAGCGCGATAGTCGAAAGCCGTTGAACCACGTGTTTGGTTCCAAAATGAAAAGGACAAAAAGAATGATGCAGAAGAAAAGGATAAAAAGAAAACACGATGAAATTAAAAATGAAATGAACCTGAAACATAGATCAGATGAAAATGAAATTAAAATGAAATCAAAATCGAAATTTAAAATAAAACTTTAAATCAAATGAAAGAAAGTAAAACAAAACAAATTGAAAGAAAATGATGAGTTGAAAACAAAACAAAATGATAATTTTCTCTTTTTCTCTCTCTCGAGATTCTTAATCACTGCACTCATCTTCAAATCCCTCGCTTTTGCTGGCACTCCGCAAAATTTGGCGCATTTCACACAGCGATGCTTCTCACAAATTCAAAATATCTTGAAATTCTCCAAATCTTGCAATGGCTACCTGTTGACCTCATTTTTGATGAGGTCTTCTCTTCTTCTCTTTAGTACTTAGGATCTAGCCTTAGGCTTTTCCTTTGACTATCTTAGAGGACTAGAATTGGGACCCACCTTTTAGAAATTCAAACCACTTCTTAACTCCCCGCAAACTCCACAAACTTGATCGTAGACCCCTAATCACCTGAGGGTTGAAATCAAATGTGGAAGTTTAAAGGATGAGTTCCTATAGGACTCTTTGGCCCTAGGACCGCCACCGGTGGCTCGGTCCGGTGAAGGGGCCGACTTACACACACTACACTTATACACTACACCTACACACTACACTTCCACATACCTCCTAAAACCACACCCATACCTAACTTGACCTCCCGACTCATGTAGGTGATTCACATGGATGGTCCTTAACCCCTAAGCCCTTGCGCAAGAGGGTTAGGAACAACATAGTGGATGCCTCAAATGAGTCCCTTCATGGCTCATGTGGGCTTGATATGGCTTCATGGCTCAACCAAAATGACTTCTTCCCACTTACATTCACCCAATCGTCAATTTCCCAAATTTTCAATTTTTGACCCCCGGGGCCCTACACCTACTTAACCTACCAAAAAAAGAAAAACCCTTGAAACTACCCAAAATTCTCAAAAATTTCCAAATTACCCAAAATTCTCCAAAATCAATCCCAAACATTTCCACATCACTTAAACTGATCATCCATACCCAAAAATACCAAAAATTCCAAGAAAACCTCCCAATACCCTCCAAATACCCAAAATACCCCTCTTGGCCTAAAAATCCAAAAATTCAGAAAATTCCCAGAAAATTCCAGAAAATCCCAAATATTCCCAATTTCATTTTGTCCAACTACACCATGGGCCAATTTTGTCAATTTACCCTACTTTTGTCAAACCCCCAATTCGACCCATTTTAACCCTAAGTGCACCCAATGTCAAACCAAACCTACCCAATTGACCCCAATTTTGGTCCAATTCAATTCTAAACTTCAATTCAATATCCCCAATACCAATCTAGACCAAATCCAAGTCTAATTTGATTGACATTTGGATCCAATCTCACTTTTGGCTTTAAAGCCCAATTTGGACCCATGACCTAAACCTAACCCAAACTCACCCAATTCAACTCCAATTAACCCCAAATCTTTTCTAAATCTTCCTTAACAATCCCACAAACAAAAAACTAACATGATTTACCCAAAATTTAAACCTAAACCCCACTCAAATTCAACCCAAGGTTAAAGGGCCCAATTTTGACCTAAACCCAAACCTAACCCAAATGAGCCCAAACCCCAAAATCAAAGCCAAACCAAAGTAAAAACCTCTTTGAAACACTCCCATAAACATTTCTCAACATTGATTTTATATCAATTTCAACCCTAGCCCAAAATTAGCCCAAGTTAGCCTAATTTGACCTACATAGGCCCACTTACCAAATAAATCAAAATTCAAACCAATTCAACTCCAAATCACATCAAATTGATTCCAAGCCCTTCATAGAACATCCCTAAACCAATTATGACATTTATTTGACAAAGTTCTTCACAAAATTTTTATCCAAATGCCCATCTTAAAATCAAAAGCCCATTTCCCTTAAACTTTCCTAAAAGCCCACTTCACCACATCCAAAGGCCCAAAATCTACCCTAAAGCCCACATGACATCTCCATTTGTCATCCACTTAATTAAATCCATTACCTAAGTCCTAAATTCACCATCAAATTATTCCAAATCAAGTTTCATACAAATTTCCATCAAATTACAAAAAAATTCTTAAAACCCATTTTCATGAAATTGACCAAACCTTTTCCCAAGCCAAAGGTGAGCCATGCAAGCCATGGACAAGCCACATGAAGCCATGGAAGGCTTGACATGTGATCAAGCCATTAATGGTAAAAGGAGGGGCCCCTTTCCTAATCCTCCTTAACCCCTTTTTTACCTTAAGCATGTCACACACTAAACCATGCTTAGCCACCTCATCATGGATGGAGACCACACCACTCTCCCTTGGCTGACCCAATCGATCCTCTCAGCCCAAAATCAGAGCCATGGGGATGTGCACCCAACCCAAATCAATGGGTTGACCAAATTAAGGCCAAAATGACCCCCTCTCCATTCCATTTTAATTCAAACACTTTACACATGTCCAAGCCCGATCGACTTCACCATTGCCAAGCCCCGACCTCCCCGGTCGAGATGGTGACCCGTGCCTGCCGGCCAGCCTCCCGGATCGCCGGAAAACACCACACCCGAGAGCATCATGTGAGCCCAAGCTTGGAATTCTCACCTGCTGAGTTGCCCCATGCCCAATGGCCACCATGGCTGTTCTTCTCCTCACCAGAGCAGCTGATCCCATGCCTCAACTCCCCCTGGGAGGCCCTCCACCCTCTCCTATTTAAACTCCACCCCTCTCGGCCATGGGAGGAGCTGAGCACAAACCTTGCCGAAACTCTGCCAAAATTGTTCCGGACCCTTCTCCACCCTGTAGAGCGATTGATCCCCGGTGTCAATTTGCCCTAATCCCCATCGACAAAATCCGATTTCCCAACCGAAATTCCACCCAAAACCAGGACACTTCTCCACGAGTGAGCCAATTCCCAAATTGATTGGTTCTACACCTTCACCGGACCGAGGGAAGGTGTCCACCAGCAAAAGCCCCATCTCCGGTGCCACCCGGTTGCTCCAGCCTCCAAGCTTTGTGATCGGGCTTGGTCGAAATCACATCCGGACAATTCACTGGACCAGGAGACTTCATCCGGAGCTTCGCCGGGATCCAATCGAAGGTGCAACAACTCTCAGATTGAAGCCACACTTCTCTGAGCAAAGGTATGAGCTAATTCTTCATCCCGAGCTTCTGGAGATTCTCCATTTCAAATGCCTTAGTTTCAATGCATGATAGCCGTATAGATGTGTTCGTCTCTTCAAGACGAATCCATAGAGCATAAGAACATAAAAATCCATTGAGTATCGAGTGAGATCTTAGGGATTTAGTGTGGACGGCTCTCGGGTGAGGACGCTCGGGGACGATGAACGGATGTCGTCCATTCAATACACGCGCGGACGAACGGCTCAGATGGCGTCGGACCAGGAGATGGTACGAGAACCGCGGGGCCCGGCCGCCGACTCGGGTGGCGGCGTCGAATGGGAGCGCGACGCGTGTGCGTTCGGAGGCTGCCGAGGTCGACGCGGTGCCGCGTGGATAAATAGAAAATTAGGGTATTTTTCTATTTATTTAATTCCCTAAACTTCAAAAATTCATATCTCCGTGTAGAAAAATCGAAAAAATAAAATAAAAATACCCTCTTGCTCGGTGAACGAGAGGAGAATAATGTGGAAAAGAAATCATTTAATTTCATCAAGTATTTTATTTTTTATAATTTATTTACTCTCTGCATTATTTTAATTCTCCATGCATGCATACAATTCACCATGGCATGAGACCACGAGACTTTTGAAGCCTCTGAATTTGGAAACATTCTCTGAATTTTCTAAAGTCAGAGGCCATCCCTATGAAGAGTTATTGATTTTTCAAGTTCATGTTACTGTTTTGAATATTTTAATTCCAATAAATAGCATGTTGTGAAATAAATTCTAGGAAAATTGGGTGATGTTCATTATGACCAGAGAACCCAAGGAAAAATAGGTTTTGACTTAGTTCATTTAAAACAACCCTAATTGGCTTAAACACCCAAAATAGGTCTTTATTTAATTAGAGTTAACCAGGCATCAAATTGACTTAAAATCAATTCTCCACTGACCTTTAGGATCAGAGGAATCCACCATAAATGTTTGAGGTCAATTGGACTTGGTTAGCCCCACTAATTGGGTTGATTAAGCCACTTAGCCATTTTAAACTTTAAAAATTCATAACTTTTAAAATACCTTTCAAAAATTCACTAAATTGGTTTTGGGGCCTCTCTGATATCAGGGGAATCTAAGAAAATTAAAATTTCAATTTTCTAAAAAAGTTGATTTTTAATAATATTTTAATATTTTTAATAATTAAAAAATAATAAAAATCACAAAAATAATAAAATTCACCAAAATGTCACATTATGAATTTTAATCACATAGGAACTAATCCCACATTTTTCTTAGGTCTATTTAGTGAGATATTAAATTTTAAAGCTTTAAGGTAATTTTAAAATTAAAAAAATGTATTTTCTAGCATTTTCACTAAAATAATTATAATAAACCATAGAAAAATCAGAAAATTGCAAAATTTGCTTCTTTGATTTCCTTGATATCAGAGAGATTTTTAAAAAATATAAAATTCTTTTTTCAGCATTTATTTTATTTTTAAATTAATTAACACTCCAAAACTTAAAATAATTATAATAAAAATAATATAATTCAAAAAATCACCAAAATTGGTCTAAGTGGTCCTCTGGTCATTAGGAATGTCCCCTAATTTTCTTAAGGACAGAAACTTTCCCTTGGTCATGTTATTAAATTTTCCTTGGAAATCTCTATTTTCTACCAAAAATAATTATATAAATAAATTAAATACAGAAAAATCACATTTTCTCCTCTCATGTCTTTATTGACATATGAGTGAAGTCACATAAAAATTTCAAGTTCATTTGAGTTTAATTTAGTGAGTTATGAAATCATTAAGCTTAAAGGGTAAAATGGTAATTAAAATTTTAACCCTTAATTAAAACTTTAGGTTTAATAAAAATTTAACAAGTAAAATATTTGATCCTAATCTGATTTGGATGATTGAAATTTAAATAATTAAAGGGTAGAAACCCATTAAATAATTTTAAAATGATTAAACTTTAATTAAATAATTGATTAAATTTGGAAGAATAATAAAATTGGAATTATTAAAATAGGGATATTATTAGGAAGAGATTTATTCTTTAATTTAAAAATCCCTAAATTAATTATCTCATTAATATTCAATTCTTAATTAAAATGATAACTCAAATTTAAAATATTAAAAGACTTAATCATTAAACTAAAATTAAATTATTAAACTCTTTTAAAAAAAATTCAATTAAAATTAAAAAAAATAAAATTAAATTAAAATTAAATTAAATTAAATAAATTAAATTAAATTAAATCAAATTAAATTAAATTAAACAATTAAATTAAACTAAATTAAATTAAATAAATTAAATTAAATTGAATAATTAAATTAAATTAAATTAAATAAATTAAATTAAATTGAATAATTAAATTAAATTAAATTAAATAAATTAAATTAAATTGAATAATTAAATTAAACTAAATTAAATTAAATAAATTAAATTAAATTGAATAATTAAATTAAACTAAATTAAATTAAATAAATTAAATAAATTAAATTAAATTGAATAATTAAATTAAATTAAATTAAATTAAATTAAATTAAATCAAATTAAATTAAAACTAAATCAAATCAGATTAATTAATGTAACATCAAATCAAATTAAATTGAATTAAATTGAATTAAATTAAATTAAAACTCAATTAAATTAAATTAAATTAAATTAAATATAACATCACCTAAAACAAAAAGAAATTAAATATAAAGCAACTTGAACACTATTCCAAATTTAAACTCATTAATTGAAATTAAACTAAATCACAAACCATCTGAACACCAATTTACCCTCAAATGCTTTAGTCATCATAACTCCTAAATAGAACATTAAATGAAATGTTACTGCACTTATATGATATTCAAATGTCCTAGTTCACTGAGTAAGATAACAACGAAACTTGAATTCTCGGACGATTAATTCATTTGTATAATTAAACCCATTTGGACTTAAAACAATCCTAGAAATATTGAAAAGATGTTTAAGATTTGTCTTAAGCACTTCCTCAATATGATAGGACATTTATAAAAACAATTGAATTTAATTATTCTTTGATGAAGAAAATCGTCTTCAAACAAAAACACAAAGAACCTAGACGTCATAGGAAATGACTAGCTATAGGATTAGGAATTTGGTAGAAAACCATAACCCTTCCCTTAGCTTTACCTAGGAACTTGCTTAAATATTCTAATTGTGTTTTAAGTGCGGCTTGGGATGACGGGAAGACCCTCCAGGTACGCTTTTATTTTATTGCAATTTACTTTCTTGCAATTTACATTATTGCAATTTATTTAACCGCATTGCACTTACTTTTCTTGCATGATAAACAACTCGTTGCATGAAAACTCACACCTTTAGGATAGACCCTAAAACCGAAACCAAAACTAAGTTAAAAGTCATTGCAAGATAAAATTCACTGCCACAACATTTCAAAATATAAAACAACTCAAAATTTAATCACAAACGAACACAAAACTACAATTACAACTAAATTAAAACGTCCTGTTGGATGATCGGGAATACCTCGGATGATGTAACCTACGTGTTGCTAACGGGATTTCCCACGGTCTAAATGAAAGTGTGGAACTCATTCGATTGAGTTTAGCAAATTCATCTGGACAAAGTGAATCCGATAAAAATAATGATGCCGGAAGGATGGAACCGTGGGATCTTAACCGGTGTCGTTATAATCAACTTTAAGATTTGTTTTAATTAAAACGTAAAAAACACTTGGAAATTAAGATTTTCTCTAAACCAAAACACTTTTCTCATCCCCTGATTTATGACTTCTAAAACTAAACCTCTGCAACAATAAGGAGCTCGGAGCATGGTGGGCGGCACGGCCATCGTCGTCAACAAAACTTGAACCTAGTTTAGCAAAACTTTCCTAGAATTAAATAACCAAGCCATAGGATTTCGAGGTAGTTTGCCTAGTGCAACATAAATCCTCAACCTTTTGTTAGGCATTTGCCTTGCAAATTAAGCCCTAACCGGATTTAGGATTCCAAGGTAGTCGTCTAATACGACATAAACCCTCACATCTTCAAGGCTATTTGTATGATTCTATCATATAAGTATAAGTCCTAATTAATTAAAATTGACAAGATCAAAACATTTAAAAATATTAGGACTTTCTTAAATCTAAGCCAAACAATAGGATAGTCGGGAAATTACCGAAGTTCACTTCGAATCTGTAATTTCTCCTACTTTTCTTCCTTTGGATTCACAAAACAAAATGTTCCAAACTTGATCCATTCCCTATTGAAATTCCAAAATTCAATCCCTTGAAGACTTAAACTTTGAAATCCTTGAGAGCAGAATTATTGATTATTATCGAGAGTTTTCTTAGGTGATTCCCATCACTTAAGATGTAATTAACTATAGGGGCTTGCCCTTATAGGGAATTTTGAAGAACCCAGGTAATATAAACCCTGTTTAATGTTTTCATATTAAACAGGGGAATTTTGTCGGCTTATAAAATTGGTTCGCAGACCAAACGGATGTCACAAATCTTCTAGTTTATTTAATCGAGCCCCACCGTCAAGCAGTGTGTCTATCCTTAGTGATAGATACGCGGTTTGTGGTGCGGTGCTCGTTTATATAAACTATTTGGGACGTGAGATCGGTTTAATCTCATATCTTAAAACCTTCAAATTTAAAATTATTTTCAAAATCAAATACTACTTTTCAAATTATTTATTTTAATTAAATTAAAAATTCGCCGACAGATTTCTGTTAGACGACCCCTCTTCAAAATAAAAAACACAACCTAAAAATATGCTGACACTACCGTTCTTGGCTGAATTGCACGAAATCGCTTTCTTTAAAAGTCAAATATGAAGTTTTACCTAATTCTCCCTAATAGAAATTCTGGAATCAGTACCTAAATCCTGATTCCTCTCTGTCACCTCTTAGGCTGGATATGAGTCCTTGAGCTTTCCTTCCTATGTGACACCTTGGGCCGGATGTGAGTCCATGAGCTTTCCTCCCCAAGATCTTCCTAAAATTCCTGAATTTTCCATCATCCTTCCGAGATATTTTTTCGCCCTCCATGAAACTCCAGGAATGGAGCTTAGTTGTCCGATTTCCCAATATTCCTAAATTTTCCTTCATCCTTCCGATAAATTTTCCCATCTTCCATGAAATTTCGAGAACGAAGCTTAATCGTACGATTTCCCTTTAAATTCCCATCTTCCGAGAAATTTTTCCGCCCTCCATGAAATTTTGGTACCGGAGCTTAGTCTTCAGATTTCCCAAAATTCCCTAATTTTCCATCATCCTTCAAAAAAATTTTCCCTCCTTCCATGAAATTCCGGGAACGGAGCTTTGTCGTCCGATTTCCCCCAAATTCCCTAATTTTCCATCATCCTTGTGAGAAATTTTTCCTCCCTCTATGAAATTCCAGGAATGGAGCTTAGTCGCTTGATTTCCCAAAATTCCTTAATTTTCCATCATCCTTCCAAGAAATTTTTTCACCCTTCATTAAATTCTGGGAGAGGAGCTTAGTTCTTCCGATTTCCCAAAATTCCCTATTTTCCGATCTCCCTTCCTAGAAATTTTTCCGCCTTCCACGAAATTCTAGGAACTGAGCTTAGTCTTCCGATTTCCCTCAAAATTCCTTAATTTTCCACATCCATTCAAGAAATTTTTTGCCTTCCATGAAATTCCAGGAATGGAGCTTATTCGTCTGATTCCCCCAAAATTCCCTAATTTTCCATTTCCCTTTAGAGAAATTTTCCACACCCGCGAAATCCCGAGGTCGATATTGAAATTTTGATTCTCATTTCTGAAGCTGGAACCTAAATTCCAGTTCTCATCCTTTCGGGATTGGTACTGAAATTCTGATTTCCCCTCTACACTCAAAATTTCCCACAAAGTTAAAATCTTCAAATTTAAAATTCCACAACTTCTGAAACATCCACAAATTCCATTAAGCTTAAAACCAAATTTTGAAACTCAAAATTAAATAAAAATTTAAACTCAAAATACAAATTGAAATCAAATCCTAATTCTAAATCTAAATTCTAACTTCAAATTGATTCAGATTGGACTCCTTCAGAGTTTGAAAGCTTGAAATCCATAGCTTCTCTCATGAAGGTATTCCATTTTCCTTCCCCGGCGAGAGTTCCCGGGACTTAAAGTTCTATCTCCTAATCCTCAGCAGAAACTTCTTCGCTAAATTCTATGTTTGTCTTGAGTTTTGACTCAAAAAATTGTGTTAGCATTGTTGATCTCGTCGGTCAATACTAATACACGCAATGTGCTTGCCTAGCACACCACACCTATTGGGGGTCCATTTGTTGACCTCAATTTTGGTTGAGGTCTAGTCTCTCTTTAGAATAGCATAGGGTCTAGCCATAGGACTCTCCTGGTGATTTCCTTAGAAGACTACTTATGGCACCCCTCCCAATAGAAATTCAAACTTTTCTCACTTCACAGGAAGTTTTCATATGCTTAAGGTCTAACCTCCAGTTTTGGGAGGAAGGGACCAAGCATAAGGAAGCCCAAGGGAAGTCTCCCATAGGAGGTCAGGCCATAGGATCTACCCTGGGAGGTCTGCAGCCCACACTCGCACTACACACTCACAAACCTAAACAAAGCACATTATCTTTTGATCCCCTAACTCTTTGGGAACTCATGTAAGTGGTTATCTCAAGCCTTTAGCCTCAAGCTGGGGTTTGGCTAGTACCAACACATAGAGGACCAAGTGAGGGTGACCCTTGGTCCATGACTCAATCTAAACAATTTCATACTACTCACCTTCAACCAATCCCAATTTGCCCAAACATTCCAAATGTATAGCCCGTTTACCCCAAAATACCAAAAATTCCCAAAATACCTAAAATGCCCCTATAAATCCTAAAATCCCCCAAAATCTCCAAAATCTCCCAAATTATCCATATTTCTCCAAAAAAATCATTCCAAAATACTGCTACCACTCAAATTAATCAAAATAACCCAAACTTACCAAATTTCACAAAAAATCCCCAAAATGACCAAAATGCCAGTCTTAGCAAAAATTCTAAAAATTCCAAAAATTCTCATAAATTTCCAAAACCTCTCAAATATTCCCAATTTCATTTCGCTCAACTACCACATGACCCAATTTGGCCAATTTAGCCTAATTTAACCAAAATCCTTAATTTAACCCATTTAACCCAAAAGTGCCTAGATTAAACCCAATGTCTACCCAATTGGTCCCAATCTTGACCAATTTCAATTAAAAACTTTAATTAAACATCTATATTACTAATCTAAACCAAATCTAAGCTCAATTTGACCCACATTTGAGTTCAATTGCACTTAAAATCTAAAATCCCCAATTTTGCCTAAATGATTCAAAATCCCCAAATTGACCAAATGTCAACCAATTCCCCCCAAAATTCAATCCTAAACACACCATACACTCCTATGAATCTCATGCAACATTCAATTGCCCACAATTTTAGCCCAAGACTAACCTAAATCCACTTGAAATCCAAAAATACCTAATTGTAACCCAAGTTCAACACATGCCCAAAATCACCAAATTGATTGGTCTAACCCTAAAAATTCCACCCAATAGATGTTAGGAACTCTTCATCATATTCCCCTAGACCACTTGGAGCCTTCAATTAGCCTTGGACCCAAACCAAGCTCAACCTAAACCCAAGTTGACCCAACTTGATCTAAATTGGCCAAAATCCCAAAATCCACCAAATTGAACCCTCAAATGACCTCAAAATCACTCCAAGTCTTCATGAAAAATCTTCATTACAATCATTTACACAATGTTGCTCAAGATACTTGGGCTTAATCTAAGCTCAAACCCAAGTTAGGCCAATTTTAACCCAAGGTGACCCAAATGAACCCATGACCCAATCTCACCAAATTGAACCAAATGTGACCAAACCAACCCCTCCATAGCCACAAAGTTGACCCTAGGGATTGGGCTAAACCCACCTAACCCACCGTAGTGGATCCATGAACAAAAGGTCCCCCAAATTAGGGGATCTCATCCCTTAAATGGTTAAATCCAAGAGATGTTTACCATAATGCCTTAACCATTAAAACCCATTGCACTCATGGCCTGCCCACTGGTGCACCTGACCACCTAACCACCTGAGCACATCCCCTGGCCTGGCAGGCCAGCCTGGTGGCCTGAAATTGCAAAAACTAAGAGTAAACTCCCTCTTGTCCAAACCAAAACTCCACCCTATGGCCAACTCAACCCAAAATTGTCACCAGAGCTCCTCTGCACTCTACCTAGGCAGTTCTTTGCACCTGAATTGAAGCCCTGACAGCAACCCCAGAAATGGGTATTTAAACCACCACCCTTCAAGGCCAAGAGGAGGTGCTCAAAATTTCTTAACAAAACTCTGCCAAAATCTCACAAGAGCTCCTCCAGACCTCCCTAAGACCATTGCCGCCATTTTCCCCCTCTGGTCCCCACTGCCTGAGCTCAATTTCAAAGTTGAAATTTGGCCGAAAACCAGGACACTTTCCAATACACCTCCACACAGCACCAAATCTCAATTAACTACACCCACTCCTTCCCAATAGTGAAAGAAGAAGATCCACATCAAAGCTTCATCACAGAAGGCCTCTGCACCAGAATTCCATTAAAGCAAGAAATCGGGTCTGGTCACTTTCATACTTAGACAATTCACCAGAGTAAGGGGCTTCATCCCTGAGCTCCTGGGACTCCAATGAAGGTGTTGAGCATCTCTGATTGATGCTTCACTTCTCAGAGCCAAGGTATTGTCTCCTTCTTCATCCCAAGCTTCTCTGGATTTCCCATGTAATTAAGGTTAATTTAAACTGTGATTAGCCGTATGGATATGTTCTCCATGCTAAAATGAGTCCATAGGATCAAACCCGAAGTGATTTTGTTAAGTCTAGGCTGAGATATTAGGGTTTTAGTGTGGATGGCTCTCGGGATGAACCAGTTTGGGACGAAGCTCAGGCGTCATTGGATCATCTGTGTATTAAACGGAGGGCTAGAATGGCACCGGATGGGAAGATGAAGCATAACCTCAGAGCAGCGTGGTGCTGACTCAGAAGGCAGCGCCCAACCAGAAAGAGACACATGTGCTTTCGACCCACCGTAGGTTTGCGTGGTGCCGACGTAGTTAAGTTAGAAAATCCATATTTTTTGAATTATTTAAATCACTAGAACTTTAAAAATTCATATCTTAGCCTAGAAAAATTAGAAAAATAAAAGAAAAATACTTTGTTACTCAGTGAACAGTAGAGAACAATGTGGAAATGGTTTGAAGTATTTTTTATGTATATTTTATTATTAATGATTTAAATACTTATTTTAGTCATTTAATTCTCCACTGACCCTGACATTTCACCATGGCTTGAGCTTTGGGAGACTTGTTCTATCTGTCATAAGGGATCTTCTCTGATTTTTCCAAAGTCTTGGGGCTTATCTATGAGGAGATCTCTATTTTTCAAGTTACTGTGTCTGTTTTGGTATACAAATTATAATAATTAAAATAATAATCAGAAAATTACAAAGTAAATTTTGGTAGGTCTCTTATGATCAGAGGACACTAGGATAATTATTTCATGGGCTAAATCACTAAGATGTGCACTAATCATTAAATTGACCTAAAACAAATACTTAATTAATTAAGATAAAATAAAAATCAAAATAACCTAAAAATTATTCTCCATTGTGCTTCAGGGACAGAGGAACTCCTCTAAAAATTTTGAAGTCATTTGAAATTAATTTAATAAGTTAAATGATTTTCTTCAGTCCAATGACATTTTTTGCACTTAAATGAATTTTAATAATTAAAATACCACTAAAAAATTTATAAAATTAATTCTAAGAGTTCTCTGTGATCAGAGAAATTTTCTAATAATAAAATTGGAATTTTTATTAAATTTTTATTTTAAATCATATTTTACTATTTAAATAATAAAAAAAATTAAAAATCACAAAAATATTAAAAATCACCAATTTATCACATTTAGTCTCCTAATCACTTATGAACCATCCCCATAATTTTCCAAAGTCCCTAAGTCAAGATATTAAGTTTTAAATACTTTAATGAATTTTAAAAAGCTAAAAAAATGAATTTTCTTAACTTTGCACTAAAATAATTCTAAAAATTAAAAAAAATAGAAAAATATATAATTTGTTTCTCTAGGTTCCCTGACCTCAGAGAGATTTTTGAAAATATAAAATTGAATTTTTAACTTTTAAAATATTTAATAATTAATTAAAACTCCGAAAATTAAAATAATTCTAATAAATAAAATAAACATAAAAAAATCATGAAATTCGGTTCAAGTGGTCCTCTAGTCTAGGTTTACCTCTATTAAAAATTTCAAAGTAAAATATTTTGTTTTGAGCAAGCTATGAAATTTTCACTAAAAACCTTTATTTTTGCATTAAAATAAATATATAAAATAATTTAAAATCTAAAAAATCACATTTTTCTCCTATGATGTTTTAGCATGAAAATTCCAAAGTCATTTGAATTGAATTTAAGGAATTATGAAGTGATAAGGCTCTAAGGGCAATGTTGTAATTTTAAGGGTTTTAACCTTAATTAATATTTAGGCCTAATCAAAGGGTAAAATGAGCAATTAATGATCCTAAATGATATGATTGGATGTTTGAGGCATTGAAGGGATAAATGGTAGAAAGCAACTTCAATTTTGTCATATCAAAATTAAATGTTTGGATTTTCCTAATTAATTTTAATTTGGAAGATAATTAAACAAAATGATCCTTATGGTTAGGGGTTAATCTTGGAGGTTAATAATCCATTAACTTGCACCCCTATTTAGTATATTAAATAGTATCTCAATTTTTTGATAAAGATCAATTAAACTCATTTAACCCTTTTCAAAAAAAAAAAGAATTACAAATGTATCCATCAAAATTAAGGGCTTGGCAGTGAGCTAGACTTAATCAATCTTGCTAGGAGAAGTTTAGAAAAGAAAACTTAATTAAATTCTAAATGCTTGAAAACACTACAACCCCAAATCAAAATTTGACTATGTACCCTAATAATTTTAATTAGTCCTTCGCGGTCTTCACCCACATATTTCTTAAGTTAAATAATAAATGATGAATTATCCTGCTCTTAGAAATAATTAAAACACCGACTCACTGAGCATAAGGGTATAAAATAGATAGATTATATAATAATTATGATAGGTTCAAAATGATCTCAAGGAAACTCAAAATAATTGTGAAACATCTAGGTATCTCTTAGGGGATCTTCACAAGTCTTTTGGACACCTTGCAGGACTACTGCACCAATCATATTTATTAAATGAAAATATCTCATAAATGAATAGGACCCACCGAGTTATGACCTAGGACTTTGTAGGCCTGTGACGAACATATCCATAAGGTTTTACTTCCCTACAAATATAAATATTTATTGCAAAAAATACTAAAGTTTCAGGTGGAGGAACTTGAAGACTCGCCAGGTATACTTTTATAAGTTTACAGCGCTTTCCTTTCCCGTGTTTTCTTTACTCCACTTTACTTTTCTTGCAATCTACATGAAAAACAACATGTCACCCTGCATGAAAACTGAAACATTTAGGATAGATACTAAATAAAAAAAATCAAGACAAGATAAAATTCACCCTCACAATAATCAAAATATAAAACAACTCAAAATTAAATCACAAATAAAACAACAAAAATCACAATTATAAATAAATTAAAACGTCTCGTTGGATGATCGGGAAGTCCTTGGAGGAGGTAACCCACTTGTTGCTAATAGGGTTTTCCCAAGGTTTGAATGAAAGTATGGAACTCGACAAGTTGAGTTTAGTAAATTCATTTGGACTAAGTGAATCCGATGAAAATAGCGGTGCCAGGATGATGGAGCCATGGGATCTTAACCAGTTTTGCTATAATCAACTTTAATGTTTTCACTAATAAAATATTAAGACTTCTCAATTTTAATATTTCTAAAACCTGTCACTTCTCTCTTCTCCTTAATTGACACTTCTTTAAACTAAACCTGCTACGACGAGGAGCTTGAAGCATGCATAGTGGGCAGCACGGCCATCTTCAACAACAAAACTTTTCTACACCAACAAAACTTTTCCTTAGTCTAAACAACGAACCATAGGACTTCGAGGTAGCTTGCCTAGTGCAGCATAAATACTTACCTTTTCTTTAGGCCTTTGCACAACCCTGTCGTGCAATATAAGCCCTAAATTGTTTTAGGATTCCGAGGTTCTTGTCCGATATGACATAAATCCTCTCATCTTCCAGGTTATTTGCATAATTGGGTATTATGCAAATGTAATTCCTATAATTAATTGGCAGAATTGAATTTTAAATAACTTCATTTTCAAGATTTAAAGCAAAACTATAAGATTGTTTGGGTGGACATCAAGGTTTCTGTTAAATCTGTGTTCTTCCCCTAGCCTTCTCTCCTTTGGATTCTGACAAAATAAAATGTTCCAAAATTTGAACCATTCACCTATTAAATTTCTGGCTATCACATTTTCTTGGAAAACCTTACCTTTGGAAGTCATGAATATAAATTTTTTCTTGATTTATATCAAGTGTTTTCTTAGGTGACTTCGGTTATCTAAGATGTAATTAACTATAGAGGCTTACCCTTATAGAAAACTTAAAGACCCCAGATTAATATAAACCCTATCTAATTCCTTCATATTAGATAGGGGAAATTATCGGTCAAATGGTTCGCAGATCAAATGAATGTCATAAATTCTTTAGTTTATTTGATCAAGCTTCACCTCATGCCACATAGTTTTTCTACGGGATAAATACATGTCTTACAGTGAAATGCTTGATTATTTAAACTATAATTTATATGAGATCGGCTCGATTTCATATATTTCAAAATAAAAATATTAATTTGAAAATCCATATATATATATATATATATATATATCAAATGAAATCAATTTTCTATTTTAGAAAATTAATACCCTTTTAAAAATGAAACACCCAAAAAAATACTTTTTCAACCAAAACAGGAATAAAAAAAAGTCGATATGATCATTTTGACTAAAGTTGACTTTTTGGTCAAAAGTTGACATATTGGGTCAATGGGTGGGTCATTGGGTCAAGGATTTAACATTTTAACCAAAGTTCACATTTTGGTCAGAGATTGACTTATTGGGTTAATAAATGGTCCTTTAGTCGAAAATTGACCATTTAGACCAAAATTAACTTTTTGGTCAAAAGTCGACCTATTGGGTCATTGGATCTAGGAATAACCTTTTTGACAAAAGTTGACTTTTCGATAAAAGTTGACCTATTAGGTCAATGGGTTAGTCATTGGGTCAGAAATTGACCATTTTTACCAAAGTTGACTTTTTGGACAAAGTTGAACTATTGGGTCAATGGGTGGTCATTAGGTTAAAAATTAACTATTTTTATCAAAATTGACTTGGTAGTCAAAAGTTGACCTATTGGGTCAATGTGTATGTCATTGGTTCAAGGATTGACCATTTTGACCAAAGTTGCCTTTTTAGTCAAAAGTTAACCTATCGGGTCAATTTGTTGGTCATTTGGTCAAGTATTGACCATTTCAACCAAAGTTGACTTTTTGTTCAAAAGTTGACCTATTGGGTCAAGGGGTTGGTCATTGTGTCAATGATCGACAATTTCGACCAAAGTTGACTTTTTAGCCAAAAGTTAATCGATTGAGTCAATGGGTTGGTCATTGGCTCAGAAATTGACCATTTTGACCAAAGTTAACTTTTTGGTCAAAAGTTGACCTTTTGGGTCAATGGGCTGGTCATTAAGTCAAAAATTGATTATTTTAACCAAAATTGACTTTTTAGTCAAAAGTTGACCTATTGGGTCAAGGATAGATTATTTTTACAAAAGTTAAATTTTTTGGTCAAATGTTGACCTATTAGTCAATCTGTTGGTCATTGGGTCATGGATTTACCATTTTGACCAAAGTTTACTATTTGGTCACAGATTGACTTAATGGGTCAATAATTAAACATTAGGTTAAAAATTGATTATTTTGACCAAAATTGAATTTTTTGTCAAAAGTTGACTCTTTGATTCAATGTAGTGGTCATTTTGTCAGAAATTGACTTTTTGGTCAAAAGTTGACTTATTGTGTCAATGGGTTGGGTTAGAAACTAACCATTTGAACAAAACTTAACTTTTTGGTCAAAAGTTGACTTATTGGGTCAACGGGTGGTCATTAGGTCAAAAATTGACTATATTGATTTTTGGTTAAAATTTGACATATTAGGTCAATGCGTTGGTCATTATGTCAAGGATTGACCATTTAGACCAAAGTTGACTTTTTAGTCAAAAGTTGACATATTGGGTCAATGGGTTGGTCATTGGGTCAATGATTGAACATTTTAACCAAAGTTGACTTTTTGGTCAAAAGTTGACCTCTTTAGTCGATGGGTCAAGGATTGATAATTTTTATCAATGTTGATTTTTGGTAAGAGATTGACTTATTGGGTCAATAATTGGTCATTAGGTCAAAAATTAATTATTTTGACCAAAATTAAATTTTTTAACAAAAGTTAACGTATTGGGTCAATGGAGTGGTCATTGGGTCAGAAATTGACCCTTTTGACAAAAGTTGACTTTTTGGTCAAAAGTTGACTTATTTAGTCAATGAGTTGGTAATTAGGTCATGAATTGACCATTTTGACCGAAGATGACTTTTTGGTCAAAAGTTGATCTATTGGGTCAATGGGTTGGTCATTGGGTCAAAAATTGACCATTTTGACCAAAGTTAACTTTTTGGACAAAAATTGACCTATTGATTTAATGGGTGGTCATTAGGTCAAAAATTGACTATTTTGACCAAAATTGACTTTTTGGTCAAAAGTTGGCTTATTGGGTCAATGGGCTTGTCATTAGGACAAGGATTGACCATTTTGACCAAAGTTGACTTTTTGGTCAGAGATTGACTTATTGGATCAATAATTGGTCATTAATTCAAAAATTAACTATTTTGACCAAAATGAACTTTTTGGTCAAAAGTTGACCTATTAGGCCAATGGGTTGGTCATTGGGTCAAGGATTGATCATTTTGATCAAAGTTGACTTTTTGGTCAAATGTTGACATATTGGGTTAATGGGTTGGTCATTTCGTCAATGATAGACTATTTTGACCAAAGTTAACTTTTTGGTCAGAGAGTGGCTTACTGGGTCAATAATTGGTCATTAGGTCAAAATTTGACTATTTTGACCAAAATTGATTTTTTGTCAAAAGTTGAACAATTGAGTCAATGGTTGTTAAATGAGTCAAGGATTGACAATTTTGGCTAAAGTTGACTTTTTGTCAAACGTTGACCTATTTGTGTCATTGGGTTGGTCATTGGGTCAAGGATTGACCATTATAACCAAAGTTGACATCTTTGTCAAAGATTAAATTAATGGGTCAATAATTGGTCATTTGGTCAAAAATTGACTATTTTGACTAAAATTAATTTTTTGGATAAAAGTTGATCCATGGGGTCAACGGGTTGGTCATTGGGTCACAAATTGACCATTTTGACCAAAGTTGACATTTTGGTCAAAAGTTGACCAATTTGGTCAATGAATTGCTAATTGGGTCAAGAATTGACCATTTTGACCGAAGATAACTTTTTGGTCAAAAGTTGATCTATTAGGTCAATCAGTTTAGTTATTAGGTCAAAAATTGACCATTTTGACAAAAGTTGACTTTTTGGTCAAAAGTTGACCTATTGGGTTAATGGGTGGTCATTAGGTCAAAAATTGACTATTTTGACCAAAATGTCAAATTTGGTCAAAAGTTTACCTAATGACCATTTTGACCAAAGTTGACTTTTTGATAGAGATTGACTTATTGGGTCAATAATTGGTCATTAGGTCAAAATTTGACTATTTTGACCAAAATTGAATTTTTGGTCCAAAGTTCACCCATGGGGTAATTGGGGTGGTCACTAGGTCCGAAATTAACCATTTTGACTAAAGTTGACTTTTTGGTCAAAAGTTTACTTATTTGGTCAATGAGTTAGTAATTAGGTCAACAATTGACCATTTTGACCAAAGATAATTTTTTTGGTCAAAATTTGACCTATTGGGTCAGTGGGTTGGTAATTAGGTCAACAATTGACCGTTTTAACCAAAGTTGACTTTTCTTTCAAAAGTTGACCTATTGGGTCAATGGTTTTGTGATTGGGTCAAGGATTGACCATTTTGACCAAAGTTGACTCTTTGGTCAGAGATTGACTTATTGGGTCAATAATTTGCCATTAATTTGAAAATTGACTATTTGTACCAAAATTGACTTTTTGGTCAAAAGTTGACCTATGAGGCCAATGGGTTGGACATTGGGTCAAGGATTGATCATTTTGACCATAGTTGACTTTTTAGTCAAAAGTTGACCTATTAGGTCAATGGGTTGGTCATTGGGTAAAGGATCGACCATTTTGACCGAAGGTGTCTTTTTAGTCAAAAGTTGACCTATTGGGTCAATGGGTTGGTCACTGAGTCAAAAATTGACCTTTTTGACCAAAGTTGATTATTTGGTTAAAAGTTGACCTATTGGGTTAATGGGTGGTCATTAGTTCAAAAAAAGTTTATTTTGACAAAAATTATCTTTTTGGTCAAAAATTGACTTATTTGGTCAGTAGGTTCTTCATTGGGTCAAGGATTGACCATTTTGACCAAAGTTGAATTTTTGGCCAGAGATTTACTTATTGGGTCAGTAATTGGTCATTAATTCAAAAATTGACTATTTTGACCAAAATTGACTTTTTGGTCAAAAGTTGACCTATAAGGCCAATGGGTTGGTCATTGGGTCAGGGATTAATCATTTTGACCAAAGTTGACTTTTGGTCAAAATTTGACCTTTTGGGTGAAGGGGTTGGTCATTAGGTCAATGATTGACCATTTTGACCAAAGTTGACTTTTTGGTCTGAGATTAGATTACAGGGTCAATAAAATGGTCATTAGGTAAAAATTTACTATGTTGACCAAAATTGACTTTTTGGTCAAAGGTTGACCTAATGGTTCAATGAGTTGGTCATTTCGTCAAGGAATGACCTTTTTGACCAAAGTTGACTTTCTGGTCAAAAGTTGACCTATTTTGTCATCGGGTTGGTCATTGGGTCAAGGATTGACCATTTTGACCAAAGTTGACTTTTGTCAAAGATTAACTTATTAGGTCGATAATTGGTCATTAGAGTCAAAAATTGATTATTTTGACCAAAATTAATTTTTTTGTCAAAAGTTGACCGATTTGGTAAACGGGGTGGTCATTAGGTCAAAAATTGACCATTTTGACCAAAGATTATTTTAGTCAAAAGTTGACCTATTTGGACAATGGGTTGGTCATTGGGTCAAAAAGTGACTACTTTGACCAAAGTTGACTTTTTGGTCAAATGTTGACTTCTTGGGTCAATTGGTGGCAATTAGGTCAAAAATTGACTATTTGTAACAAAATTAACTTTTTGGTCACAAGTTGAACTTTTGTGTCAATGTGTTTATCATTGGGTCAATGATTGACCATTATGACCAAAGTTGACTTTTTTGTTAAAGATTGACTTATTGGGTCAATAATTGGTCATTTGGTCAAAAATTGATTATGTTGACAAAAATTTAATTTTTTGTCAAAAGTTGACCCATTGTGTCAACGGGGTGGTCATTGGGTCAGAAATTGACCATTTTAACCAAAGTTATCTTTTTGGTCAAAAGTTAACCTATTTGGTCAATGAGTTGGTAATTGAATCAAGAATTTACCATTTTGACCGAATATGACTTTTTTGGTCAAAAGTTGACCTATTGGGTCAATGGGTTGGTCATTGGGTAAAAAATTAGTCATTTTGACCAAACTTAACTTTTTGGTCAAAAGTTGACATAATGTGTCAATGGGTGGTCATTAGGTCAAAAATTGACTATTTTGACCAAAAATGACTTTTTTTATCAAAAGTTGACCTATTGGATCAATGGGTTTGTCATTGGGTCTAGGATTGACAATTTTGACCAAAGTAAACTTTTTGGTCAAAAGTTGACCTATCAGGCAAATGGGCTGGTC
This sequence comes from Papilionanthe hookeriana x Papilionanthe teres, assembly GCA_022702705.1. Classification (NCBI taxonomy): domain Eukaryota; kingdom Viridiplantae; phylum Streptophyta; class Magnoliopsida; order Asparagales; family Orchidaceae; genus Papilionanthe; species Papilionanthe hookeriana x Papilionanthe teres. The sequence continues at coordinate 60,017,971 of CM040434.1, read as the reverse complement.
ATTGGGTCAAGGTTTGATCATTTTGACTAAAGTTGACTTTTTGGTCAATAATTGATCTATTGGGTCAATGGGTTAGTCATTCGGTCAAGGATTGACCATTTTGACCAAAGTTGACTTTTTGGTCAGAGATTGGCTTACTTGGTCAATAATAGGTAATTAGGTAAAAAATTGATTATTTTGACCAAAATTGATTTTTTAGTCAACGTTAACTTATTGGGTCAATAGGTTTGTCATTAGTTCAAGGATTGACCATTTTGACCAAAGTTGATTTTTTGGTCAAAGTTGACTTATTAGCTCAATGTGTTGGTCATTGGGTCAATGATTGACCATTTTGACCAAAGTTGACTTTTTGGTCAGAGTTGACTTATTGGGTTAATAATTGGTCATTATAACAAAATTTGATTATATTGACAAAAATTAAATTTTTGGTCAAAAGTTGACGCATGGGGTTAACGGGCTGGCCAATGGGTCAGAAATTGATCAATTTGACCAAGTTGACTTTTTGGCCAAAAATTGACCTATTTGGTCAATGAGTTGCTAATTGGGTCAAGAATTGACCATTTTGACTGAAGATGACTTTTTGGTCAAAAGTTTATCTGTTGGGTCAGTGGGATGGGACAATGGGTTGGTCATTGGGCCAAAAATTGACCATTTTGACAAAAGTTGACTTTTAGGCTAAAAGTTGACCTATTGGGTAATGGGTGGTCATTAGTCAGGAATTGACTATTTTGACAAAAATTGACTTTTTGGGCAAAAGTTGACCTATTGGGTCAACGGGTGGTCATTAAGTCAAAAATTGACTATTTTGATCAAAATTAACTTTTTGGACAAAAGTTGAATTATTGCATCAATGGCTTTATCATTGGTTAATGATTGACCATTTTGACCAAAGTTGATTTTTTGGTTAGAGATTGACTTATTGGGTTAATAATTGCTCATTAGGTCAAAAATTGATTATTTTGACCAAAGTTAAATTTTTGTTCAAAAGATGACCTATTGGTTCAATGGGTGGTCACTAGGTCAAAAATTGACTATTTTGACCAAAATTGACTTTTTGGTCAAAAGTTGACCTATAGGGTCAGTGGGTTTGTCTCTGGGTCAAGGATTGATCATTTTGACCAAAGTTGACTTTTCGTCAGAGATTGACTTATTGGGTCAATAATTGATCATTAATTTAATGATTGACTATTTTGACCAAAATTGACTTTTTGGTCAAAAGTTGACCTATTAGGTTAATGGGTTGGTCATTGGGTCAAGGATTGATCATTTTGACCAAAGTTGACTTTTTTGTCAAATATTGACCTTTTGGGTTAATGAGTTGGTCATTTGGTTACCGAATGACCATTTTGACAAAGTTTAGTTTTTAGTCAGAGATTGGCTTACCGGGTCAATAATTGGTAATTTGGTTAAAAATTGACTATTTTGACCAAAATTGACTTTTTGGTCAAAAGTTGACCTAGTGGGTCAATGGGTTGGTCATTGGCTCAAGGATTGACAATTTTGACCAAAGTTGTCTTATTAGTCAAAAGTTTACCTATTGGGTCAATCGGATAGTCATTTGGTCAAGGATTGACCATTATGACCAAAGTTGACTTTTTGGTCAGAGATTGACTTATTGGGTCAATAATTGGTCATTAGGTCAAAATTTGACTATTTTGACCAAAATTGAATTTTTGGTCCAAAGTTCACCCATGGGGTAATTGGGGTGGTCACTAGGTCCGAAATTAACCATTTTGACTAAAGTTGACTTTTTGGTCAAAAGTTTACTTATTTGGTCAATGAGTTAGTAATTGGGTCAACAATTGACCATTTTCACCAAAGATACTGTTTTTGGTCAAAAATTGACCTATTGGGTCAGTGGGTTGGTAATTAGGTCAACAATTGACCATTTTAACCAAAGTTGACTTTTCTTTCAAAAGTTTAGCTATTGGGTCAATGGTTTTGTGATTGGGTCAAGGATTCACCATTTTGACCAAAGTTGACTCTTTGGTCAGAGATTGACTAATTGGATCAATAATTTGCCATTAATTCGAAAATTGACTATTTGTACCAAAATTGACATTTTGGTCAAAAGTTGACCTATGAGGCCAATGGGTTGGACATTGGGTCAAGGATTGATCATTTTGACCATTGTTGACTTTTTAGTCAAAAGTTGACCTTATTGGGTCAATGGGTTGGTCATTGGGTAAAGGATCGACCATTTTGACCGAAGGTGTCTTTTTAGTCAAAAGTTGACCTATTGGGTCAATGGGTTGGTCACTGAGTCAAAAATTGACCCTTTTGACCAAAGTTGATTATTTGGTTAAAAGTTTTCCTATTGGGTTAATGGGTGGTCATTAGTTCAAAAATTGTTTATTTTGACAAAAATTATCTTTTTGGTCAAAAATTGACTTATCTGGTCAGTAGGTTCTTCATTGGGTCAAGGATTGACCATTTTGACTACAGATTGAATTTTTGGCGGAGATTTACTTATTAGGTCGATAATTGGTCATTAATTCGAAAATTGACTATTTTGACCAAAATTGACTTTTGGTCGAAAGTTGACCTATAAGGTCGATGGGTTAGTCATTGGGTCAGGGATTAATCATTTTGACCAAAGTTGACTTTTAGTCAAAATTTGACCTTTTGGGTGAAGGGGTTGGTCATTAGGTCAATGATTGACCATTTTGACCAAAGTTGACTTTTTTGTCTGAGATTAGATTACAGGGTCAATAAATGGTCATTAGGTAAAAATTCTTATGTTGACCAAAATTGACTTTTTAGTCAAAGGTTGACCTAGTGGTTCAATGGGTTGGTCATTTGGTCAAGGAATGACCTTTTTGACCAAAGTTGACTTTTTGGTCAAAATTTGACCTATTTTGTCATCGGGTTGGTCATTGGGTCAAGGATTGACCTTTTTGACCAAAGTTGACTTTTGTCAAAGATTAACTTATTAGGTCAATAATTGGTCATTAGGTCGAAAATTGATTATTTTGACCAAAATTAATTTTTTTGTCGAAAGTTGACCAGTTTGGTAAACGGGTGGTCATTATGTCAAAAATTTACCATTTTTACCAAAGATTTTTTTTAGTCAAAAGTTGACCTACTTGGAAAATGGGTTGGTCATTGGGTCAAAAAGTGACTACTTTGACCAAAGTTGACTTTTTGGTCGAATGTTGACTTCTTGGGTCGATTGGTGGCAATCGAAGTCGAAAATTGACTATTTGTAACAAAATTAACTTTTTGGTCAAAAGTTGAACTTTTGTGTCAATGTGTTTGTCATTGGGTCAATGATTGACCATTATGACCAAAGTTGACTTTTTAGTTAAAGATTGACTTATTTGGTCAATAATTGGACATTTGGTCAAAAATTGCTTATGTTGACAAAAATTTAATTTTTTGTCAAAAGTTGACCCATTGTGTTAACAGGGTGGTCATTGGGTCAGAAATTGACCATTTTAACCAAAGTTATCTTTTTGGTCAAAAGTTAACCTATTTGGTCAATGAATCGGTAATTGAATCAAGAATTTACCATTTTGACAGAATATGACTTTTTTGGTCGAAAGTTGACTTATTGGGTCAATGGGTTAGTCATTAGGTAAAAAATTGGTCATTTTGACCAAACTTAACTTTTTGGTCAAAAGTTGACATAATGGGTCAATGGGTGGTCATTAGGTCAAAAATTGACTATTTTGACCAAAAATGACTTTTTTTGTCAAAAGTTGACTTATTGGATCAATGGGTTTGTCATTGGGTCTAGGATTGACCATTTTGACCAAAGTAGACTTTTTGGTCAAAAGTTGACCTATCAGGCAAATGGGCTGGTCATTGGGTCAGGGTTTGAACATTTTGACTAAAGATGACTTTTTGGTCAATAATTGATCTATTGGGTCAATGGGTTAGTCATTCGGTCAAGGATTGACCATTTTGACCAAAGTTGACTTTTTGGTCAGAGATTGGCTTACTTGGTCAATAATAGGTAATTAGGTAAAAAATTGACTATTTTGACCAAAATTGATTTTTTGGTCAAACGTTAACCTATTGGGTCAATGGGTTTGTCATTAGTTCAAGGATTGACCATTTTGACCAAAGTTGATTTTTTGGTCAAAGTTGACTTATTGGCTCAATGGGTTGGTCATTGGGTCAATGATTGACCATTTTGACCAAAGTTGACTTTTGGTCAGAGTTGACTTATTGGGTAAATAATTGGTCATTATGACAAAATTTGATTATATTGACAAAAATTAAATTTTTGGTCAAAAGTTGACGCATGGGGTTAACGGGCTGGCCAATGGGTCAGAAATTGACTATTTTGACCAAGTTGACTTTTTGGCCAAAAATTGACCCATTTGGTCAATGAGTTGCTAATTGGGTCAAGAATTGACCATTTTGACTGAAGATGACTTTTTGGTCAAAAGTTTATCTGTTGGGTCAGTGGGATGGGACAATGGGTTGGTCATTGGGCCAAAAATTGACCATTTTGACAAAAGTTGATTTTTAGGCTAAAAGTTGACCTATTGGGTCAATGGGTGGTCATTAGTCAGGAATTGACTATTTTGACAAAAATTGACTTTTAGGGCAAAAGTTGACCTATTGGGTCAACAGGTGGTCATTAAGTCAAAAATTGACTATTTTGATCAAAATTAACTTTTTGGACAAAAGTTGAATTATTGCGTCAATGGCTTTATCATGGGTTAATGATTGAGCATTTTGACCAAAGTTGATTTTTTGGTTAGAGATTGACTTATTGGGTTAATAATTGCTCATTAGGTCAAAAATTGATTATTTTGACCAAAGTTAATTTTTTGTTCAAAAGATGACCTATTGGGTCAATGGGTGGTCACTAGGTCAAAAATTGACTATTTTGACCAAAATTGACTTTTTGGTCAAAAGTTGACCTATAGGGTCAGTGGGTTTGTCTTTGGGTCAAGGATTGATCATTTTGACCAAAGTTGACTTTTTCGTCAGAGATTGACTTATTGGGTCAATAATTGATCATTAATTTAATGATTGACTATTTTGACCAAAATTGACTTTTTGGTCAAAAGTTGACCTATTAGGTTAATGGGTGGGTCATTGGGTCGGGATTGATCATTTTGACCAAAGTTGACTTTTTTGTCAAATATTGACCTATTGGATTAATGAGTTGGTCATTTGGTTACCGAATGACCATTTTGACAAAGTTTAGTTTTTAGTCAGAGATTGGCTTTCCGGGTCAATAATTGGTAATTTGGTTAAAAATTGACTATTTTGACCAAAATTGACTTTTTGGTCAAAAGTTGACCTATTGGGTCAATGGGTTGGTCATTGGATCAAGGATTGACAATTTTGACCAAAGTTGTCTTATTAGTCAAAAGTTTACCTATTGGGTCAATCGGATAGTCATTTGGTCAAGAATTGACCATTATGACCAAAGTTGACATTTTGGTCAGAGATTGACTTATTGGGTCAATAATTGGTCATTAGGTCGAAATTGATTATTTTGACCAAAATTGAATTTTGGTCCAAAGTTCACCACGGGGTAATTAGGGTGGTCATTAGGTCGAAATTAACCATTTTGACTAAAGTTGACTTTTTGGTCAAAAGTTTACTTATTTGGTCGATGAGTTAGTAATTGGGTCAACAATTGACCATTTTGACCAAAGATAATTTTTTAGGTCAAAAATTGACCTATTGGGTCAGTGGGTTGGTAATTAGGTCAACAATTGACCATTTTAACCAAAGTTGACTTTTCTTTCAAAAGTTGACCTATTGGGTCAATGGTTTTGTGATTGGGTCAAGGATTGACCATTTTGACCAAAGTTGACTCTTTGGTCAGAGATTGACTTATTGGATCAATAATTTGCCATTAATTCGAAAATTGACTATTTGTACCAAAATTTACTTTTTGGTCAAAAGTTGACCTATGAGGCCAATGGGTTAGACATTGGGTCAAGGATTGATCATTTTGACCATAGTTGACTTTTTAGTCAAAAGTTGACATATTTGGTCAATGGGTTGGTCATTGGGTAAAGGATCGACCATTTTGACCGAAGGTGTCTTTTTAGTCAAAAGTTGACCTATTGGGTCAATGGGTTGGTCACTGAGTCAAAAATTGACCCTATTGACCAAAGTTGATTATTTGGTTAAAAGTTGACCTATTGGGTTAATGGGTGGTCATTAGTTCAAAAATTGTTTATTTTGACAAAAATTATCTTTTTAGTCAAAAATTGACTTACTTTGTCAGTGGGTTCTTCATTGGGTCAAGGATTAACCATTTTGACCACGGTTGAATTTTTGGCGGGAGATTTACTTATTGGGTCGATAATTGGTCATTAATTCAAAAATCGACTATTTTGACCAAAATTGACTTTTTGGTCAAAGTTGACTATAAGGCTAGATGGGTTAGTCATTGGGTCGAGGATTAATCATTTTGACCAAAGTTGACTTTTGGTCGAAATTTGACCTTTGGGTGAAGGGTTTGGTCATTAGGTCAATGATTGACCATTTTGACCAAAGTTGACTTTTTGGTCTGAGATTAGATTACAGGGTCAATAAATGGTCATTAGGTAAAAATTTACTATGTTGACCAAAATTGAGTTTTTGCTCAAAGGTTGACCAAATGGTTCAATAGGTTGGTCATTTGGTCAAGGAATGACCTTTTTGACCAAAGTTGAGTTTTTGGTCAAAAGTTGACCTATTTTGTCATCGGGTTGGTCATTGGGTCAAGGATTGACCATTTTGACCAAAGTTGACTTTTGTCAAAGATTAACTTATTAGGTCAATAATTGGTCATTAGGTCAAAAATTGATTATTTTGACCAAAATTAATTTTTTTGTCAAAAGCTGACCAGTTTGGTAAACGGGTGGTCATTAGGTCAAAAATTGACCATTTTGACCAAAGATTTTTTTAGTCAAAAGTTGACCTATTTGGACAATAGGTTGGTCATTGGGTCAAAAAGTGACTACTTTGACCAAAGTTGACTTTTTGGTCAAATGTTGACTTCTTGGGTCAATTGGTGGCAATTAGGTCAAAAATTGACTATTTGTAACAAAATTAACTTTTTGGTCAAAAGTTGAACTTTTGTGTCAAAGTGTTTGTCATTGGGTTAATGATTGACCATTATGACCAAAGTTGACTTTTTAGTTAATGATTGACTTATTGGGTCAATAATTGGTCATTTGGTCAAAAATTGATTATGTTGACAAAAATTTAATTTTTTGTCAAAAGTTGACTTATTGTATCAACGGGGTGGTCATTAGGTCGAGAATTGACCATTTTAACCAAAGCTATCTTTTTGGTCAAAAGTTAACCTATTTGATCAATGAGTTGGTAATTGAATCAAGAATTTACCATTTTGACCGAATATGACTTTTTTGGTCAAAAGTTGACCTATTGGGTCAATGGGTTGGTCATTGGGTAAAAAATTGGTCATTTTGACCAAACTTAACTTTTTGGTCAAAAGTTGACATAATGGGTCAATGGGTGGTCATTTGGTCAAAAATTGACTATTTTGACCAAAAATTGACTATTTTGACCAAAAATGACTTTTTTTGTCAAAAGTTCACCTATTGGATTAATGGGTTTGTCATTGGGTCTAGGATTGACCATTTTGACCAAAGTAGACTTTTTGGTCAAAAGTTGACCTATCAGGCAAATGGGCTGGTCATTGGGTCAAGGTTTGATCATTTTGACTAAAGTTGACTTTTTGGTCAATAATTGATCTATTAGATCGATGGGTTAGTCATTCGGTCGAGGATTGACCATTTTGACTAAAGTTTACTTTTTGGTCGAGAGATTGGCTTACTTGGTCGATAACGAGGTAATTAGGTAAAATATTGATATTTTGACCAATATTGATTTTTTGGTCGAACGTTAACCTGTTAGATTGATGGGTTTGTCATTAGTTCAAGGATTGACCATTTTGACCAAAGTTGATTTTTTGGTCAAAGTTGACTTATTGGCTCAATGGGTTGGTCATTGGGTCAATGATTGACCATTTTGACCAAAGTTGACTTTTTGGTCAGAGTTGACTTATTGGGTTAATAATTGGTCATTATGACAAAATTTGATTATATTGACAAAAATTAAATTTTTGGTCAAAAGTTAACGCATGGGGTTAACGGGCTGGCCAATGGGTCAGAAATTAACCATTTTGACCAAGTTGACTTTTTGGCCAAAAATTTACCCATTTGGTCAATGAGTTGCTAATTGGGTCAAGAATTGACCATTTTGACTGAAGATGACTTTTTGGTCAAAAGTTTATCTGTTGGGTCAGTGGGATGGGACAATGGGTTGGTCATTGGGCCAAAAATTGACCATTTTGAGAATAGTTGACTTTTAGGCTAAAAGTTGACCTATTGGGTCAATGGGTGGTCATTAGTCAGGAATTGACTATTTTGACAAAAATTGACTTTTAGGGCAAAAGTTAACCTATTGGGTCAACGGGTGGTCATTAAGTCAAAAATTGATTATTTTGATCAAAATTAACTTTTTGGACAAAAGTTAAATTATTGCGTCAATGGCTTATCATGGCTTAATGATTGACCATTTTGACCAAAGTTGATTTTTTGGTTAGAGATTGACTTATTGGGTTAATTATTGCTCATTAGGTCAAAAATTGATTATTTTGACCAAAGTTAAATATTTGTTAAAAGATGACCTGTTAGATTGATGGGTGGTCACTAGGTCGAAAATTGGTATTTTGATCAAAATTGAAATTTTAGTCGAAAGTTGACTTATAGAGTCGATGGGTTTGTCTTTAGGTCGAGGATTGATCATTTTGACCAAAGTTGACTTTTCGTCAGAGATTGACTTATTGGGTCAATAATTGATCATTAATTTAATGATTGACTATTTTGACCAAAATTAACTTTTTGGTCAAAAGTTGACCTATTAGGTTAATGGGTTGGTCATTGGGTCGGGGATTGATCATTTTGACCAAAGTTGACTTTTTTGTCAAATATTGACCTATTGGGTTAATGAGTTGGTCATTTGGTTACCGAATGACCATTTTGACAAAGTTTAGTTTTTAGTCAGAGATTGGCTTACGAGATTGATAATTGGTAATTTGGTTAAAAATGAAGTATTTTGACCAAAATTGAATTTTGGTCGAAAGTTGACTCGGTGGGTCGATGGGTTGGTCATTGGCTCAAGAATTGACAATTTTGACCAAAGTTGTCTGATTAGTCAAAAGTTTACCTATTGGGTCAATCAAATAGTCATTTGGTCAAGAATTGACCATTATGACAAAAGTTGACTTTTTGGTCAGAGATTGACTTATTGGGTCAATAATTGGTCATTAGGTCAAAATTTGACTATTTTGACCAAAATTGAATTTTTGGTCCAAAGTTCACCCATGGGGTAATTGGGGTGGACACTAGGTCTGAAATTAACCATTTTGACTAAAGTTAACTTTTTGGTCAAAAGTTTACTTATTTGGTCAATGAGTTAGTAATTGGGTCAACAATTGACCATTTTGACCAAAGATAATTTTTTTGGTCAAAAATTGACCTATTGGGTCAGTGGGTTGGTAATTAGGTCAACGATTGACCATTTTAACCAAAGTTGACTTTTCTCTCAAAAGTTGACTCTTCGGGTCGATGGTTTTGTGATTAGGTCGAGGATTGACCATTTTGACCAAAGTTGACTCTTTGGTCGGAGATTGACTTATTGGATCGATAATTTGCCATTAATTCGAAAATTGATTTATTTGTGCCAAAATTAACTTTTTGGTCGAAAAGTTGACTATGAGACGATGGGTTGGACATTGGGTCGAGGATTGATCATTTTGACCATAGTTGTCTTTTTAGTCAAAAGTTGACATATTGGGTCAATGGGTTGGTCATTGGGTAAAGGATCGACCATTTTGACCGAAGGTGTCTTTTAGTCGAAAGTTGACTGTTAGGTTCGATGGGTTGAGTCATTTGAGTCAAAAATTGACCCTATTGACCAAAGCTGATTATTTGGTTAAAAGTTGACCTATTGGGTTAATGGGTGGTCATTAGTTCAAAAATTGTTTATTTTGACAAAAATTATCTTTTTGGTCAAAAATTGACTTATTTGGTCAATAGGTTCTTCATTGGGTCAAGGATTGACCATTTTGACCACAGTTGAATTTTTGGTCAAAAGTTGACCTATAAGGCCAATGGGTTGGTCATTGGGTCAGGGATTAATCATTTTGACCAAAGTTGACTTTTGGTCGAAATTTGACCTTTGGGTGAAGGGGTTGGTCATTAGGTCGATGATTGACCATTTTGACCAAAGTTGACTTTTTGGTCTGAGATTAGATTACAGGGTCAATAAATGGTCATTAGGTAAAAATTTACTATGTTGACCAAAATTGAGTTTTTGGTTAAAGGTTGACCTAATGGTTCAATAGGTTGGTCATTTGGTCAAGGAATGACCTTTTTGACCAAAGTTGAGTTTTTGGTCAAAAGTTGACCTATTTTGTCATCGGGTTGGTCATTGGGTCAAGGATTGACCATTTTGACCAAAGTTTACTTTTGTCAAAGATTAACTTATTAGGTCAATAATTGGTCATTAGGTCAAAAATTGATTATTTTGACCAAAATTAATTTTTTTGTCAAAAGTTGACCAGTTTGGTAAACGGGTGGTCATTAAGTCAAAAATTGACCATTTTCACCAAAGATTTTTTAGTCAAAAGTTGACCTATTTGGACAATGGGTTGGTCATTGGGTCAAAAAGTGACTACTTTGACCAAAGTTGACTTTTTGGTCAAATGTTGACTTCTTGGGTCAATTGGTGGCAATTAGGTCAAAAATTGACTATTTGTAACAAAATTAACTTTTTGGTCAAAAGTTGAACTTTTGTGTCAAAGTGTTTGTCATCGGGTCAATGATTGACCATTATGACCAAAGTTGACTTTTTAGTTAATGATTGACTTATTGGGTCAATAATTGGTCATTTGGCCAAAAATTGATTATGTTGACAAAAATTTAATTTTTTGTCAAAAGTTGAACAATTGTGTCAACGGGGTGGTCATTGGGTCAGAAATTGACCATTTTAACCAAAGTTATCTTTTTTGGTCAAAAGTTAACCTATTTGGTCAATGAGTTGGTAATTGAATCAAGAATTTACCATTTTGACCGAATATGACTTTTTTGGTCAAAAGTTGACCTATTGGGTCAATGGGTTGGTCATTGGGTAAAAAATTGGTCATTTTGACCAAACTTAACTTTTTGGTCAAAAGTTGACATAATGGGTCAATGGGTGGTCATTAGGTCAAAAATTGACTATTTTGACCAAAAATGACTTTTTTTGTCAAAAGTTCACCTATTGGATCAATGGGTTTGTCATTAGATCTAGGATTGACCATTTTGACCAAATTAGACTTTTTGGTCGAAAGTTGACCTATCGAGCAAATGGTTTGGTCATTGGGTCGAGGTTTGATCATTTTGACTAAAGTTGACTTTTTGGTCGATAATTGATCTATTGGATCGATGGGTTAGTCATTCTGTCGAGGATTGACCATTTTGACCAAAGTTTACTTTTTGGTCGAGAGATTGGCTTACTTAGTCGATAATAGGTAATTAGGTAAAAAATTGATTATTTTGACCAAAATTGATTATTTGGTCGAACGTTAACCTGTTAGATTGATGGGTTTGTCATTGGTTCGAGGATTGACCATTTTGACCAAAGTTGATTTTTTGGTCGAAGTTGACTTATTGGCTCGATGGGTTGGTCATTAGGGTCGATGATTGACCATTTTGACAAAGTTGACTTTTTGGTCAGAGTTGACTTATTGGGTTAATAATTGGTCATTATGACAAAATTTGATTATATTGACAAAAATTAAATTTTTGGTCAAAAGTTGATGCATGGGGTTAACGGGCTGGCCAATGGGTCAGAAATTGACCATTTTGACCAAGTTGACTTTTTGACGAAAATTGACCTGATTGGTCGATGAGTTGCTTAATTGGGTCAAGAATTGACCATTTTCACTGAAGATGACTTTTTGGTCAAAAGTTTATCTGTTGGGTCAGTGGGATGGGACAATGGGTTGGTCATTGGGCCAAAAATTGACCATTTTCACAAAAGTTAACTTTTAAGCTAAAAGTTGACCTATTGGGTCAAGGGGCGGTCATTAGTCCGAAATTGACTATTTTGACAAAAATTGACATTTTGGGCAAAAGTTGACCTATTTGGTCAACGGTTGGTCATTAAGTCAAACATTGACTATTTTGATCAAAATTAACTTTTTTGACAAAAGTTGAATTATTACGTCAATGGCTTTATCATGGGTTAATGATTGACCATTTTGACCAAAATTGATTTTTTGGTTAGAGATTGACTTATTGGGTTAATAATTGCTCATTAGGTCAAAAATTGATTATTTTGACCAAAGTTAAATTTTTGTTCAAAAGATGACATATTGGGTCAATGGGTGGTCACTAGGTTAAAAATTGACTATTTTGACAAAAATTGACTTTTTGGTTAAAAGTTGACCTATAGGGTCAGTGGGTTTGTCTTTGGGTCAAGGATTGATCATTTTGACCAAAGTTGACTTTTTCGTGAGAGATTGACTTATTGGGTCAATAATTGATCATTAATTTAATGATTGACTATTTTGACCAAAATTGACTTTTTGTTCAAAAGTTGACCTATTAGGTTAATAGGTTGGTCATTGGGTCGGGGATTGATCATTTTGACCAAAGTTGACTTTTTTGTCAAATATTGACCTATTGGGTTAATGAGTTGGTCATTTGGTTACCGAATGACTATTTTGACAAAGTTTAGTTTTTAGCCAGAGATTGGCTTACCGGGTTAATAATTGGTAATTTGGTTAAAAATTGACTATTTTGACCAAAATTGACTTTTTGGTCAAAAGTTGACCTGGTGGGTCAATGGGTAGGTCATTAGGCTCGAGGATTGACAATTTTGACGAAAGTTGTCTTATTAGTCGAAAGTTCTATTGGGTCGATCGGATAGTAATTTGGTCGAGAATTGATCATTATGACCAAAGTTGACTTTTTGGTCGGAGATTGACTTATTGGGTCGATAATTGGTCATTAGGTCGAAATTTGACTTATTTTGACTAAAATTGAATTTTGGTCCAAAGTTCACACATGGGGTAATTGGGGTAGTCACTAGGTCCGAAATTAACCATTTTGACTAAAGTCGACTTTTTGGTCAAAAGTTTACTTATTTGGTCAATGAGTTAGTAATTGGGTCAACAATTGACCATTTTGACCAAAGATAATTTTTTTGGTCAAAAATTGACCTATTGGGTCAGTGGGTTGGTAATTAGGTCAACAATTGACCATTTTAACCAAAGTTGACTTTTCTTTCAAAAGTTGACTGTTGGGTCGATGGTTTTGTGATTAGGTCAAGGATTGACCATTTTGACCAAAGTTGACTCTTTGGTCAGAGATTGACTTATTGGATCAATAATTTGCCATTAATTCGAAAATTGACTATTTGTACCAAAATTTACTTTTTGGTCAAAAGTTGACCTATGAGGCCAATGGGTTGGACATTGGGTCAAGGATTGATCATTTTGACCATAGTTGACTTTTTAGTCTAAAGTTGACATATTTGGTCAATGGGTTGGTCATTGGGTAAAGGATCGACCATTTTGACCGAAGGTGTCTTTTTAGTCAAAAGTTGACTGTTGGAGTCGATGGGTTGATCATTGAGTCAAAAATTGACCCTATTGACCAAAGTTGATTATTTGGTTAAAAGTTGACCTATTGGGTTAATGGGTGATCATTAGTTCAAAAATTGTTTATTTTGACAAAAATTATCTTTTTGGTCAAAAATTGACTTATTTGGTCAGTAGGTTCTACATTGGGTCAAGGATTGACCATTTTGACCACAGTTGAATTTTTGGCAGAGATTTACTTATTGGGTCGATAATTGGTCATTAATTCGAAAATTGATTATTTTGACCAAAATTGACTTTTTGGTCGAAAAGTTGACTTTATAAGGCACGATGGGTTCGTCATTAGGTCGGGGATTAATCATTTTGACCAAAGTTGACTTTTGAGTCGAAATTTGACCTTTGGAGTGAAGGGGTTGGTCATTAGGTCGATGATTGACCATTTTGACGAAAGTTGACTTTTGGTCCGAGATTAGATTACGGGGTCGATAAATGGTCATTAGGTAAAAATTTCTTATGTTGACCAAAATTGAGTTTTTGGTCGAAAGGTTGACCTAATGGTTCGATGGGTTGGTCATTTGAGTCGAGGAATGACCTTTTTGACCAAAGTTGACTTTTTGGTCGAAAAGTTGACTTTATTTTGTCATCGGGTTGGTCATTGGGTCAAGGATTGACCATTTTGACCAAAGTTTACTTTTGTCAAAGATTTTTTTTAGTCAAAAGTTGACCTATTTGGACAATGGGTTGGTCATTGGGTCAAAAAGTGACTACTTTGACCAAAGTTGACTTTTTGGTCAAATGTTGACTTCTTGGGTCAATTGGTGGCAATTAGGTCAAAAATTGACTATTTGTAACAAAATTAACTTTTTTGTCAAAAGTTGAACTTTTGTTTCAAAGTGTTTGTAATTGGGTCAATGATTTACCATTATGACCAAAGTTGACTGTTTAGTTAAAGATTGACTTATTGGGTCAATAATTGGTCATTTGGTCAAAAATTGATTATATTGACAAAAATTTAATTTTTTGTCAAAAGTTGACCCATTGTGTCAACGGGGTGGTCATTGGGTCAGAAATTGACCATTTTAACCAAAAGTTATTTTTGGTCGAAAGTTAACCAATTTGGTCGATGAGTTGGTAATTGAATAAAGAATTTACCATTTTGACCGAATATGACTTTTTTGGTCGAAAGTTGACTGTTAGGTCGATGGGTTGGTCATTGGGTAAAAAATTGGTCATTTTGACCAAACTTAACTTTTTGGTCAAAAGTTGACATAATGGGTCAATGGGTGGTCATTAGGTCAAAAATTGACTATTTTAACCAAAAATGACTTTTTTTGTCAAAAGTTGACCTATTGGATCAATGGGTTTGTCATTGGGTCTAGGATTGACAATTTTGACCAAAGTAAACTTTTTGGTCAAAAGTTGACCTATCGAGCAAATAGGTGCAGTCATTAGATTCGAGTTTGATCATTTTGACTAAAGTTGACTTTTTGGTCAATAATTGATCTATTGGGTCAATGGGTTAGTCATTCGGTCAAGGATTGACCATTTTGACCAAAGTTTACTTTTTGGTCAGAGATTGGCTTACTTGGTCAATAATATGTAATTAGGTAAAAAATTGACTATTTTGACCAAAATTGATTTTTGGTCGAACGTTAACTTTATTAGGTCGATGGGTTTGTCATTAGTTCAAGGATTGACCATTTTGACCAAAGTTGATTTTTTGGTCAAAGTTGACTTATTGGCTCAATGGGTTGGTCATTGGGTCAATGATTGATCATTTTGACCAAAGTTGACTTTTTGGTCAGAGTTAACTTATTGGGTTAATAATTGGTCATTATGACAAAATTTGATTATATTGACAAAAATTAAATTTTTGGTCAAAAGTTGACGTATGGGGTTAACGAAGTTGACGATGGGTCAGAAATTGACCATTTTGACCAAGTTGACTTTTTGGCCAAAAATTGACCCATTTGGTCAATGAGTTGCTAATTGGGTCAAGAATTGACCATTTTGACTGAAGATGACTTTTTGGTCAAAAGTTTATCTGTTGGGTCAGTGGGATGGGACAATGGGTTGGTCATTGGGCCAAAAATTGACCATTTTGACAAAAGTTAACTTTTAAGCTAAAAGTTGACCTATTGGGTCAATGGGCGGTCATTAGTCAGGAATTGACTATTTTGACAAAAATTGACTTTTTGGGCAAAAGTTGACCTATTGGGTCAACGGGTGGTCATTAAGTCGAAAATTGATTTATTTTGATCAAAATTAACTTTTTGGACGAAGTTGAATTATTGCGTCGATGGCTTTATCATGGGTTAATGATTGACCATTTTGACCGAAGTTGATTTTTGGTTAGAGATTGACTTATTGGGTTAATAATTGCTCGTTAGGTCGAAAATTGATTATTTTGATCAAAGTTAAATTTTTGTTCAAAAGATGACCTATTGGGTCGATGGAGTGGTCGCTAGAGTCGAAAATTGACTATTTTGACCAAAATTGACTTTTGGTCGAAAGTTGATCTATAGGGTCGATCAGGTTTGTCTTTGGGTCAAGGATTGATCATTTTGACCAAAGTTGACTTTTTCGTCAGAGATTGACTTATTGAGTCAATAATTGATCATTAATTTAATGATTGACTATTTTGACCAAAATTGACTTTTTGGTCAAAAGTTGCCCTATTAGGTTAATTGCTTGGTCATTGGGTCGGGGATTGATCATTTTGACCAAAGTTGACTTTTTTGTCAAATATTGACCTATTGGGTTAATGAGTTGGTCATTTGGTTACCGAATGACCATTTTGACAAAGTTTAGTTTTTAGTCAAAGATTGGCTTACCGGGTCAATAATTGGTAATTTGGTTAAAAATTGACTATTTTGACCAAAATTGACTTTTTGGTCAAAAGTTGACCTGGTGGGTCAATGGGTTGGTCATTGGCTCAAGATTGACAATTTTGACCAAAGTTGTCTTATTAGTCAAAAGTTTACCTATTTGGTCAACTTTTGACCAAAAAGTCAATATTGGTAAAAGTAGTCAATTTTTAACCTAATGACCAATTATTGATCTAGTAAGCCAATCTCTGACCAAAAAGTTAACTTTGGTCAAAAAGGTCAATCTTGACCCAATGACCAACTCATTAACCCAATAGGTTAACTTTTGACCAAAAAGTCAATAGGTCAACTTTTGACCAAAAAAGTCAATCTCTGACCAAATTGACTTTTTGATCAAAAGTTGACCTATTGGGTCAATGGGTTGGTCATTGAGTTAAGATTGACCTTTTTGACCAAAGTTGACTTTTTGGTCAGAGATTGGCTTACTGGGTCAATAATTGGTCATTAGGTTAAAAATTTACTATTTTAACCAAAAATAACTTTTTGGTCAAAAATTGACCTATTGGGTCAATGGGTAGTCATTATGTTAAAAATTGACTATTTTGACCAAAATTGACTTTTTTGTCAGAAGTTGACATAATGGGTCTATGGGTTTTTTCATTGGGTTAAGGATTGATCATTTTGACCAAAGTTGACATTTTGGTCAGAGATTGACTTATTGGGTCAATAATTGGTTATTTCCTCAAAACTAACAATTTTGGCCAAAATTGAATTTTTGGTCAAAAGTTAACCCATTGGTTCAACGGGAGGGTCATTGGGTTAGAAATTAACCATTTTGACCAAAGTCGACTTTCTGGTTAAAAATTGACCTATTTTGACCAAACTTAAATTTTTGGTCAAAAGTTAACCCATGGGGTGAATGGGGTGGTCATTGCGTCGAAAATTGTCCATTTTGACCAAGGTTGACTTTTTAGTCAAAAGTTGACTTATTTGGTCAATGAGTTGGTTGTTGGGATAAGAATTGGCCATTTTGATCGAAGATGGCTTTTTGGTCAAAAGTTGATCTTTTGGGGCATTGGGTTTTTTATTGGGTTAAGGATTGACCAATTTGACCAAAGTTGACTTTTTGGTCAGAGATTGACTTATTATTGGGTCAATAATTGATCATTAATTCAAAAAATGACTATTTTGACCAAAATTGACTTTTTAGTCAAATGTTGACCTATTGGGTCAATGGGAGGTCATTAGGTCAAAATATAACTATTTTTGACCAAAATTGAATTTTTTGTCAAAAGTTGACATATTGGATCAATGGGTTCATCATTGGGTCAAGGATATACCATTTTAACCCAACTTAACTTTTTGGTCAGAGATTGACTTATTCGATCAATGATTGGTCATTAATTCAAAAATTAACTCTTTTGACCGAAATTGACTTTGTGGTCAAAAGTTGACCTATTAGGCTAATCGGTTGGACATTTGGTCAAGGATTGATCATTCTTTCCAAAGTTAATTTTTTGGTCAAAAGTTGACCTATTGGGTCAATAGGTTGGTCGTTGAGTTAAGAATTAACCATTTTGACCAAAGTTGACTTTATGGTCACAAATTGGCTTACTGGGTCAATAATTGGTCAATAGGTCAAAAATTGACTATTTTGACAAAAATTGACTATTTTGACAAAGATTGACTTTTTAGTCAAAAGTTGACCTACTGGTTCAATGGGTGGTCATTAAGTCAAAAATTGACTATTTTGACCAAAATTGACTTTTTGGTAAAAAGTTGACCTATTGGGTTAAGGATTGAACTTTTTGACTAAGGTTAACTTTTTTGTCAGAGATTGACTTATTGGGAAAATAATTGGTCATTAGGTTAAAAATTGACTATTTTGACCAAAATTAAATTTTCGATCAAAAATTAACCCATTGGATCAATGGGGTGGTCATTGGGTCAGAAATTGACCATTTCGACAAAAGAAAACTTTTTGTTCAAAAGTTGAGGTATTTTGACCAAAGTTGACTTTTTAGTCAAAAGTTGACCTATTAGGTCAATGGGAGGTCATTAGGTCAAAATAAGACTATTTTTGACCAAAATTGAGCTTTTGGTCGAAAGTTGACATATTGGATCAATGGGTTTGTCATTGGGTCAAGGATTGACCATTTTAACCAAAATTAACTTTTGGTCAAAGATCGACTTATTGGGTCAATAATTGGTCATTAATTCAAAAATTAACTATTTTGACTTAAATTCACTTTGTGGTCAAAAGTTAACTTATTGGGCTAATAGGTTGGACATTGGATCAAGGATTGATCATTTTTTTCAAAGTTGATTTTTTGGTCAAAAGTTAACCTATTGAGTTAATAGGTTGGTCATTTAGTCAAGGATTGACCATTTTGACCAAAGTTGACTTTTTGCTCAAAGATTGGCTTACTGGGTCAATAATTGGTCATTAGGTTAAAAATTGACTTTTTTGACAAAAATTGACTTTTTGGTCAAAAGTTGACCTATTGGGTCAATGGGTGGTCATTAAATCAAAAATTAACTATTTTGGCCAAATTTGACTTTTTGGTTAAAAGTTGACCTATTGGGTCAAGGATTGACCATATTGACTAAGGTTTACTTTTTTGTCACCGATTCACTTATTGGGTCAATAATTAGTTATTAGGTCAAAAATTGACTATTTTGACCAAAATTGAATTTTTGATCAAAAGTTAACTCATTGGGTCAATGGGGTGGTCATTGGGTCAGAAATTGACCACTTTGACCAAAGATGACTTTTAGGTCAAAAGTTGACCTATTTTGACAAAAATTGAATTTTTGGTCAAAAGTTAACCTATTAGGTCAACAAGGTGGTCATTGGTTTAGAAATTGATCATTTTGACCAAAGTTGACTTTTTGGGTCAAAAGATGACCTATTTGGTCAATGAGTTGGTAATTGGGTTAAAAATTGACCATTTTGACCAAAGATGACTTTTTGGTCAAAAGTTGACCTATTGAATTCATGGATTGGTCATCGGGTTAATAATTGACCATTTTGACCAATGTTGACCTTTTAATCAAAAGTTGACCAATTGGGTCAATGGGTTGGTCATTGGGTTAAGATTGCCTTTTTTTACCAAAGTTGACTTTTTGGTCAGAGATTGGCTTACTGGGTCAATAATTGGTCATTAGGTTAAAAATTGACTATTTTGATCAAAACTGACTTTTTGGTCAAAAGTTGGCTTATTAGGTCAATGGGTAGTCATTAAGTTAAAAATTGATTATTTTGACCAAAATTAACTTTTTGGTCAGAAGTTGACATAATGGGTCAATGGGTTTTTCATTGGGTCAAGGATTGACCATTTTGACCAAAGTTGATTTTTTGTCATAGATTGACTTATTGGATCAATAATTGGTCATTATGTCAAAAATTTACTATTTTGGCCAAAATTAAATTTTTGGTCAAAAGTTAACCCATTGGTTCAACGAGAGGGTCATTGGGTCAGAAATTAACCATTTTGACCAAAGATGACATTTTGGTCAAAAGTTGACCTGTTTTGACCAAAATTGAATTTTTGGTCAAAAGTTAACTCATTAGATCGATGAATTAGTCATTAGATCGAGAAATTGTCCATTTTGACCAAAATCAACTTTTTGGTCAAAAGTTAACTTATTTGGTCAATGAGTTGGTAGTTGGGTTAAGAATTGGCCATTTTGACCGAAGATGGCTTTTTGGTCAAAAGTTGATCAACTGGTTCAATGGGTTGGTCATTGTGTCAAAAATTGACCATTTTGATCAAAGTTGACTTTTTGATTAAAAGTTGGACTATTGGGTCAATGGGTGGTCATTACATTAAAAACTGACTATTTTGACCAAAATTGACTTTTTGGTCAAAAGTTGACCTATTTGGTCAATGGGTTTGTCATTGGGCCAATTGACCATTTTGACTAAAGTTTACTTTTTGGTCAGAGATTGACTTATTTGGTCAATAATTGGTCATTAGGTCAAAATTTGATTATGCTGACCAAAATTGAATTTTTGGACAAAAGTTGACCTATTAGGTCAATTGGGTGGTCATTATGTTAGAAATTAACCATTTTGACCAAAGTTGACTTTTTAATCAAAAGTTGACCTGTTAGGTCAAAAGGTATGGTCATTGGGTCAGAAACTATCCATTTTGACCAAACTTGACTTTTTGGTCAAAAGTTGTCCCATTGGGTCATTAGGTTGGTGATTAGGTCAATAATTAACCATTTTGACCAAAGTTGACTTTTTGTCCAGAGATAAACTTATTGGGTGAATAATTGGTCATTAGGTCTAAAATTGACTATTTTGTCAAAAATTTAATTTTTGGTCAAAAATTTAATTTTTGGTCAACAATTGACCTATTGGGTCAACGGGGTGGTCATTAGGTTGAAATTGACCATTTCGACCAAAGTTAATTATTTAGTAAGAGATTAGCGTATTAGATTGATAATTGGTCATTAGGTCAAAATTATTATTTTGACCGAAATTGACTTTTTAGTCGAATTTTGCCTTATTAGGTCGATGTGTTGGTCATTGGGTCGAGATTGACCAATTTGACTAAAGTTGACTTTTTGGTCGAAATTTGATATATTAGGTCGATTGGTTGGTCATTGGGTCAAAATTTACCATTTTGATCAAAGTTGACAGTTTGGTCAAAGTTTGACCTGTTGGGTCAATATGTTTCTCATTGGGTCAAAGATTGACCATCTTGTCCAAAGTTAACTTTTTGGTAAGAGATTGACTTATTGAGCAATAATTAGTCATTAGGTCAAAAATTTACTATTTTTAAAAAAAATTGATTTTTTGGTCAAAAGTTGACCTATTGGGTCAATGGGTTGGTCATTGGGTTAATGACTGATCATTTTGACAAAAGTTAACTTCTTGGTTAAAGTTTGACCTGTTGGGTGAATGGGTTTCTCATTAGGTCAAAGATTGACCATTTTGACCAAAGTTGACTTTGTGGTAAGAGATTGACTTATTGAACAATAATTAGTCATTAGGTTAAAAATTGGCTATTTTTACAAAAATTGACTTTATGTTCAAAAGTTGACTGTTAGATTGATGGGTTGGTCATGGAGTCAATAATTGATCATTTTGACCGAAGTTGACTTCTTGGTTAAAGTTTGACTGTTAGGTCGATGGGTTTCTCATTGGGTTGAGGATTGACCATTTTGACAAAAGTTGTCTTTTTAGTCAAAAGTTGACCTATTGGGCCAATAGGTGGTCATTAGGTTAAAAATTGACTATGTTGACCAAAATTAAATTTTTGTTTAAAAGTTGAACCATTGGATCAATGGGTATGTCATTGGTTCAAGGATTGACCATTTTGACTGAAGTTGATTTTTAGGTCAAAAGTTGACATATTAGGACAATAGGTTGGTCATTGGGTCAAGGATTGACAATTTTGACCAAGGTTGTATTTTTGGTCAAAAGTTGACTGTTAGATTCGATGAGTTCGTCATTGGGTCAAAGATTGACCATTTTTACCAAAGTTGACTTTTTGGTCAAAAGTTGACCTATTGGGTCAATGGGTTTGTCATTTGGTCAAGGATTGACCATTATGACCAAAGTCGACTTTTTGGTAATAGATTGACTTATTGGGTAAAATAATGATCATTAGGTCAAAAATTTTTTATTTTGACCAAAACCGACTTTTTGTTTAAAAGTTGACCGATTGAGTCAATGAGTTGTTCATTGGGTCAAGAATTAACCATTTCGACCAAAGTTCACTTTTTGGTCAAAAGTTAACCCATTAGATTAATGGGTTTATCATTGGGTCAGAAATTGAACATTTTGACCAATGTTGAATTTTTGGTCAAAAGTTGACCTATTGGGTCTATAGGTTGTCATTAGGTAAAAAATTGACTATTTTGACCAAAATTGACTTTTTGTTCAAAAGTTGACCTATTAGGTTAATAGGTTGGTCTTTGGGTCAAGGATTGACCTTTTTGACCAATGTTGACTTTTAGGTCAAAAGTGGACTGTTGGATCGATAGATTGCATCATTGGGTCGAGGATGAGACCATTTTGAATAAAGTTGACTTTTTGGTCAGAAATTGATTAGGTCGATAATTGTTAATTAGGCGAAAATTGTTATTTTGACCACAATTAAAATTTTGGTCAAAAGTCGACCCATTGTGTCAACAGAGTGGTCGTTGGGTCAGAAATTGACCATTTTGACCAAAGCTGACTTTTTGTCAATAGTTGAACTATTGGATCATTGGGTCAAGGATTGACCATTTTGACAAAATTTGACTTTTTGGTTAAAATTTTACATATTGGGTCAATGAGTAGTTCATTGGGTCAGAAAATGACCATTTTGACCAAAGTTGACTTTTTGGTCAAAACTTGACCTGTTGGGTCAATTGGTTGGTCATTGGTTCAAGAATTGACCTTTTTGACCAAAGTTGACTTATTGGTCAAAAGTGACCAATTGGGTCAATGTGTTGGTCATTTGGTCAAAAATTGATCATTTTAACCAAAGTTGATTTTTTTCTCAAAGGTTAACCGATATGGTTAATGGGGTGGTCATTAGGTTAAAAATTGAAAATTTTGACCAAAATTGACTTTTTCGTTAAAAGTTGACTGTTAGATCGATGGGTTTGTCATTAGGTCAAGCATTGACCATTTTAACCAAATTTAACTTTTTTTTGTTAAAACTTGTCCTATTGGGTCAATGGGTTGGTCATTGGGTCAGAAATTGACCATTTTGACCAAAGTTGACTTTTTGGTCAAAAGTTGACCTATTAGGACAATTTGGTGGCCATTAGTCAAAAATTGACAATTTTGACCAAAAATGACTTTTTGATCAAAAGTTGACCTATTGGGTCAACGGGTTGGTCATTAGGTCAAGGATTGACCAATTTGACTAAAGTTGACTTTTTGTCAAAAGTTGACCTATTAGGACAAGGATTGACCATTTTGAACTCTCTTGACTTTTTGGCAAGAGATTGACATATTGGGTCAATAATTAGAAATTCGGTCAAAAATTGATTATTTTGACCAAAATTTAATTTTTGGTTTAAACTTGACCCATTGAGTCGATTGAGTGGTCATTGTGTCGAAAATTGACCATTTTGACCAAAGTTGACTTTTTGGTCAAAAGATGACCATTGGGTCAATGGGTTTGTCATTGGGTTAGAAATTGACCATTTTGACGAACTTAACTTTTTTGTCGAAGGTTGCCTATTAGATTGATGAGTTGGCCATTAGGTCGAGGATTGACCATTTTGACTAAAGTTGACTTTTTGGTGAAAGTTGACCTTTTGAATCGATGGGTTGGTCATTGGGTCATGGACTGATCATTTTGACCAAAGTTGACTTTTTGATAAAAGAATGAATTCTTGGAATTTAATAATTTGTCGATAGGTCGAAAATTGACTAATTTGACCAAAATGTACTTTTTCGTCGAATATTGACCTATTAGATTCGATAGGTTGCTTATTGGGTCGAGGATTGACCAATTTGATCAAAGTTGACTTTTTGGTGAAACTTGCCATATTAGGTCGATTTTTTTATCATTGGGTCATAAATTGACCATTTTGATCAAAGTTGACATTCAGATGAAATTTGACTGTTGGGTCGAAGATTGATCATTTTAACGAAGTTGACTTTTTGGTAAGAGATTGACTTATTAGGCGATAATTGGCCATTAGGTCGAAAATTGGTTATTTTGACCAAAATTGACTTTTTGGTCGAAAGTTGACTTATTGGGTCGATGAGTTGGTCATTGGGTCAAGGATTGATCATTTTGACCAAAGTTGACTTTTTGGTCAAATGTTGACCATAGGGTCAATGGGTTGGTCATTAATTCAGAAATTTTCCCTTTTAACCAATATTGACTTTTTGGTCAAAAGTTGACCTATTGGGTCAATGGGTGGTCATTAGGTTATAAATTACTATTTTAAACAAAAATGACTTTTTGTTCAAAAATTGATCAAAAGTTGACCTATTGGGTCAATAAGTATGTCATTGGTTCAAGGATTGATCATTTTAACAAAAGTTGACTTTTAGGTCAAAAGTTGACATATTGGGTCAATTATTTTATCATCGGGTCAAGGATTGACCATTTTGACCAATGTTGACTTTTTGGTCAAAAGTTGACTTATTGGGTAAGCGGATTGGTCATTTGGTCAAGGATTGAATATTTTGACCAAAGTTGACTTTTTGGTCAAAAGTTGACCTATTGGATCAATGGGTTGGTCATTGGGTTAGAAATTGACCATTTTTACCAAAGTTGACTTTTGCTCAAAAGTTGACATTTGGGTCAATGAGGCGATCATTAGGTCAAAAATTGATTTTATTGACCGAAATTAACTTTTTGGTCAAAAGTTGATCTATTGGATTAATTGGTTGAGAATTGACCAATTTGACCAAAGTTGACTTTTTGGTCAAACGTTTACCTAACTGGTCAATCGGTTGGTCATTGGGTCAAGGATTGACCATTTAAGTAAGTTGACTTTTAGCGAGAGAATGACTTATCGAGATCGATAATAGGTCATTAGGTCAAAAATTGATTATATTGACCAAAATTGAATTTTTGGTCAAAATTTGACCCATTGGAGCAACAGGGTGGTCATTCTGTAAGAAATTGACCATTTTGACCATAGTTGACTTTTTGGTCAAAAGTTGACCTATTGAGTCAAGGGTTTAGTCATGGGGTGAGAAACTGACCATTTTGACCAAACTTGACTTTTTGGTTAAAAGTTGACCTGTTAGAATCGATGTTTTGGTCATTAGGTCATTGATTGACATTTTAACCAAAGTTGACTTTTTGGTCGAGATTGACTTATTAGATCGATAATTTGTCATTAGGTCAAGATTGATGATTTTGACAAAATTGAATTTTTGGTCAAAAGTTGACCCATTGGCTCAACGGGGTGGTCATTGGGTCAGAAATTGACCATTTCGAACAAAGTTGACTTTTTGTTCAAAAGTTGACCAATTCGGTCAATGAGATGGTCATTAGGTGAAAAATTGACTATTTTGACCAAAATTGAATTTTCGATCAAAAGTTGACCTATTGGGTCAATGGATTGGTCATTGCGTCAATGATTGACCATTTTGACCAAAGTTGACATTTTGGTGAAAAGTTAAACTATTGGGTCAATGGGTTTGTCATTGGGTCAATGATTGACTATTTTGACCAAAGTTGACTTTTTGGTAAGAGATAGACTTATTGGGTCAATAATTGGTCAGTAGGATAAAAATTGATTTCTTGACCAAAATTGACTTTTTTTATCAAAACTTGACATATTGAGTCAATGGGTTGTTCATTTGGTCAAGGATTGACCATTTTGACCAAATTTGACTTTTTGGTCAAAAGTAGACCTTTTGAGTCAATGGGTTGGTCATTGGGTCAGAAATAAACCATTTTGACCAAAGTCGACTTTTTGGTGAAAGTTGACATATTGGGTCAATTGGGTCATCATTAGGTCAAAAATTGACTATTTTGACCAAATTACCTTTTGGTAAAAGGTTGATCTATTGGGCCATTGGGTCAAAGATTGACCATTTTGACCATAGTTGACTTTTTGGTCAAAAGTTAACCTATTGGGTTAATGGGTTGGTCATTGGGTCAATGATTTACCATTTTGACCAAAGTTGACTTTTTGTTCAAAATTTGTCCTATTGAGTCAATGGGTTGGTCATTGTGTCAGAAATTGACCATTTTAACCAAAGTTGACTTTTGGTCAAATGCTGAACTTTTGGGTCAATGGTGTGGTCATTAGGTCAAAAATTAATTTTTTTGACAGAAATTGACTTTTTGGTCAAATGTTGACCTTTTGGGTCATTGGGTTAGGGATTATTCATTTTGACCAAAGTTTACTTTTTGGTCAAAAGTATACCTATTTGATTAATCTGTTGGTCATTGATTAGGTTAAGGATTGACTATTTTGATCGAAGTTGACTTTTTGGTCGGAGTTTTACTTGTTAGGTCATTAATTGGTCATTAGGTCAAAAATTGACTATTTTAACCAAAATTTAATTTTGGTCAAAAGTTGACCCATTGGGTGAACAGGGTGGTCATTGGGTCAATGATTGACCATTTTGACCAAAGTTGGTTTTTTGGTCAAAAGTTTACTTATTGGGTCAATCAGTTGGTCAGTTGGTAAAGGATTTACTATTTTGACCAAAGTTGACTTTTTGGTCAAGATTGACTTTCTGGGTCAATAATTGGTCATTAGGCCAAAAATTGACTATTTTGACCAAAATTGAATTTTTGGTCAAAAGTTGACCCACGCGGTCAACGGGTGGTCATTGGGTCAGAAATTAACCATTTAGACCAAAGTTGACTTTTTGGTCAAAAGTTGACCTATTGGGTCAATGAGATGGTCATTAGGTAAAAAATTGACTATTCGGTCAACCCATTGGGCCAGTCAGATGATATGACATGTCAGCTCTGTTCGATTTTGTACGCATGATCTACTTTTGGGTGCTTGTCAGCATATGATTAGTTGTACCACTTTTAGCAAAATTAATGAAATTTTCTGTTTTTCAAAAATAATTTCTTTTTAGCGCGATAGTCGAAAGCCGTTGAACCCCGTGTTTGGTTCCAAAATGAAAAGGACAAGAGGAAGGATGCAGAAGAAAAGGATAAGAGAACACGATGAAATTAAAAATGAAATGAACCCGAAACATGATTAGATGAAAATGAAATTGAAATGAAATCAAAATCAAAATTTACAATAAAAGTTTAAATCAAATGAAAGAAAGTAAAACAAAACAAATTGAAAGAAAATGATGAATTGAAAATAAAACAAAACGATAATTTTCTTTTTTTCTCTCTCTCGAGATTCTTAATCACTGCACTCATCTTTAAATCCCTCACTTCTGTTGGCACTCCTCAAAATTTGGTACTTTTCACACAGCGACGCTTCTCACAAATTCAAAATATCTTGAAATTCTCCTAATCGTGCAATGGCTACCGATCTTAGCCGAATTACACGAAATCACTTTCTTTGAAAGTCAAATACCAAGTTTTTCCCAAGTCTCCCTAAAAGAAATTCTGGGATCAGTACCTAAATCATGGTTTCCCTCTGTCACCTCTTAGGTTGGATATGAGTCATTGCGCTTTCCTTCCTATTTGACACCTTGGGCTGGATGTGAGTCCATGAGCTTTCCTCCCCAAGATCTTCCCAAAATTCCCTAATTTTCCATCATTCTTTCGAGATATTTTTCCGCCCTCCATGAAACTCGGGGAATGGAGCTTTGTCGTCCGATTTCCCAAAATTCCCAAATTTTCCTTCATCCTTCTGAGAAATTTTCCCACCTTCCATGAAATTCTGGGAACGGAGCTTAGACATACGATTTCCCTCAAAATTCCCTAATTTTCCAACATCCTTCTGAGAAATTTTTTCGCCCTCCATGAAATTTCGGTACCGGAGCATAGTCTTCTGATTTTTCAAAATTCCCTAATTTTCCATCATCCTTCAAAGAAATTTTCCCTCCTTCAATGAAATTTAGGGAACGGAACTTTGTCGTCTGATTTCCCCCAAATTCCCTAATTTTCCATCATCCTTCTGAGAAATTGGGCCAAAATTTGACCATTTTGATCGAAGATGACTTTTTGGTCAAAAGTTAATCTATTGGGTCAGTGGGTTGTTCATTGGGTCAAAAATTGACTATTTTGACCAAAGTTGAAGTTTTGGTCAAAAGTTGACCTATTGGGTCAATGGGTGCTCATTAGGTCAAAAATTGACTATTTTGACCAAAATTGACTTTTTTTTTTAAAAGTTGGCCTATTGGGCCAATGGGTTCGTCGTTGGGTCAAGGATTGACCATTTTGACCAAATGTGACTTTTTGGTCAGAGATTAACTTATTGGGTCAATAATTGATCATTAGGTCAAAAATTAACTTTTTTTTACCAAAATTGCCTTTTTGGTCAAAGGTTGGCCTATTAGGCCAATGGGTTGGTCATTGACCCAATGATTTGGTCATTGGGTCAATGGGTAGTCATTAAAATGGGTCAAACCCATTAACCCATTTTGACCAAAGTTAACTTTTTGGTCGGAGATTGACTTATTGGGTCAATAATTGGTCATTAGGACAAAAACGTTTTGTGAAAATTAAATTTTAGGTCAAAAGTTAACCCACTGGGTTAACGGGGGTCAATGGGTCAGAAATTAACCATTTTGACCAAAGATGACTTTTTGTTCAAAAGTTGACGTATTTTGAGCAAAATTGAATTGTCGGTCCAAAGTTAACCCATTGGGTGAACGGGTTGGTCATTGGGTCAGAAATATTCCATTTTAACCAAAGTTGACTTTTTCGTCAAAAGTTGACTTATTTGATCAATGAGTTGGTAGTTGGGTTAAGTATTGGCCATTTTGAGAAAAGATGACTTTCTGGTCAAAAGTTGATCTATTGGTTCAATGGGTTGGTCATTGGGTCAAAAATGAACCATTTGACCAATGTTGACTTTTTGGTTAAAAGTTGAATTATCGGGTCAATGGGTGGTCATTAGGTTAAATATTGACTATTTTGACCAAAATTAACTTTTTGGTCAAAAGTTGACCAATTGGGTCAATGGGTTTGTCATTGGGTCAAGGATTGACCATTTTGACCAAAGTTGACTTTTTGGTCAGAGATTAACTTATTGGGTCAATAATTGAACATTAATTCAAAAATTGCTTATTTTGACCAAAATTGAATTTTTGATCAAAAGTTGACATATTAGGCCAATGGGTTGGTCATTGGGTCAAGGATTGATCATTTTGACCAAAGTTGACTTTTTGGTCAAAAGTTGACTATTGAGTCGATGAGTTGGTAGGTGGATCAAGAATTGACCATTTTGATTGAAAGATGACTTTTTGCGTCGAAAGTTGATCTATTGGTTGATAAATTTAGTCATTAGATTGAAAATTAACCATTTTGACCAAAGTAGACTTTTTCCTATAAAGTTGAACTATTGGGTCAACGGGGGTCGGAGATTGGCTTAGTGGGTCAATAATTGGTCATTAGGTTAAAATTGACTATTTTGACCAAAATTGGCTTTTTGGTCAAAAGTTGACCTATTGGCT
The DNA here is from genome assembly GCA_022702705.1 of Papilionanthe hookeriana x Papilionanthe teres. Lineage (NCBI taxonomy): Eukaryota > Viridiplantae > Streptophyta > Magnoliopsida > Asparagales > Orchidaceae > Papilionanthe > Papilionanthe hookeriana x Papilionanthe teres. Next base: position 59,988,534 of record CM040434.1, on the reverse strand, counting down.
CAATGGGTTGGTCATTGTGTCAGAAATTGACCATTTTGACCAAAGTTGACTTTTGGTTAAATGTTGAACTTTTGGGTCAATTGGGTGGTTGTTAGGTCAAAAATTATTTTTTTTGACTGAAATTGACATTTTGGTCAAATGTTGACCTATTGGGTCATTGGGTCAATGATTAACCATTTTGACAAAAGTTTTCTTTTTGGTCAAAAGTATACCTATTTAATTAATCGGTTGGTCATTGATTGGGTCAAAAATTGACCATTTTGACCGAAGTTGTGTTTTTTGTCAGAGTTTTACTTGTTGGGTCAATAATTGGTTATTAGGTCAAAAATTAACTATTTTTGACCAAAATTTAATTTTTGGTCAAAAGTTGACCCATTGGGGGAACAGGGTGGTCATTGGGTCAATGATTGATCATTTTCACCAAAGTTGACCTTTTGGTCAAAAGTTTACTTATTAGTTCAATCGGTTGGTCATTTGGTCAAGAATGGACCAATTTGACCAAAGTTGACTTTTCGGTTAGAGATTGACTTATTAGGTCAATAATTGGTCATTAGGTCAAAAACTGAATATTTTGACTAAAGTTGAATTTTTGGTCAAAAGTTGACCCACTCGGTCAACGGGTAGTCATTGGGTCAGAAATTGACCATTTAGATCAATGGGTTTGTCATTGAGTCGAGGATTAACTATTTTGACTAAAGTTGACTATTTGGTCAGAGATGGAGTTATTGAGTCAATGAGTTTGTCATTGGGTCAAGGATTGACCATTTTAACCAAAGTTGACTTTTTGGTCATAGATTGGCTTAATGGGTCAATAATTGGTCATTAGGTTAAAAATTGACTATTTTGACCAAAATTGGCTTTTTGGTCAAAAGTTAACCCATTGGGTCAACGGGGGGCATTGAGCCAGAAATTAACCATTTTGACCAAAGATAACTTTTTTTTCAAAAGTTGACCCATTTTGAGCAATTTTGAATTTTTGGTCAAAAGTGTTACTACTGGGTCAAAGGCGTTGTCATTGGGTCAGAAATTGTCCATTTTGACCAAAGTTGAATTTTTGGTCAAACGTGGACCTATTTGGTCAATGAGTTGGTAGTTGGGTCAAGAATTGACCTTTTTGACTAAAGATGACTTTTTGGTTAAATGTTGATCTATTGGTTCAATGGGTTGGTCATTGGGTCAAAAATTGACCATTTCTAGCAAAGTTAACTTTCTAGACAAAAGTTGAACTATTGGGTCGATGGGTGGTCATTAGGTCAAAAATAGACTATTTTGACTAAAATTGTCTTTTTGGTCAAAAATTGACTTATTGGTTCAATGGGTTTGTCATTGGGTAAAGGATTGACCATTTTGACCAAAGATGACTTTTTAGTCAGAGATTGACTTATTGGGTCAACAATTGGTCATTAGGTCAAAATTTGACTTTTTGACCCAAACTGAATTTTAGTCGAAAGTCGACTCGATAGGTTGACGGGATGGTCATTGGGTCGAAATTGAAAGTTTTCTTGAAGTTGACATTTTGGTCGAAAGTTGACATATTTGGTCGATGAGTTGGTAATTGGGTCGAGAATTGACCATTTTGGTGAAAGATGACTTTTTGGTCAAAAGTTGATCTATTTGGTCAGTGGTTTGGTCATTGGGTAAAAAATTGACCATTTTGACCAAAGTTGAGTTTTTGGTCAAAAGTTGACCTATTGGGTCAATGGGTTCTCATTAGGTTAAAAATTGATTATTTCGACCAAAATTAATTTTTTTTGTCAAATGTTGACCTATTAGGCCAATGGCTTTGTCGTTGGTACAAGGATTGACCATTTTGAAAAAAGTTGACTTTTTGGTCAGAGATTGACTTATTGGGTCAAAAATTGGTCATTAGGTCAAAAATTAATTTTTTGACAAAAATTGAATTTTTGGTCAAAAGTTAACCCAATGGGTTAACGGGGTGGTCATTGGGTCAGAAATTGACCTTTTTGACCAAAGTTGCATTTTTGGACAAATGTTAACATATTTGGCCAATGAGTTGGCAATTGGGTCATGAATTGAAAATTTTGACCAATTATGACTTTTGGTCAAGGTTAACCTATTTGGTCAATGGGTTGGTCATTGGGTCAACAATTGAACATTTTGACCAAAGTTGACTTTTTGGTCAAAAGTTGATATATCGGGTGATGATCATTTGGTCAAAAATTGAGTATTTTGACCAAAATTGAGTATTTTGACAAAAATTGACTTTTTGGTCAAAAGTTAACCTATTAAGTCAAAAGGTTTGTCATTTGTTCAAGGATTGACCATTTTAACCAAAGTTGACTTTTTGGTCAAAGATTGACTTATTGGATCAATAATTGGTCATTAATTCAAAAATTGACTATTTTGACCAAAATTGACTTTTTGGTCAAAAGTTGACCTATTACGCCAATGGGTTGGTCATTGGGTCAAGGATTCATCTTTTTGACCTAAGTTGACTTTTTGGTCAGAAGTTGACTTATTGGGTTAATGGTTTGGGCATTGGGCCAAGATTGACCTTTTTGAGCAAAGTTGACTTTTTGGTCAGAGATTGACTTACTAGGTCAATAATTGGTCATTAGGTTAAAAATTGACTACTTTTACCAAAATTAACTTTTTGGTCAAAAGTTGACCTATTGGGTCAATGGGTAGTCATTAAGTTAAAAATTGACTATTTTGACCAAAATTGACTTTTTGGTCAGAAGTTGACATATTGGTTCAATGCTTTTGTCATTGGGTTAATGATGAACCATTTTGAACAAAGTTGACTTTTTGGTCAGAGATTGACATAAGGGTCAATAATTGGTCATTAGGTCAAAAATTGACTATTTTGCCCAAAATTAAATTTTTGGTCAAAAGTTAACCCATTGGGTCAGTGGGAAGGTCCAGAAATTAACCATTTTGACCAAAGATTTCTTTTTGGTCAAACGTTGACCTATTTTGACCAAAAATGAATTTTTGGTCAAAATTTAACTCATTGGGTCAACGGGGTGGTCATTGGGTCAGAAATTGCACATTTTGACCAAAATTGACTTTTTGGTCAAAAGTTGACCTATTTGCTCCATGAGTTGATGGTTGGGTCAAGAATTGACCATTTTGGCCAAAAATTGAACTATTGGGTCAATGGGTGGTCATTATGTCAAAAATTGATTATTTTGGCCAAAATTAACTTTTTCATCAAAAATTGACCTATTGGGTTAATGGATTTGTCATTGGGTCAAGGATTGAGCATTTTGACTAATGTTGACTTTTTGGTCAGTGATTGACTTATTGGTTCAATAATTGGTCATTAGATCAAAATTTGACTTTTTGACCAAAACTGAATTTTTAGTCAAAAGTTAACCCAATGGGTCAACGGGGTAGTCATTGGGTCAGAAATTGTCAATTTTGACTAAAGTTGACTTTTTTGTCAAAAGTTGATCTATTTGGTCAATGAGTTGGTAATTGGGTCAAGAATTGACCATTTATATCGGAGATGACTTTTTTGTCAAAATTTGATCTATTGGGTCAATGGGTTGGTCATTAGGGCAAAAAATGACCACTTTTACCAAAGTTGATTTTTTGTCAAAAGTTGACCTATTGCGTTGTTAATGGGTGGTCATTAGGTCAAAAATTGATTATTTTGACCAGAATTTACTTTTTGGTCAAAAGTTGCCTTATTGGGTCAATGGGTTTGTCATTAGGTCAAGGATTGACTATTTTGACGAAAGTTGAATTTTTTGTCAGAGATTAACTTATTGGGTCAATAAAGTGTCAATAGATAAAAAATTGACTATTTTGACCAAAATTAAATTTTTGGTCAAAAAGTTTACCCATTGGCTCAACGGGGAAGTCATTAGGTCAGAAATTAACGATTTTCACCAAAGTTGACTTTCTGGTCAAAAGTTGACCTATTTGGTCGATGACTTGGTTAAAAATTGTCCATTTTGACCAAAGTTGTCTTTTTGGTCAAAGTTGACCTATTAGGTCAATGGGTGGTCATTAAATTAAAAATTAACTATTTTGACCAAAATTTTCTTCTTGGTCAAAATTTGACTTTTTTTGACAAAAGTTGACCTGTTGGGTCAATGGGTTTGTCATTGGGTCAAGGATTGACCATTTTGAGGAAAGTTGACTTTTTTAGTCAGAGACTGACTTATTTGGTCAATAATTGGTCATAAATTCAAAAAATGACTATTTTGACCAAAATTGACTTTTTGGTCAATAGTTGAACTGTTAAGCCAAAGGGTTGGCCATTGGGTCAAGGATTGATCATTTTGAACAAAGTTGACCTTTTGGTCAAAAGTTATCCAATTGGGTCAATGGTTTAGTCATGGGTAAAAAATTAATAATTTTGACGAAAGTTAACTTTTTAGTGAAAAGTTGATCTATTGGGTCAATGGGAGGTCATTAGGTCAAAATATGACTATTTTTGACCAAAATTGGATTTTTGGTCAAAAGTTGACATATTGGATCAATGGTATTGTCATTGGGTCAAGGATTGACCATTTTAACTAAAATTAACTTTTTGGTGAGAGATTGACTAATTGGGTCAATAATTGGTCATTAATTCAAAAATTAACTATTTTGACCGAAATTGACTTTGTGGTCAAAAATTGATCTATTAGGCTAATAGGTTGGACATTGGGTCAAGGATTGATCATTTTTTTCAAAGTTGATTTTTTGGTCACCTATTAAGTCAATAGGTTGGTCATTGAGGAAAGGATTGACCATTTTGACCAAAGTTGACTTTATGGTCAAAGATTGGCTTACTAGGTCAATAATTGGTCATTAGGTCAAAAATTGACTATTTTGACAAAAATTAAGTTTTTGGTGAAAAGTTGACCTATTGGGTCAATGGGTGGTCATTAAGTCAAAAATTGACCATTTTGATGAAAATTGACTTTTTGGTCAAAAAGTGACCTATTGGGTCATGGATTAACCATTTTGACCAAGGTTGACTTTTTTGTTAGAGAATGAATTATTGGGTCGATAATTGGTCATTAGATCAAAATTGATTATTTTGACCAAAATTGAATTTTTGTCAAAACTTAACCCATTGGGTCAATGGGGGTGGTCATTGGGTCAGGAATTGACCATTTTGACCAAAGATGATTTTTTTGTCAAAAGTTGACCAATTTTGACCAAAAATGAATTTTTGGTCAAAAGTTAACCTATTAGGTCAGCGGGGTTAGAAATTGACCATTTTGACTAAAGTTGACTTTTTGGTCAAAAGATTACCTATTTGGTAAATGAGTTGGTAATTGGGTAAAAAATTTACCATTTTGACCAAAGATGACTTTTTGGTCAAAAGTTGACCTATTGAGTCAATGGTTTGGTCATTGGGTTAAAAATTGACCATTTTGAACAATGTTGACCATTTGGTCAAAAGTTGACCTACTGAGTCAATGGGTTGGTAATTGGGTCAAGAATTGACCATTTTGTCTAAAGATGAGTTTTTGGTCAAAAGTTGACCTATTGGGTCAATGGGTGGGCATTGGGTCAAAAATTGACCATTTTGTCCAAAGTGATTTTTTTAGTCAAAAGTTGACCTATTGGGTCAACGGGTGGCCATTAGGTCAAAAATTGTCTATTTTGACCAAAATTAATTTTTTAGTCAAAAGTTAACCTATTGGGTCAACGGGTTTGTCATTGGGTTAAGGATTAACTATTTTGACCAAAGTTGTCTTTTTGCTCACAGATTGACTTATTGGGTCCATAATTGGCCATTAGGTCAAAAATTGACTTTTTTGACAAAAATTGAATTTTTGGTCAAAAGTTAAACCAATGGGTCATTAAGGTGGTCATTGGGTCATAAATTAACCATTTTGACCAAAGTTGACTTTTTGGTCAAAAGTTGACCTATTTGTCAATGAGTTGGTAATTGGATCAAGAATTGACCATTTTGACTGAAGATGACTTTTTGGTCAAAATTTGATCTATTGGGTCAACTTGTTGGTCATTGGGCCAAAAATAAACCATTTAAACCAAAGTTGACTTTATGGTCAAAAGTTGACCTATCAGGTCAATGTGTGCTCATTAGGTAAAAATTTGACCATTTTGACCAAAACTGACTTTTTGGTCAAAAGATGACCTATTGGGTCAAAGGGTTTGTCATTTGGTTAAGGATTGGCCATGTTCACAAAAGTTGACTTATTTGTTAGATATTGACTTATTGGGTCAATAATTGGTCATTAGGTCAAAAATTGACTTTTTTTGACTAAAAGCTGGATGTTCAGTCGAAAGTTAACCTAGCGGGTCAACGGGGTGGTCATTGGGTCGAGAAATTGACCATTTTGACCAAAGTTGACTTTTTAGTCGAAGGTTGACTGTTTGGTCGATTGAGTTGGTAATTAGGTCAAGAATTAACCATTTTGACCAAAGATGACTTTTTAGTCAGAAGTTGACCTTTTGGGTCAATGGGTTGGTCATTGGGTCAAAAATTAACCATTTTGACCAATGTTGACTTTTTGGCAAAAGTTGACTGTTATTGATCGATGGGAGGTCATTAGGTCGAAAAATTGGTATTTTGACCAAAATTGACTTTTTGGTCGAAAGTTGACTATTAGGTCGATGAGGTTTGTCATTGGGTTAAGGATTGATCATTTTGACTAAAGTTGACTTTTTATCGAATGTTGACTGTTAGGTCAATGATTAACCATTTTGACAAAACTTGACTTTTTGGTCAGAGTTGACCTACTGTATTAATAATTAGTCAATCGGTCAAAAATTGATTTAAGTTGACCAAATTTGAATTTTTAGTAAAAAGTTGACCCATTAAGTCAATGGGGTGGTCATTGTGTTAGAATTGACCATTTTAACCAAAGTTGACTTTTTGGTCAAAAAATGACCTATTGGGTCGATGGGTTGGTCTTTGGGTCAGAAATTGACCATTTTAACCAAACTTGGCTTTTTGGTTAAATATTGACCTCTTGGGTCAATGGATTTGTTATTGGTCAAGGATTGACCAATTTGACCATTGTTGAATTTTTGGTCAAAAGTTGACATATTGGGTCATTTTTTTTGTCATTGGCTCAGAAATCAACCAATTTGATCAAAGTTAACTTTTTGGTCGAAAGTTGACCTGTTGGGTCAATGGGTTGTCGTTGAGTCAAAGATTGACCAATTTAACCAAAGTTGACTTTTTGGTAAGAGATTAACTTATTGGGCAATAATTGATCATTAGGTCAAAAATTAACTATTTTGACATAAATTGACATTGTGGTCAAAAGTTGACCAATTGGGTTAATGGGTTGGTCATTGGGTCAAGGATTGATCATTTTGACCAAAGTTGAATTTTTCGTCAAAAGTTGACCATTAGGTCAATGGGTTGGTCATTAGGTCAGACATTGACCATTTTCACCAAAGATGACTTTTTGGTCAAAAGTTAACCCATTGGGTCAATGGGTGATCACTAAGTTAAAAATTACTATTTTGATCGAAAATGACTATTTGGTCAAAAGATGACCTATTGGGTCAATAGGAATGTCATTGGTTCAATGATTAATCATTTTGACTAAAGTTGACTTTTTCGTCAAAAGTTGACATATTGGGTCTATTGGTTGGTCATTGGGTCAAGGATTGACCATTTTGACCAAAGTTGACCTTTTGGTCGAAAGTTGACCTATTAGATTGATGGGTTAGTCATTGGGTCAAGGATTGACCATTTTGGAACAAAGTTGACTTTTTGGTCAAAAGTTAACCTATTGGATCAATGGGTTGGTCATTGGGTTAGAAATTGATCATTTTGACAAAAGTTGACTTTTGGTCAAATTGACCTTTTGGGTCAATGGGGTGGCCATTAGGTTAAAAATTGATTTTTTGACCGAAATTGACTTTTTGGTCAAAAGTTGACCTATTGAGTCATTGAGTCAAGGATTAATCATTTTGACTGCGAGTTGACTTTTGGTCAAAGTATACTATTTAATTGATCAGTAGGTCATTAGATCGAGGATTGACCATTTTGACAAAAGTTCACTTTTTGGTCATCGATTGACTTATTGGGTCAATAATTGGTCATTAGGTCAAAATTTGATTATGTAGACCAAAATTGAATTTTGGACAAAAGTTGACCTATTCATTCAATTTGGTGGTCATTGTGTCAGAAATTAATCATTTTGACCAAAATTGACTTTTTAATCAAAAGTTGACCTCTTAGGTTAAAAGGTTTGGTCATTGGGTCAGAAAATGTCCATTTGACCAAACTTGACTTTTTGGTCAAAAGTTGTCCCATTGGGTCATTAGGTTGGTGATTAGGTCAATGATTAACCATTTTGACCAAAGTTGAATTTTTGGCCGGAGATTGACTTATTGGGTAAATAATTTGTCATTAGGTCTAAAATTGACAATTTTGTTAAAAAAATTTATTTTTGGTCAAAAGTTGACCTATTGGATAAATAATTAAAAACTGACTATTTATTCAAAACTTAACTTCTTATGCCGATGGGTTGGTCATTGGGTCCAGGATTGACTTTTTTGACCAAATTTCAAGGATTGATAATTTTGACCAAAGTTGACTTTTTGGTAAGAGATTGACTTATTGGGTCGATAAATGGTCATTAGATCGAAAATTGGTTATTTTGATCGAAATTGCCTTTTTAGTCGAATATTGACATATTAGATCGATGAGTTGGTCATTGGATCGAGAGTTGACCAATTTGACCAAAGTTGACTTTTGATCAAAAGTTGACATATTGGGTCGATTTGTTGGTCATTGGGTCGAAATTTACCATTTTGCTCAAAGTTGACTTTTTGGTCAAAGTTTGACCTATTGGGTCAATGGGTTTCTCATTGGGTCAAAGATAGACCATTTTGACCAAAGTTGACTTTTTGGTAAGAGATTGACTTATTGAGCAATAATTGGTCATTTGGCCAAATTTTGACTATTTTGATAAAAATTAACTTTTTGGTCAAAAGTTGACCTATTAGGTTAATGGGTTGGTCATTGGGTCGGAAATTGACCATTTTAACTGAAATTGTCTTTTTCGTCAAAAGTTGACTTATTGGGCTAATAGGTGGTCATTAAGTTAAAAATAATCTTTTTTGACCAAAATTAAATCTATGGTTAAAAGTTGAACCATTGGATCAATGGGTATGTCATTGGTTCGAGGATTGACAATTTTGATGAAAGTTGACTTTTAGGTCAAAAGTTGACATATTGGGACAATTGGTTGGTCATTGGGTCAATGATTGACCATTTTGACCAAGGTTGACTTTTTGGTCGAAAGTTGACTTATTAGATCGATGGGTTCGATCATTGGGTCATGGGTGACCATTTTTACCAAAGTTAACTTTTTGGTCAAAAGTTGACCTATTGGGTCAACGGGTTTGTCATTTGGTCAAGGACTGACAATTATGACCAAAGTTGTCACTTTGGTAAGAGATTGACTTCTTGGGTAAATTATTGGTCAATAGGTCAAAAATTTGCTATTTTGGCCAAAATTGACTTTTTGTTCAAAAGTTAATCGATTGGGATGATCATTGGGTTAAGAATTGACCTTTTTGGCCAAAGTTCACTTTTTGGTCAAAAGTTAATCTATTGGATTAATTGGTTTGTCATTGGGTCAGAAATTGAACATTTTGACCAATGTTGACTTTTTTGTTCAAAAATTGACCTATTGGGTCAATGGGTTGTCATTAGGTCAAAAATTGGCTATTTTGATAAAAGTTGACCTATTAGGTCAATATGTTGGACATTAGGTCAAGGATTGACCATTTTGACCAATGTTGACTTTTTTGGTCAAAAAGTGGACCTATTGGGTAAATGGGTTGGTCATTGGGTCAAGGATTGTACATTTTGAACAAAGTTGACTTTTTGGTCAGAGATTGACTTATTGGGTCAATAATTGTTCATTACGCTAAAAATTGACTATTTTGACCAAAATAAAAATTTTGGTCAAAAGTTGATCCATTGGGTCAACAGAGCGATCATTGGGTCAGAAATTGACCATTTTGACTAAAGTTGTTTTTTTGGTCAAAAGTTGAACTATTGGATCAATGGGTGGGTCATTGGGTCATGGATTGACCATTTTGACAAAATTTGACTTTTTGGTCAAAAGTTTACATATAGGATCAATGAGTAGTTCATTGGGTCAGAAATTGACCATTTTGACCATAATTGATTTTTTGGTCAAAAGTTGACCTATTGGGTCAATTGGATGGTCATTAGGTAAAAAATTGATTATTTTGACCAAAGTTGACTTTTTGGTCAAAAGTTGACCTTTGGGTCAATTGGTTGGTCATTGGGTTAAGGATTGACATTTTACCAAAGTTGACTTTTTGGTCAAAAGTTGACCTATTGGGTCAATGGGTTAGTCGTTTGGTCAAAAATTGACCATTTTAACCAAAGTTGACTTTTTTCTCAAAGGTTGACCATTATGATTAATGGGGTGGTCATTAGGTCAAAAATTGAAAATTTTGACCAAAATTGACTTTTTGGTTAAAAGTTGATCTATTGGGTCAATGGGTTAGTCATTAGGTCAAGGATTGACCATTTTGACCAAATTTGTCTTTTTTTGTTAAAACTTGTTCTATTGGGTCAATGGGTTGGCATTGGGTCAGAAATTGACCATTTTGACCAACGTTGACTTTTTGGTCAAAAGTTGACATATTAGGACAATTGGGTGGCCATTAGGTCAAAAATTGAAAATTTTAACCAAAACTAACTTTTTGGTCAAAAGTTGATCTATTGGGTCAACGGGTTGGTCATTGGGTCAAGAATTGACCACTTTGACTAAAGTTGACTTTTTGGTCAAAAGTTGACCTATTAGGACAAGGATTGACCATTTTTACCAAACTTGACTTTTTGGTCAAAGATTGTCATATTGGGTCAATAATTAGTAATTCGGTCAAAAATTGATTATTTTGACCAAAATTAAATTTTTTGTTTAAAGTTAACCCATTGAGTCAATGAGGCGGTCATTGTATCAAAAATTGACCATTGTGACCAAAGTTAACTTTTTGGTCAAAAGATGACTTATTGGGTCAATGGTTTGGTCATTGGATTAGAAATTGACCATTTTGACCAGACTTGACTTTTTTGCCAAAAGTTGACCTATGGGTCAATGAGTTGGCCATTAGGTCAAGGATTGACCATTTTGACCAAAGTTAAATTTTTTGTCAAAAGTTGACCTTTTGGGTCAATGGTTTGGTCATTGCGTCATGGATTGATCTTTTTGACCAAAGATGACTTTTTGGTAAAAGAATGACTTACTGGGTCAATAATTGGTCAATAAGTCAAAAATTGACTAATTTGACCAAAATGTACTTTTTGGTCCAATCTTGACTTATTGGGTCAATGGGTTGCTTATTGGGTCAAGGATTGACCAATTTGGCTAAAGTTGATTTTTTGGTCAAAAGTCTCCATATTAGGTCCATTTTTTTATCATTGGGTCATAAATTGACCATTTTGATCAAAGTTGAATTTTCAGTCAAAATTCGACCTGTTGGGTCAATGGGTTTGTCATTGGGTCAAGGATTGACAATTTTAACCAAAGTTGACTTTTTGGTAAGAGATTGACTTATTAGGCAATAATTGGCCATTAGGTCAAAAAATTGACTATTTTGACCAAAATTGACTTTTTTGTCGAAAGTTGACCGATTGGGTCGATGTGTTGGTCATTGGGTCGAAGATTGATCATTTTGACCAAAGTTGAGTTTTTGGTCGAAATGTTGACCATTGGGTCGATGGGTTGGTCATTGGTTGAAAGTTGATCATTTTAACCAAAGTTGACTTTTTGGTCGAAAGTTGACTGTTTGGTCAAAAGGTGGTCATTAGGTTAAAAATTATAATTTTAAACAAAAATGACTTTTTGTTCAAAAGTTGATCAAAAGTTGACTTATTGGGTCAATGAGTATGTCATTGGTTTAAGGATTGACCATTTTGACGAAAGTTGACTTTTAAGTCAAAAGTTGACATATTGGGTCAATTAGTTGGTCATTAGGTCAAGGATTGACCATTTTGACCAAAGTTAACTTTTTGGTCAAAAGTTGATCTATTGGGTAAACGGGTTGGACATTGGGTCAATGATTGAACATTTAGACCAAAGTTGACTTTTTGGTCAAAAGTTGACCTATTGGATCAACGGATTAGTCATTGGGTTAGAAATTTACCATTTGTACCAAAGTTGACTTTTGGTTAAAAGTTAACCTTTTGGGTTAATGGGGCGGTCATTAGGTCAAAAATTAATTTTATTGACCGAAATTAACTTTTTGGTCAAAGGTTGATTTATTGGGTCATTGGGTTAAGGATTGACCATTTTGACCAAAGTTGACTTTTTGGTCAAACGTTTACCTAACTGGTCAATTGGTTGGTCATTGGGTCAAGGATTGACCATTTTGAGCAAAGTTGACTTTTTGGCTAGAGAATGACTTATCGAGTCAATAATTGGTCATTAGGTCAAAAATTGATTATATTGACAAAAATTAAATTTTTGGTCAAAAGTTGACCCATTGGAACAACGGGTTGGTCATTTGTCAGAAATTGACTATTTTCACCAAAGTTGTCGTAAGTTCGAAGCTGGCCATTTAGACGAAAGTATACTGTTGATTAATCGGTTGGTCATTGATTGGGTCAAAGATTGACCATTTTAATCGAAGTTGAATTTTTTGTCAGAGTTTTACTTGTTGGATCAATAATTGGTCATTAGGTCAAAAATTGACTATTTTGACCAAAATTTAATTTTGGTCAAAAGTTGACCCATTGGGGGAACAGGGTGGTCACTGGGACCATGATTGATCATTTTGACTAAAGTTGACTTTTTTGGTCAAAAGTTTACTATTAGGTTCGATCGGTTGGTCATTTGGTCGAAATTGACTAATTTGACCGAAGTTGACTTTTTGGTCGAGAGATTGACTTATTGGGTTCGATAATTGGTCATTTGGTCGAAAATTGACTATTTTGACTAAAATTGAATTTTTGGTCGAACGTTGACCAACTCGGTCGACGGGTAGTCATTAGGTCAAAAATTGACCATTTAGACCAAAGTCTACTTTTTGGTTAAAACTTGACCTATTGGGTCAATGAGATGGTCATTAGGTCAAATGTTGACTATTCGGTCAACCCATTGGACCAGTCAGATGATATGACATGTCAGCTCTGTTCGGTTTTGTACGCATGATCTACTTTTGGGTGCTTGTCTGCATATGATCAGTTGTACTACTTTTAGCAGAATTAATGAAAATTTACGTTTTCGAAATGATTTCTTTTGTACGCAATAGTCGAATCTTTGTTGAACCACGTGTTTGGTTCAAAAATGAAAGGGACAAAAAGAATGATGCAGAAGAAAAGGATAAAAAGAAAACACGATGAAATTAAAATTGAAGTGAACCCGAAACATAGATCAGATGAAAATGAAATTGAAATGAAATCAAAATCGAAATTTAAAATAAAAGTTTAAATCAAATGAAAGAAAGTAAAACAAAACAAATTGAATGAAAATGATGAGTTGAAAACAAAACAAAATGATAATTTTCTCTTTTTCTCTCTCTCTCGAGATTCTTAATCCTATGTACTCATCTTCAAATCCCTCGCTTTTGCTGGCACTGCGCAAAATTTGGCATTTTTGACACGGCGACTCTTCTCACAAATTCAAAATATCTTGAATTTCTCTAAATCTTGCAATGGCTACAGTTCTTGGCTGAATTGCACGAAATCGCTTTCTTTGAAAGTCAAATACTAAGTTTTACCCAATTCTCCCTAAAGGAAATTCTAGAATCAGTACCTAAATCCTGATTCCCCACTGTCACCTCTTAGGTTGGATATGAGTCCATGAGCTTTCCTTCCTATGTGACACCTTGGGCCGGATGTGAGTCCATGAGCTTTCCTCCCCAAGATCTTCCCAAAATTCTTGAATTTTCCATCATCCTTTCGAGATATTTTTCCGCCCTCCATGAAACTCCGGGAATGGAGCTTAGTTGTCCGATTTCCCAAAATTCCCAAATTTTCTTTCTTCCTTCCGAGAAATTTTCCCACCTTCCACGAAATTCTAGGAATGGAGCTTAGTCGTACGATTTCCCTTAAAATTCCCTAATTTTCCATCATTCTTCTGAGAAAATTTTCCGCCCTCCATGAAATTTCGGTACCGGAGCTTAGTCTTCTGATTTCCCAAAATTCCCTAAATTTCCATCACCCTTCAAAGAAAATTTCGTTCCTTCCATGAAATTCCGGGAACAGAGCTTTGTCGTACGATTTCAAAAAATTAAACATTTTAACCGAAGATGATTTTTTGGTCAAATGTTGATCTATTGGGTCAGTGGGTTGGTCATTGGGTAAAAAATTGACCATTTTACCCAAAGTTGAATTTTTGGTCAAAAGTTGACCTATTGGGTCAATGGGTGCTCAATAAGTCAAAAATTGACTTTTTTTGTCAAAAGTTGACCTATTGGGCCAATGGGTTTGTCGTTTGATCTAGGATTGACCATTTTGACCAAACTTGACTTTTTAGTCAGAGATTGACTTATTGGGTCAATAATTAATCATTCGTTCAAAAATTAACTGTTTGACCAAAATTTTATTTTTGGTCAAAAGTTAACTTGATGGATCGATGGGTGGTCATTAGATTGAGAAATTGACCTTTTGTGACCAAAGTTGACTTTTTGGTCAAAAGTTGATCTAATGGGCCAATGGGTGATCATTTGGTCAAAAATTGACTATTTTTACCAAAATTGACTTTTTGGTCAAAAGTTGACCTATTAGATCAATAGGTTTGTCATTTAGTCAAGGATTGACTATTTTGACCAAAGTTGACTTTTTGGTCAGAGACTGACTTATTGGATCAATAATTGGTCATTAATTCAAAAATTGACTATTTTGAACAAAACTAACTTTTTGGTCAAAAGTTGACCTTTTAGGCCAATGAGATGGTCATTGGATCAAGTATTGATCTTTTTAACCAAAGTTGATCTTTTGGTCAAAAGTTGACCAATTGGGTCAAAGGGTTCGTCATTGGGTTAAGATTGACCTTTTTGACCAAAGTTGACTTTTCGGTCAGAGATTGGCTTACTGGGTCAATAATTGGTCATTAGGTTATAAATTGACTACTTTTACCAAAATTAACTTTTTGGTCAAAAGTTGACCTATTGGGTCAATGGGTACACATTAAGTTAAAAATTGATTATTTTGAACAAAATTGAGTTTTTAGTCTCAAGTTAATATATTGGGTCAATGGGTTTATCATTGGGTCAAGGATGGACCATTTCGACCAAAGTTGACTTTTTGGTCAGAGATTGACTTATTGGGTCAATAATTGGTCATTTGGGTCAATAATTTGCATTAGGACAAAAATTGACTATTTTGGCGAAATTAAATTTTGGTCGAAAGTTAACTAATTAGATCGATGGAAGGGTCGATGGGTCGAAAATTAACCATTTTGACCAAAGAAATTACTCTATTTTGAACAAAATTGATGTTTTGGTCAAAAGTTAACTCATTGGGTCAACGAGGTGGTCATTGGGTCAGAAATTGTCCATTTTGACCAAAATTTGACCTATTTTCTCAATGAGTTGGTAGTTGGGTCAAGAATTGACCATTTTGACCGAAGATGACTTTTTGGTCAAAAGATGATATATCGGTTCAATGGATTGGTCATTGGGTTAAAAGGTGACTATTTTGACCAAAATTGACTTTTTGGTCAAAAATTGACCTATTTGGTTAAGGGTTTGTCATTGGGCAAGGATTGAGCATTTTGACTAAAGTTGACATTTTGGTCAGTGATTGACTTATCGTGTCAATAATTGGTCATTAGGTCAAAATTTGACTTTTTTGACCAAAACTAAATTTTTAGTCAAAAGTTAACCCAATGGGTCAACTGGGTGGTCATTGGATCAGAAATTGACCATTTTGACCAAAGTTGACTTTTTGGTCGAAAGGTTGACTATTTGTGATGATTTGGTAATTAGGTCGAGAATTGACCATTTTGACCAAAGATGACTTTCAGTCAGAAGTTGACCTATTGGATCAATGGGTTGGTCATTGGGTAAGAAATTGACCATTTCGACCAAAGTTAACTTTTTGGTCAAAAGTTGACTTATTGGGTTAATGGGTGTTCATTAGGTCAAAAATTGACTATTTTGACCAAAAATTGACCTTTTGGTCAAAAGTTGACCTTATGGGTCTTTGAGTTGGTAATTGGGTCAAGGAATGACCATTTTTACCAAAGTTGACTTTTTGGTCAGAGATTGACTTATTTGGTCAATAATTGGTCATTAAGTTAAAAATTGACAATTTTGACCAAAATTGACTTTTTGGTTAAAAGTTGATATATTAGGTCAATGAGTTTTTCATTGGGTCAAGGATTGACCTTTTTGACCAAAGTTGACTTTTAGGTCAGAGATTGACTTATTGGGTCAATAATTGGTCATAGGTAAAAAACTGACTATTTTTGCCAAAATTGAATTTTTCGTCAAATGTTAACCCATTGGGTGAACGGGAGGGTCATTCGATCAGAAATTAACCATTTTGACCAAAGATCACTCTTTGGTCAAAATTTAATCCATTTTGAGCAAAATTGAATTTTTGGTCAAAAGTTAACCCATTGGGTCAAAGGGGTGGTCGTTGGGTAAGAAATTGCCCATTTTGACCAAAGTTGACTTTTTGTGAAAAGTTGACCTATTGGGTCAATGAGTTGCTAGGTGGGTCATGAATTGACCATTTTTACTAATGATGACTTTCAGGTCAAAAGTTGATTTATTTGTTCAATGGGTTGGTCATTGGCTCAAAAATTGACCATTTTGACCAAAGTTGAGTTTTTTGTCAAAAGTTGAACAATTGGGTCAATGGGTGGTCATTAGATCAAAAATTGACTATTTTGACTAAAATTATCTTTTTGGTAAAAAATTGACTTATTGGGTCAATGGGTTTGCCATTAGGTCAAGGATTGACTATTTTGACCAAAGATGACTTTTTGGTCAGAGATTGTCTTATTGGGTCAATAATTGCTAATTAGGTCAAAATTTGACTTTTTGACCAAAACGAATTTTTAGTCGAAGTAAACCCGATGGGTCGACGGGATGGTCATTAGATGAGAAATTGTGATTTTGACCAAAGTTGACTTTTTGGTCAAAAGGTGACCTATTTGGTCAATGAGTTGGTAATTGGATCAAGAATTGACCATTTTGACGGAAGATGACTTTTTGGTCAAAAGTTGATCTATTGGGTCAGTGGGTTGGTCATTGGGTAAAAAATTGACCATTTTGACCAAAGTTGAGTTTTTGGTCAAAAGTTGACTTTTTGGGTCAATGGGTGCTCATAGGTCAAAAATTGACTATTTTGACCAAAATTGATTTTTTTGTCAAAAGTTGACTTATTGGGCCAATAGTTTTGTTGTTGGGTCAAGGATTGACCATTTTGACCAAAGTTGACTTTTTGGTCAGATTGACTTATTGGGTCGATAATTGTTTATTAGATCGAAACTAACGATTTGACCGAAATTGAATTTTAGTCAAAAGTTAACCCAATGGGTCAACGGGGTGGTCATTGGGTCAGAAATTGACCTTGTTGACCAAAGTTGACTTTTTGGTCAAAAGTTAACATATTTGGTCAATGAGTTGGTAATTGGGTCATGAATTGAACATTTTGACCACGTATGGCTTTTTAGTCAAAGGTTAACCTATTGGATCAATGGGTTGTTCATTGGGTAAAAAATTGATCATTTTGACCAAAGTTGACTTTTTCGTGAAAAGTTAATCTATTGGATCAATGGTGATCACTTGGTCAAAAATTGACTATTTTGACCAAAATTGACTTTTTGGTCAAAAGCTGACCTATTAGGTCAATGGGTTTGTCATTTGGTCAAGGATTGACCATTTTGACCAAAGTTGGCTTTTTGGTTAGAGATTGACTTGTTGGATCAATAATTGGTCGTTAATTCAAAAATTGACTATTTTGAGCAAAATTGACTTTTTGGTCAAAAGTTGACCTATTAGGCCAATTGGTTGGTCATTGGGTCAAGGATTGATCTATTTGACCAAAGTTGACTTTTTGGTCAAAGTTGACTTATTAGGTCGATGGGTTGGACATTGGGTCGAGATTGACCTTTTTGACGAAGTTGACTTTTTGGTTAGAGATTGGCTTGTTAGATTGATAATTGGTCATTAGGTTAAAAATTGTACTACATTTACCAAAATTGACTTTTTGGTCAAAAGTTGATATATTGCATCAATGGGTAGTCATTAAGTTAAAAATTGACTATTTTGACCAAAATTGACTTTTTGGTCAAAGTTGACATATTAAGTCAATGGGTTTGTCATTGGGTCAAGGATGAATCATTTTGACCAAAGTTGACTTTTTGGTCAAAAATTGACTTATTGGGTCAATAATTGAACATTAGGTCAAAAATTGACTATTTTGGCTAAAATTGAATTTTTGATCAAAAGTTAACCCATTGGGTCAATGGGAGGGTCATTGGGTCAGAAATTAACCATTTTGACCAAAGATGACTTTTTGGTCAAAAGTTGACCTATTTTGACAAAAATTAAATTTTTTGTCAAAAGTTAACTCATTGGGTCAACGGGGTGGTCATTGGGTCAGAAATTATCCATTTTGACAAAAATTGTCTTTTTGGTCAAAAGTTGACCTATTTGCTCAATCAGTTGGTAGTTGGGTCAAGAATCGCTAATTAGGTCAATGAGTGGTCATTAGGTAAAAAAACTGACTATTTTGACTAAAATTGACTTTTTGGTCAAAAATTGACTTATTGGTTTAATGAGTTTGACATTGGGTTAAGGATTGAGCATTTTGACCAAAGTCGACTTTTTGGTTTGTGATTGACTTAGTGGTTTAATAATTTGTCATTAGGTCAAAATTTATCTTTTTGACCAAAACTGAATTTTTAGTCAAAAGTTAACCTAATGGGTCAATGGGGTGGTCAATGGGTTAGAAATTGACCATTTTGACCAAAGTTGACTTTTTGGTCAAAGGTTGACGTATTTGGCCAAAAAGTTGGTAATTGGGTCAAAAATTGACCATTTTGACCAAAGATGACTTTTTAGTCAAAAGTTGACTTATTGGGTCAATAGGTTGGTCATTGGGCAAAAAATTGACCATTTCGACCAAAGTTAACTTCTTTGTCAAAAGTTGAACTATTGGGTCAGTGGGTTGTCATTAGGTCAAAAATTGACTATTTTGAACAAAATTAACTTTTTGGTCAAAGGTTGACCTATTGTGTCATTGAGTTGGTACTTGGGTCAAGAATTGACCATTTTTACCAAAGTTGACTTTTTGGTCAAAGATTGACTTATTGGGTCATAAATTGGTCATTAAGTCAAAAATTGATTATTTTGACCAAAATTGACATTTTAGTCAAAAGTTGACCTATTAGGCGGATGGGTTGATCATTGGGTCAAGGATTTATCTTTTTGACCAAAGTTGAGTTTTTGGTCAAAAGTTGACCTATTGGGTCAACTGGTTGGTCATTGTGTCAAGATTGACCTTTTTTTACCAAAGTTGACTTTTTGGTCACAGATTGGCTTACTGGGTAAATAATTGGTCTTTAGTTTAAAAATTGACTATTTTGACCAATATTGATTTTTTGGTCAAAAGTTAACCTACTGGGTCAATGGGTAGTCATTATGTTAAAAATTTACTATTTTGACCAAAATTAACTTTTTGGCCAGAAGTTGACATATTGGGTCAATAGGTTTTTCATTGGGTCAAGGATTATCCATTTTGACCAAAGTTGACTTTTCTGGTAATGATTGACTTATTGGGTCAATAATTGGTCATTAGGTCAAAAATTAACTATTTTTGGTCAAAATTGAATTTTTGGTCAAAAGTACCATTGGGTCAACGGGAGGGTCATTGGGTCGCAAATTAACCATTTTGACCAAAGATGACTTTTTGGTCAAAACTTGAGCTATTTGGACCAAAATTGAATTTTTAATCAAAAGTTAATCCATTGGGTCAACGGGGTGGTCATTGGGTCAGAAATTCTCCATTTTGACCAAAACTGACTTTTTGGTTAAAAGTTGACCTATTTGGTCAATGAGTTGGTACTTGGGTCATGAAGTGACCATTTTGACCGAAGATGACTTTTTGGTCAAAAGATGATCTCTTGGTTCAATGAGTTGTTTATTGGGTCAACAATTGACCATTTGATCAATGTTGACTTTTTTTGTCAAAAGTTAAACTATTGGATCAATGGGAGGTCATTAGGTCAAAAATTGACTATTTGGTCAAAAATTGACCTATTGGGTTAATGGTTTTGCCATTGGGTCAAGGATTGATCATTTTGACCAATGTTCACTTTTTTCTTAGTGATTGACTTATTGGGTCAATAATTGGTCATTAGGTCAAAATTTGACTTTTTTGACCAAAACTGAATTTTAAGTTAAAAGTTAACGCAATGGACAAACGGGGGTGGTCATTGGGTCGAAAATTGACCATATTCACCAAAGTTGACTTTTTGGTAAAAGGTTGACCTATTTGGCCAATGAGTTGGTTATTGGGTCAAGAATTGACCATTTTGACCAAAGATGACTTTTTAGTCAAAGTTGACCAATTAGGTCAATGGGTCGGTCATCGGGTAAAAATTGAACATTTCTACCAAAGTTGACTTTTTGGTCAAAAGTTGACATAATGGGTCAATGGGTGGTCATTAGGTCAAAAATTGATTATATTGACCAAAATTGACTTTTTGGTCAAAAGTTGACATATTGGGTCATTGAGTTGGTAATTGGGTCAAGGATTCACCATTATGACCAAAGTTAACTTTTTGGTCAGAGATTGACTTAATGGGTCAATAATTGGTCATTAAGTCAAAAATTGATTATTTTGATAAAAATTGACTTTTTGGTCAAAAGTTGACCTATTAGGCCAATGGGTTGGTCATTGGGTCAAGGATTGATCTTTTTGACCAAAGTTGACTTTTTGGTCAGAAGTTAACCTATTAGGTCATTGGGTTGGTCATTGGGTCAAGGATTGACCATTTTAACCAAAGTTGACTTCTTGGTCAGAGATTAGCTGACTAGGTCAAGAATTGGTCATTAGGTTAAGAATTGATTATTTTGACCAAAATTGACTTTTTGGTCAAAATTTGACCTATTGGGTCAATGGGTGGTTATTAAATCAAAATTTGACTATTTTGACCAAAATTGACGCTTTGGTCAAAAGTTGACATCTTTGAGTTCGATGGGTTTTCTTTGGGTCAACGATTGACCATTTTGACCAAAGTTGACTTTTTAGTTAAAAATTGACTTATTGGGTCAATAATTGGTCATTAGGTCAAAAATTGACAATTTTGGCCAAAATTGAATTTCTGGTCAAACGTTAACCGACAGGGTTAACGGGGGTCATTGGGTCAGAAATTAACAATTTGACGAAGATGATTTTGTTGAAGTTGACTATTTTGAAGCGAAATTGAATTTTTGGTCGAAAGTTAACCTAGTGGGTCAACGGGAGTGGTCGTTGGGTCGGAATTTTGTCGATTTTGACCAAAGTTGACTTTTGGTCGAGAGTTAACTTATTTGGTCGATGAGTTGGTAGTTGGGTTAAGAATTGGCCATTTTGACCAGAAGATGGCTTTTTGGTCGAAGTTGATCTATTGGTTGATGGGTTGGTCATTAGGTCGAAATTGACCATTTTGACGAAAGTTAACTTTTTGGTCAAAGTTGAACTATTGGATTGATGGTTGGTCATTAGATCAAAATTGACTATTTTGACCAAAATTGACTTTTTGGTCAAAAGTTGACCTATTGGGTCATTGGGTTTGTCATTGGGTCAAAGATTGACCATTTTGACCAAAGTTAACTTTTTGGTCAGAGATTGACTTATTGGGTCAATATGTTGTAATTAATTCAAGAATTGCTTATTTTGGCCAAAATTGACTTTTGGTCAAAAGTTGACTTATTAGGCCTTTGAGTTGGTCATTGGGTCAAGGATTGATCATTTTGACCAAAGTTGACTTTTTGGTCAAAAGTTGACCTTTTGGGTCAATGAGTTGGTCACTGGGTCAAAGATTAACCATCTTGGCCAAAGTTTACTTTTTTGTCAGAGATTGGCTTATTGGGTTAAAAATTGGTCTTTAGGTAAAAATTAACTACTTTGTCGAAATTGATTTTTTGGTCGAAGTTTACTGTTGGTCATTGGGTTAGTCATTGGGTCAAGGATTGACCATTTTGACCAATGTTTACTTTTTGGTCAGAGATTGACTTATTGGGTCATTAAATGTTCATTAGGTCAACAATTGATTATTTTAACCAAAATTAAATTTTTGGTCAAAAGTTGATCCATTGGGTCAACGGGGTGGTCATTGGGTCAGAAATTAAACATTTTGAGTAAAGTTGACTTTTTTTGTCAAAAGTTAATCTATTTGGTCAATGAGTTGGTAATTGGGTGAATTGACCATTTATACCCGAGATGACTTTTTTGTCAAAATTTGATCTATTGGGTCAATTGGTTGGTCATTGGGTCAAAAAATGACCATTTTTACCAAAGTTGACTTTTTTGACAAAAGTAGACATTTTGCGTTAATGGGTGGTCATTAGGTCAAAAATTGATTATTTTGACCAAAATTGACTTTTTGGTCAAAAGTTGACTTATTGGGTCAATCGGTTTGTCATTAGGTCGAGATTGACCATTTTGACCAAAGTTGACGTTTTTGTCAGAGATTAACTTATTGGGTCAATAAAGTGTCTTTAGGTCAAAAAGTTTACCCATTGGCTCAACGGGGAGGTCATTGGGTTAGAAATTGTCCATTTTGACTTATTGGGTCAATACTTGGTCATTAGGTCAAAATTTGATTATGTTGACCAAAATTGAAATTTTGGACAAAAGTTGACCTATTGGGTTAATGGGGTGGTCATCGTGTCAGAAATTAACCATTTTGACCAAAGTTGACTTTTAATCAAAAGTTGACATGTTAGGTCAAAGGGTTTGGTCTTTGGGTCAGAAATTGTCCATTTTGACCAAACTTGACTTTTTGGTCAAAAGTTGTCTCATTGGGTCATTATGTTGGTGATTAGGTTAAGGATTGATCATTTTGACCAAAGTTGACTTTTTGGCGAGAGATTGACATTTTGGTTCAATAATTGGTCATTAGGTCAAAAATTGACTATTTTGACCAAAATTTAATTTTTGATTAAAAGTTTACCCATTAGGTGAACAGGGCGGTCATTGGGTCAATGATAGACCATTTTGATCAAAGTTGAATTTTTGGACAAAAGTTTACTTATTGGGTCAATCGGATAGTCATTTGGTCAAGGATTGACCATTTTGACCAAAGTTGACTTTTTTGTCAGAGATTGACTTATTGGGTCAATAATTGGTCATTAGGTAAAAAATTGACAATTTTGACCAAAATTAAATTTTTTGTCAAAAGTTGACCCACTCGGTCAACGGGTAGTCATTGGGTCAGAAATTGACCATTGTGAACAAAGTTCACTTTTTGGTCAAGAGTTGACCAATTGGATCAATGAGATGGTAATTAGGTCAAAAATTGACTATTCGGTCAACCCATTGGACCAGTCAGATGATATGACATGTCAGCTCTATTCAATTTTGTACTCATGATCTACTTTTGCGTGCTTGTCAGCATATGATCAGTTGTACTACTTTTAGCATAATTAATAAAATTTTATGATTCTCAGAAATGATTTCTTTTTAGCGCGATAGTCAAAAGCCATTGAACCATGTGTTTGGTTCCAAATTGAAAAAGACAAAAAGAATGATGCAGAAGAAAATGATAAAAAGAAACCACTATGAAATTAAAAATGAATTGAACCCGAAACATAGATCAGATGAAAATGAAATTGAAATGAAATCAAAATCGAAATTTAAAATAAAAGTTTAAATCAAATGAAAGAAAGTAAAACAAAATAAATTGAAAGAAAATGATGAGTTGAAAACTAAACAAAATGATAATTTTCTCTTTTTCTCTCTCTAGAGATTCTTAATCACTGCACTCATCTTCAAATCCCTCACTTTTGCTGGCACTCCGCAAAATTTGGCACATTTCACACAGCGATGCTTCTCACAAATTCAAAATATCTTGAAATTCTCCAAATCTTGCAATGGCTACCGTTCTTGGCTGAATTGCACGAAATTGCTTTCTTTAAAATTCAAATACCAAGTTTTACCTAATTCTCCCTGAAAGAAATTCTGGAATCAGTACCTAAATCCTGATTCCTCTCTGTCACCTCTTAGGCTGGATATGAGTCCTTGAGCTTTCCTTCCTATGTGACACCTTGGGCCGGATGTGAGTCCATGAGCTTTCCTCCCACGAGATCTTCCCGAAATTCCTGAATTT